>VXBU01003693.1:2045740-2183828 GCA_013400315.1 Bombycilla garrulus
ATTGCAGAAGACATGCTTCAATTCAGCTGGAAAACAGGAACTTAAGGAAAGAGCTTGAAAATATGTGGCAAGCATATAAGGACTGATGTACGACATGATTGTAAAGTTCAATTTTAGACTGAAAATCAGTGAATAGACAAAGATTCATATTTACAAGAAAACAAAGACATAAATCTCCAGCCATTTTTGAACGATGTGCAGATTTCTCCAGGGGAACATGCAAAGAAGGCCCACACCTACAGAAAGGCTGTCCCAAGATTATGTCACCTACATGCATCACGAAGGAATTTTCTTCTTGGCTGCTCAGAGGAGGATTTTTAACATTTGCCTCCCTTTTATTCCACAACATTTCATTGCTGAGTAACTTGTACTTCTTCACACCATTTTAATTTGATGGCATGTACGAGTAATGCAGAGACCTTTCTTTCCTAAGGGAAATTAAGAAAATAATTCATTCTTTCACTCAGTAACTCAACTGAATTCAATTTGGGTTCATTCCTTTTGGAAAGGTGTTTACCTAGTTCTGTCAAATTAAAATATGGAAGGAAAAATGTCAATAATACTGCCCATCTTGTTATCACAATTCTTAGTTCTTTCATGCCATGCTTCCTCCACAGATAATTTTATTTTGCAGAGGAAAATACTAACATAAAGTCTTAGAAGGCTTAAGTCACATCTGTAATTTCTGTATATTACTAAATACTAACATACACTATGTGCATGGAACAAAACTTCAGCAAACCAGTTTTCAAACACTGATTTGCTTTTTTGGGCTCATTTGTAAGATCTTAATTTAATTTTTTTTTTCTTGCATGTACTTTGCTGTATATTTGCCGGACGAATTGTATGCACAGAAAAAGGCGTAATAAAAGGGCAGGAGTACTAGCTGCATTATGTGTCCCTAAGAGACAGAAAAAAAACCATAATTTGGAAATTTCTGTGGCACAGGGCCCTGCTGGCAGCTGCTGATGTCATTCCTATCCCTTGCATGGGGTTGTTACCACAAGGACACATAAGGCAATGGCTGAGGACTGGAGAGGCCGTGACCAAAGTGAATATGGATTCTCTTTTTCCTTGGTGTGGCTGCCTGTGGAGAAAACACTGATCAGTAGTGCAGCCTGAGTGAAGGCTGGATGAATTAATGGAAGAGAGGACCCTCTCAGAGCTACTGAATACACAGAAAATCAGCCTGGCTTGGGATGTGTCTGGGCTGCAAGTACTTTGCAGTAGAGAGGAGAGGCTGCTTGCGATTCTTCGGTCTCACGCTCCTCATTCCAACATCAACTTTTGGGCGTTAGCATTAGCTGTTCTTATTTCATTATGCTTTTATTTACTGTTGGCAGGAGAGGAGGACTGGAAGCTGCCCAGAATGCTGGCTGCAGCCACTGAGACCTCTCTTTCCCCAGGGCTGGCTGCAGCACAGGATTGATGGGAGCTGAGTAAGTGTGTTTGATATCCAGAGCAAATTTTCCAGAATGCCTAAATGGCTTGAAACTGCAGGTTCTGTTGGCTAAGATCAAGTAACTTCCTTGGGAAACTGCTTCTAGTTAGCTTTCTCTCTTTTTGTCTCTCTTCCTATGTTTGTGCGTTTTCAATTATGCAGAAATGTATCATTTGGCTCCACTTCTCTTTATTTAAGCAGGCACGGAGCAGCAAGCGTCAAAACTGCAGAATACCTTGAAATCTTTTAACTTCAACCATTCTGTCTCAGATGGAAAAACATGTATTTCCTTTTAATTCTCAGTCACGTTTACTGGTACTGGTAACTTTGTACCCACAAGCACAGAACGCTAGATGGATAGACTGCAGCAAAACGAGTTACATGTTGTATTTAGAAACAAGTACCTTTAAAAAATTTACCTGTCTGCCAAGACTTGGAAAAACGAGAAAGCAAGTTCAGCTCAGTACACAGAGCACTTCCTCACTGCCTGGCTCTCCTCATGGCTGCTGGGAATGCCTGGCATGTCAGGTAACACATGCTGAGCAAGAGCCAAAAAGCCCTTTGTTGCTTGTAGAAATGAAACAAGCTCCTTATCGGAAAACAGACCTTTTCAGAGGCATTACAGCTGTGGATGATGCTGTAGCCATGCTTCTCAGCCATCAGGCAGAATGCCTACCAGGGACCAGCTTTCAGCAGTGTCAGTAGGTAAGATGTATAATAGGGACAGTTCCAGTTGTCTTGTGCCAGAGCATCCTACCTTTCTTTACACCTTCATTGCACAAACAACACACACTAACAGCAAACATTTACATGAAACAAGCAATGATTAAATACACCTATTTAATTGTTCACAGTCCACTGAGTCAGGAGAGATACTGGGTCACCCTACACTGTTTTGACCTCCAGTTCTCTCCTGACTCATCTTCAGCTCTGCTGTTTCATGTTGGGAGATCTTTCAGTTTTGGCTTTGCCCTGCCAGTAGCATCAGGTGCTGTTCTCTCCTGGTGTGACTGCAACTGGCTGCCCCTTCCTGAGCAAAAGAGATGATTTTTTGAGGCTGTGGTGATCTGGTGTGGCAGGTGCTGTACAGTCTCAGATAGGAGGTATCAACTAGCAGAGTCTCCTGTATGTCCAAGAGCTTACAAGCTGAATGCCTTTGTAACCTCCTCCTGGGCTTGAGGGTGGCATCAGGTATTGGGGCTCTTTCACACTGCAGGGTTTGTAACATCTGGCCAATGCCATGGGTTATAACAATAAATGACACCACGCTCAACAAATATCTCCAGGGGTTCTTCCGACTTCAGTCTCTAACCTCTCAGGCTTCCTGTGCTGCATATCTGTCTATAATACTTTAGAAATGACAATCCTAGTGGTTTTGACATTGAGGATTCATGTGAAACTGGTGCAGAGGCTGGTAAGAGGCTGCCCTGACCCTCTGGGCCCAGGAGTGCCACATTCTCTCTGCATTTGAACTGAAAGTGGAGAGGGTATGGAAGGGTCAGACAGACATCCATATGATCCCACTTTCCTCTGTGTCATGGGACTTTGTGCACAACTGGCAATTACAGATGTAGCCCTGAAACTCACACTGAGCTTCTGACCTGTTGTCACACACCATTTTATGCAGCATGTCATGTCCAACATGACTGTAATGTCTTCTGTCTTACTCATATCCAGCTCTGTCTCCTGCTTTTTTTAACTTCTCTCCCAGGAATTTCACTTAGGCAGACTTTTCTTCCATTATTCAGACTCAAATCCCTTTTTACCACTGTTTTGTTCCACATCAAAGCCTGTAACCTCACCCCCTGTGCACTTGGGGCTCCCAAAAGCTCAGAAAGCTGCTCTGAGGAAGCTGGTCTCTCTGGAGCTGGGGCAATGAGCTGGGATGTCTGTACACAATCCTGTTATTGAAAGCAAGCAGACCTGTCCACGCTGTTTGATTCCCCTACCCCGGGGATTTGGCTGGGCTATCTCCCTGCCAGTTCACTGTTTTCCCTGTGTGACAGTGTTTGCTGTGGGCAGTCATGCTTGGCCAGAGGACATGCTCCATGGCTCTGCTCAGGCAAGCCTGTCTCCCACATGTTCAGCGTATGTTGTGTAAAGAATGTCAGACCTTTGCTGGAGCTGCTGGGTGGCTGCTTAAGAGAAATGCTGGGAGCCAGCACAGGCACATCCTGCAGTGCCCACTGTGGGCAGTAGGTGATAGTGATTGCCAGAGCCTCCCTTCTGGGCTGTAAAGGTTTTGCAAACAGCCCTTCTGTGTGGTACTCTGTGCAGCATACCTGGCTTGCTGTATTCCAGAGACATTGCTGGAAACTGCCCTCTCCTCACCTGGGAGCTTTGGAGGCCCAGTGACCTGTGTTGTACTTGTCTGAGTGCTCAGCAGTGACCTCTTTGTGATGCTGGCTGATCTCTTCAGGGTTGGATAGGTTTCTCTCAATAATTACAATTGCACTCTGGAATCCCACAAGCAGCTCTTGTTTTTAATTAGGGGCTCCATAATGTCTCCAAAGATATGTGTCGTGTCAGAGATCTTACATCTGAAACATAAGGCTCAATTGCATCGTGTTTTTATTTTCGGTTTAGAGCACAATTACTGAGTCCCTGTACAGTCTTATTCTGTCCAGGTCAAGTCTTCAAATAACTTTCTTGATGGTTCAATTGTTACAAGTATTATTTTGAAAATAATAAGTGACTCTCCCAAGTCACTTCTTGTCCTTTTTGTTCAGTGAGACAGTGAAAAGTTTTACTTCCATGTTTTCTCACTTTCTTTCATGGCCAACTCCATATATCAATTCTCTGCTCACATGAACACTTCAAACTGGCTTTTTGCGCTCTTAGTGACCCAAGACCCTTCTGGCAGTTTGCCTGCCTTATTCCCAGGCTGTCTTTCTGTGTTTACTGCATTGGCTGATGACATAAACTCTGTTCCACCTCTCAGAAAGGGACAGTTTATCTCCAGCTGCAGTTCATCCCTTTGGAGTAGCACTGCGACTGATGTTAAAAAGAGTCAAGTCCTGTTAGAGTCTGTAGCAAACATCCCTCAGGTAACTGCAGCAAATGAGGAAATATTTAAAGGTGAGCTATGTCCTAATATCATCTGTTGGAAAGGACTTTATGTTTCATATATTTCATGTTATTGCTCTGAAAGACTAAACGCAGGAGCACATTACCAATTGAAGTGCTTGTGGAAATTAAATCCATGTTTAAATGAATTTGAAACTTTTAATGCAAAATTAAGCACTTAGAAATTTTGCATCAACTCCTACTTAATTAAAATTAATAAGGTTTCAGAGAGTTTTAGTTGGGATAGATGAGAAAAGAATTTGGCCTTAAATGTGTAATTAAAATACAATTACATTGGAAGGAAGTAATTACTGAGGTTGTACCTCAAAAGCATACCTAATGGGCTATCAGGAGAAAAGGTTTATGTGTTTGGTTCACCAGCTATATAAGATATAAAAGGATGTAGTCACTGAAAGAAAGAGATATTAGCAACATGATTTAGGTAGATAGCAGCAGCTTTTTTATGGTCAAGTCACTCTGGCTACATTTAGGAAGGGGACTGCTTCATCTGAGTTTGGGGTGTGCAACCACCTCCACAAGTTTTCCTTCTGACACATGTAATTGTTTTCCAGCCCTCTCAAGGGGCCGTGAGACAAGGAATCATTGTTCATCCAGTGTCAGACATCTCTGGATGAGGGAAAAGTTAGCCCTGAAAGACCTCAACCGTCTGATTTTAGGAACCATTTGACAAAAGAATACTCAAGGGGAAGGGCCTAATCTGATCCTGGTTAAAGCCATGGAGAGAGCGCTCCTCTTGGTCCCTGCACCAATCTGCATGAAGCCCTGAGCATAGAACCAGAATTGTGGTGTCAGTTTTGCATAAACCTAAACTTGTTGGGTTTTTTTTTACATTAGTGCCCTGGCACACCTATGAAAAATGGTTTAATAAATATGACATTCCACAACAATCACAAAACAGACAGGTTTGGGAGTTAAAGCTGAAGTCTGAGCATTAAAACTGAAGCCACTTTGTGCTTTGTGAAGACAGAACAATCCATCATGCATTTGATTTTTTTCTGTTTTGTTTTGTTTGGCTTTTTATTTTTTTTTTTTTTTTTGTAATGTGATAGGTTTTGGTTTTGAACTCAGTGGTGAGGTTTCTGTTGACTGTACTGGAGTTTGGATTAGGTTCATGGAAATAAATGGATTATATTTTAAAATAAACTATATAGGTAGTCAAAGATGCAAGGTTCACAGGCCCATTTGGAGCAGCTCCTTTTCAAAGGTTCAGAGTCATGGACTGCATCAAATGGCCTGGAACACCTGGGTGTAACCTTGAATTTAAATCACATCAAGATGATTCAATTGTAAGATTTTAACTGTGATTTTTAGAAGTGCAGTGTGTTTTTTGAAAGAAGTGTGGGAGGGGAAATGTGTGTGCCTGCGCTGTGCAGTGTCCCTTTTGCTACATTATCAAACACAGTGTAAGTAGCCTGATGTTTTAATCAACAGATACATGTTCTTGGCAAGGAAGTGAATTTAGCACTTTGTGAAATGCACTCTGCTGAACTGTTGACATTCAGCTCATAGTCAAACTTTTATTGGTAAAGAGAAATGCACCCTTTGTGTTGAAGATTTAGCTCAGTAAAATAAAATTTGGTGATAGCAATTTCCCTCTATCCTTAACATTCCCTGCAGCAGTGCTTGTTACATGGATAAGAAACATTTAGAGCTTGACTTAGCCTTTTTCTTACCAAAACCAGATGTCTTCAGTAATACTCAACCAGCATATTTTTATTGCCAGTGTTGTGGTACTTCATAATCTAAAATTGTTTCCAAATTTTCCAAATGTCAGATCTTCCAAAGAAGCCTGAGAAGGGGTGTTTCATGTACAACATTATCAGCACTTGTCAACAGGGCAGGACTGAGTGAAGTCAGCCTTCTGTGGCTGTAATAGCACAAGAGCTTCCTTCCCTTAAACAGTTTCTTTCTTTTCCTCCAGGGTCTTGTAGCAACTCACACCTGAAAAAGCAGCCTTTATATCTTCCTCAAGCTAATTAAATACAGATTCAAGTAGAGGAGCAATATTGCTAAGTGTCCTTTTGTTAACTTGTTGCTCTCTGAAGATTCTCACATTTCAGTCATGACCGACCTAAGTGGCAGCAGAGTTTTCAGCCATGGAAACCACATCTGGAGAAATACCACTTCTCAAAATCACAAAACTCTTAAGGATTTACATGGGGTAACATTAACTACCAGGATCAAATAAATGTAGTGAAAACATACTCCCAATCACAAAGGTCACTGAAAACCCACACAGGTTTAGCTTATGCTGAGTTTTGCCTTTTTGTACCCATATGAAACATTTTTTTTAATTTTTCCAGAGTGGATGGAGAAATTTGTCAGAGAAACTAATGGCCTGAAGTACACGGCTGAGACAGTCAAAGACTATTGCTTATGTTCACCCAGCATCAATATCAGCATATTTTGAGTGCAACTTACCTCCTGTAACCTTCAGCTTCCCCCCAGACAGAGGCACTGGTGGAGCAGGTGCTGTCAAATGGAGAGCATCATGATGGCTGAGCCCTGTTGGGTGTGTTAAGAGGCTGGATGGAGGCCATTCAAGACTTTTCACCCGTATTTTCTACCAAGGTCAGAACAATGTGGTTTAGTTGATACGATGATGTTCAGCATAATGTTGGACTCAATGATCTTGGAGGTCATTTCCAACCCTAATGATTCCATGATTCCATGAATATAGGTATTCACTGACAGACATCTCTGCCATTCAGTTTACAGGATTGTGTAGGTGCTAAGGATTTATATTTTGTATCCTTTACACAGATTAAAAGACATCTTCAGTCTAGGCTTTTAATTTGCAAGCTATGTAACAGGACTGTATGAGGAGTTTATGTTGGAGAATCTCAGTATTTGGCAACAGTTTTGCACAGGGACATGGGATAATACTTCCTTTTTTTTTTTTTTTTTTACTCATTAAAAGCAAAACACAAATCTGTGCATTTCAAAGCAACTCTCTGATATTTCATGGCCTTATAATTGCAATCTATTGGACTGAAAACTAAGTCTAAAATTCGATATAAAAATCACAATATTACTAGTCCTGAAATCAAGGCTTATATTGCTGTGAATTTCTACAAAAATATTTAAGAATCAATTTAAATGCTAATGGGCTTGTTTGCCATAAAACTAGGCAGTAGTCATACTCAATAGCTGCTTCAGAGCCATAGCATGGGTCTTTCCTTCACTGGACTTCATTTGTGACTTTAAATTTAGAGATGTTGCTGTGTATCAAAGACCTATGCAAAGGAGGGGGGGGAAGGGTGTGGTTCCCTGAAACTCTGCAGAAAGCAATTTCTCAAAACCTGAAATTGCTCATGTGGACTTTGAAAATCTGATTGTAGAGCCAGACATGAACTTGTGGAATCCTGAGGAAGAGTTAAAGACAGAAGTACTTGTCTCTTCCTGCCCTGTACCAGTGACTTGCTGTGGTCCCCAGCTTTGCCTGTGGTATGTCCTCTATAGTTCAGACATTTCAAAACCAGATCCCTCTGCCAGCTTTGCACAGTTCCTTTGGGCTGCACTTTTTGGGGACCACAGGCACTTCCAGCTCTGTGTGGTGGTGGGGTTACAGCCCATTAGAGGCTCTTTCCATTTAAATCAGGACCAGGTGCATCATTGCCTCTGAAAAGCACATTCTGGGACCTCTATCACACCACCTAGGGCTAGGTCTGAGACCGTGTGATTGAGGGGATGGTGAGGTGGCTCCTTTGCCCAGCACACAACCAGTGACCTTGTCTGATCTGAGGGCCTGGGAGCAGCACTTTCCCACACATTTTCTGAAGCAGTCATGGGCAGTGCTGTACGAGCAAATGGCCCCAGGTCAGGCCAAACACACAGACCTGGAGCGTCTTTGTTCACAATCACCACCAAATCATTCCTGAGCTGATGAAATCAAGTTTGTTGTGAGGCTGGCCTGTGCCCAGGCTCTCCAGTGTCAGGTAATGACTTGATGTAAGTTCCTGGCTCTCTGCTGTCTAGCTTTCATCTTTGTTCGATTTTCAGGCATATCCACTGGCTATGTCCATCTGAGAAACCTAAGGGGTGGCTGTGGACATACTGTCATGTATACACTAGCACAAGATGGTGGTGACCCCTTACCCCATGTTGGCCTGTGCTGACCAGCACTCGCCCAGCATTTCCTGGACATGATATAAGAGTCAAGCCCAGTACCACTCCAAATACACAGTGTTGGGAAAAAGTTGTTGAATCATGTGGGCGTGAAAGAACTGTTCTGTTCCAGGGAACAGCTCCAGACGTATTTAATTCATTGTTGTATTTGTAGCATTTGAAGTCACTTTCATTTGATCAAAATTGTTTGGAAACTGCCTAGCAAATCCCAAGGTCATTTGGGAAAACTGGCAAGGGAAAAAGAGAGGGAGTGCAAAAGCAAATAAACACATTTGCCAGTAGCAGTTATTGCAAAATAGCTAGGCTGGAAAAAAAAAAAAAAAAGGTGAAGAAAGCAAGCTTCCCTCCTGGTACTTTTGGATTGGGTCAAAACAGGGCAACATAGGCATCCACAAGCATGTTCATGATGTTCATGATCTGCAAAATGTGTATGCAAGGAAATGAAAGATCTGGGAGTGACAAGTTGAAGGAGAGTGAGAAAGTTGCTCCAGTGGAGCTGTTGATGGAGGAAGGCTGCTCCTGGTGTCTCCTCACAAAAAAGAATGCACACACCAAGACTGCTGAAACACGTTTGGACTTTCTGTCCAAAAGAAACATGATTTTGCGATGCAGCCTAGCCTGAAAGAGGATGGAGGGGCAGGACAAGGAGTCAAGTCCCTGTTAACCTGGGACAGAGAAGATAGGAGAGTTCTGGGGAACCAGACACTTTACAAGTCCAGCAGCAGCACAGTGCATGGTGCCAACTTGTTTGTACTGTATTTCTGCTGTGGTTGCACCCAAGAGAGCTGTGGCATGAGTGTGAGTTCCTGTGCTAGGTGTGAGGCACCCCAAAGCAGCAGAGAAGCATGGCCCCTGCCAGCAAACACTGACACCAGAGACCAGAGTCATCTTCACTCCCTTTCTGAGGGCAGAAGGAAGGACAAGGCACCACAGAGTTTTCCCCTTCAATGTCTCAGGGAGCTCAACAGCTTTGGATGGGACCAAAGTGTGGGGACATTTGCCTGCACCACTTCTGAACATTTGGAGGTTCATTTTCATCTTGTTGATTGTTCATCACACTGATTGTTAGTGTGTTTGGAATTTAATATTAAAGGATTGGCTTCAGAATTAGGCAGGCAGAAACCTTAGCCCTTTTTCCTTAAGAAAACATCTGGAGGCTTTTTTGCCCTCCTGAATAAGGTTTGAAAAGACAAGTTATCCTCATAAAATCCTAGAAACGCCCACAGGACAATTTTACTTTGAAGTATCAATGTGACAGGGCAAAAGCAGAACAATTTGATACTAATGATTTCAGTCACCATCCTAATGCTTCATGTTTTAAAGATCATTTTGCAATAAAGACATCATGATTTTACAGTCACATTAGAATAATAAACCATAGCACTTACTGAGTACTTTTCCTCTAAGACATGAAATAAATTGGAACAATAAGTGTTTTTCTCAGTTTAGAGTTGAAGAAAATGAGGCCCTAGGACATGATCTTCTCATAGCACAGTCTGGGAGAACCTCACCTGCCTCCTTGTCCCAGGGCTGCCCTTTGGGTCATACTGTCCCTCACCTGCTAGTCCAGACAAGATGACTGATGACAACTCTCTGCAGGAAGGAGCAGATGCAGATTGATGTTCTCTCTCCCTCCTTTGTAACTTCAGGCACTTCACCAAGACATCTCAGATAGGAGTATTGAAACTGTCATTAGGAGAAAAAATAGAGGCAGAAAGAAGAAGTGTCAGGATCTATTCACAATAGACAAGGTGAATACAATTCACCAGACCTGCTGATAATCTCAGGAGGGAGGTGGGGTGGCCACTGAGTCACCTTTTCCCATCACTTTTGCTGGCACATTCTCTGTCCTTTCATCTGCATGAGAGAAGCCGTAGTGTTGTCCCCAGCCAGGGTGGCTGCATTTCACCTGGTCTCACAACAGAATTCCTCACTGGCATTACAGTCACCTAGAGGTGGGGAACACAGGGATGTGTGGCTGATACTGAGCATCCCTTTGAGTGCAGCGAGCACAAAGTCGGGAGCCCAATGATATGTCAGATTTCTAATTAAGATTCACCAGTCTCCAACCTGGCTCAATTCATTATTCATCTGGAAATTTTCCTCCCTAAATTCCTTCTTTTCTTTTGCTGTCACCCACCAAGCAAAGCTATTCTTTCCCTCCCAGAAGTTCCATCCACATCTCCGCTAATATGTTGCCCTCAGACTGTGGCAGAAGAGAAAGAAATGGTTACAAACCAGGTCCCGGAGCACTCATCAATATTTACAGGAGTCTGACAGTGACTTATCTTAGACCATTTACATTTAAACTGCAGAAATGCAAATGAAGTGTTGTTTGCATTGTGAGCAGCAAGGCTGGGATATTCTTACACTAGCAGAGATCTGTTCCTCTTCCAGAAATATTTCTTTTTGTTGCTGCCCTGGCATCTCACTGTAACATACAGTCAGGTATTCAGTTAGGAAAGGCAGCACAAAAGATAGAGTGGGTTTCCTGGCTCAGAAGCAGGTGTACATTGCTTAAAATTTTGGCAGAGGAAGGAAGAGAGGAAAAAGTCTTCGCAGCAGTTGTTCACCATCAGAGCCTCTGCTGGTCTTTCGTGGCAGTTGCCCAGCGAGGCGGCGGGTGATGAACTGATATAAAAGATTGATCCAGATAAAATATTTAGGGATTGACATTATTAAATATGCAGGGTTTGAAATGAATGTTTCACTCTCCGCTGTCCTTCTCCAAAACATGATCCCATATATTGCACACTGTGGGTAAGATGGCATGGGGAAAAAAGGAAAAAGAAGGAAAATCTCTCAACTGGATGCTCTCATTTTGAGCCTTCAGAGGAAAGAGAGTTTGTACTGGTGGGGAGGTAATCCTCGAGATGAGGTTTCAAGGCAGGGTGGCAGCAGGAAGGAGGAGGAGGAGGAGTTCTGCCTCCCTCCCTGCTGCCCCAGGGAAGGGCCCGCAGGTGCTCTCTCTGTGCTGGTTGTGCTCACTTCCCGCAGCATCCTGGCCCTGGGACAGCGGCTGAAAACCATCCAGAGCATCAGATGGTACATCAGAGAGCAGAAAGCAATTTCAGCCATGGTATTGCTCCTAGTAGCAGCACTCATTGCCAGTTCAAGGTTGTCAGCCTCCCAAACTGACTTTTATTTTCAACTAGGGTGGTTGTTTGGTTTTTTTTTCCCTTAACACAGCAATCTTTATGCTTGGCATCACTTGCAGAATTGGCTGGAAAGATATAGATTATCATTCCATCAAGTTCCCTAGATCTGAATCTTCATGTTTATTTGTCTTTGCATGACTGAGGAATGCACTCAGGGCTGCTCTGGGAGTAGAGGCTACCTCAGGAATAAGGAAAAGTCCCATGAGTGTAAGAGATAATTTCACTATATCTTGGATGTGTGAGATGTGGGAGGACAACCCCCCCCTTTTTTTTCCTGCTTGCTTATGTTGCTGTGTGAGTTATTTCCAAATGATGAAAGTGTTTGCCAGGAGTAGACAGGTTGTTATGAATGGCATAGCTTTTGAATTCTGCTTATAATTACCCTTCTTTCCCGTACATTTTTCCCTTTTATTTATTGATTTATTTATAATTTTATTTTTAGGGCCTGCATCTAGTACACTTCTTGCCTTACACAAAAGACTTAATAGTCCATTGCTTGATTTCCATGCTAATTAAGCACGTGGCTTCTCTAAATAGCTACCACATCCTCACTTACTTAATATGTACTTTTATACCCTTAGCAATGATCTGATAACATTGTCAGAGCAAAATACAGAACAAGAAACTGCAGGGATTAGATATCAAGGAGGACACTATAGGGACTGTGTTAATTGAGGCAATCAGCAAGATTAAGATAAGTCTTGCTGCTTCCTCATATTGGTCTTAATGACACAACACAGACCCCAAAGCACTTTACCTGCTGTACAATGTGGTTAAGTCACTCTCTTCCCTAGGGTGTGTAATCTAATCTGCTAGATAAAACACTTAGCAGACTCAAACCAGCTGGTGCTAAAAGCTGTATTTCTAAGATACGGCAACCTGCGTGAGGCTTTAAAGACTACTAAGAATAGTAGAGACCAGTGAAAGTTGTCATTTGGTGTGTGTGTGCATGCACAAAGAGACAGAGATGTGTGAGTGCACAGGCTGGACTGACCCGGGTTGCTGCTGTCCCAGCTTCAACATTGAGGCTTGCCCAAGTGATCCCCAGGGGATCTCTAAACAACATTTCCCTGAATTTCTGATAGAATCCATGGATGGGGACTTGATTGTGACACAATTTAACGCTAACATTTTAAAAACTACTATTCCCACTTCAAAAATACTGGCGTTTTTCCTCCTCTCCCCCCCTCCCCCAGCTTCTTTCTACAATTAAATTGAAAATATGTGTGCAACAAATGATTTTGCATAAATAGGCTTTGAATAATGGAACTGTTGACAAGTAAAAAAAGGCACTACCCAAACCTTTTCCAAATCAATTTTTGACAGAGTTCTTCAAACAGAGATAAACATTGCTCGCGTAATGATTTGCCACATGACCTTGCACTTGAAGTGCCAAGCAAAGTGAAAAATAGCGCATTCAAACAAGAAAAAGTGCTGATTTTGATTCCCAAAATAATGTTTTTGTAGATGGAACTATTTCTGCTATGGACTAGCATGCACATACAGAGAGAAAGTTAAGATTTTCCTACAGCAATATATGACATTTCCCTCTCAGCTAGATAACTGAGAGGCTATTTGGGCTCACTAAAAACACTTCTGCACATCTGGGAGCAATACAGCTCAAATGCAATTCGGGAGGAAGGATAAGTCTTGCAGTCAAAGTGGATTAAAAATGAGAGTTCAGTTCAACCCTGTCCTGACCTCTGAGCCAGCCTCTTTCTCCCTCCAAGCTTCCCAAGAGTTTGTGTGGGTCAGGGGTTTCTATTTGACCAGAAACCCTTCCCATCTTCTATGTCATCAGAGTCCTTGTTTTCCATGCATTTATAGACAGCTAAGAGGAGTTTGGGGAAACAAGCAAAGACAATGAAAGTAATCCCTGATATAAATGGCCTGCTGAAACTACCTGGGAGGGTCTGTATGATGGCAATGTTAAAAGTGATGGGTAAAACCTGCCTGGGCAGGGCACAGGCTGTAAGGGGGAAGGTGGCACATTCCCCAGCATTGACAGCTTGGGGATGGTGGGTACTGCACGTCAGGGTAGCAAACCTGCTCTGCCTCTCAGGAATGGCTTCATAAACTGCACACTCCTGTGAAACCAAAACAGTGTCCTTCAGAGAGAAGGGACCCTTTGCAGCCCCAGTCCTGGTGCAGATTGGTGTCCTCCTTCAGCAAGGAAAAATTCCCCTTGAAACAGGAAAATTGTCTGCCTAGGGACAGCTGCCATTAGTGCCCTGATGAGCTGTGCAACTCCAAGTGCCACATCCACTCAATAGTTAAAGACACTAGTTTCCCAAACTGGAAAAGTTACAAGTGAAACTGAGTGTAAAAAATTGTTAGGCAGAATCATATATTAAATGGCCAAAAAGCCATTACTTCACAGCAAAGGAGCTGAATAATATTGGTGAAAAGTACATTCTCTTTCAGCAGAAGAATGAAGGCGGGAATAATGAATTAAAAAGCAATATGCAACATATGGCAAAAAGGGGAGAGGTAATAAAAATCCATATAAATAAGAGTTTATGAAGTGTAGAAAATTTATAAAGGATACTGAAGACATTAGAAAAAAACTTCGTGGCTGGTCAGAGTTTGTTTAAGAAGAAAGATTTTCTTGAAAACATATAAATATTAGCAGAAAAAAACTGTCAATGCCCTAGACTCACTACTAGCAGAAGACAGCCCAGTCATTAATAACAATGAAGAAAACCCCCAAAATGTTCAACAATTATTTCTGCTCTCTATTTGGAGTAATGAGTTTTTGGACACATTAGTAATTAAGAAAGATATTGAACAATTTTCACTAGGGTTAACCCATTTCTTTAAGTCGGAAGGTCCACAAAAGTGCCCCACATGAGTCAATGCAGGATATTTTTAGCTTGTGTATGTAAATTATTAATATTAATATAAATATTAATATTAATATTTTTTAAGATGGGGACACTCTCATAGTTCAATGTCAATACTGTGTAAAAATTCAGAGATAAATGATACCATGCAGGTAAATATAGTCCGAAATATTTGATATCAATATCAGGCAGAGTATTAATGGAAAATTTAATTAATAAGGAGTGATAAGAGAGATGTATAATTAAGAAGGCCGTCCTGAGAAGGAGTTTGTGATTTCAGCCTGACCACTTGAGGCAGGAAGCGTGGTTACTAGAGGGTAACCAGGCAGGACCGATCTGTTCAGTGCACAAGGCTCGAGTGTGCAGGAGACCCAGGGCCAGCACAACAAAAACCAATGCACTGCTTCCCTGCATCCGAGATAGATTCTGTGATTCCCCTCTTCAGCTGGCCCCTAACCCTGCAAGGGGTGAGCAACACCCCCAGCCAGGGTCACACAGTGGTAGGCAACACTAAGGAAAAGTCACAGGAGTCAGGGACAGAGTCAGAAATGACTTCCAGGGTGGAAGGTGGAGGAGCCTGGTGTCTCCTGGTGGCAGGGGCAGCCCAGATGGCCAGGGCAGTGAATGCAAGAGGGCTGGGGCTGTAACAAAATGCAGGACACTGAGACAGGGACAGTGGGTCAGTGAGGCAGGAGTAAAGGCAGCAGAAAGGCAGTGGGAACTGTGGGGAAGAATGAAGAAGGTCTGAATTTGTCAACAACAGAGCATTTTCTGAAAGAGCTTTATCCTGGGCAAGAGATGAGACAGGCTCCCATGGACAGAACTGTCGGGTCTTGTGTCGTGGCCCTCTTCACTGTCACGTCACATGCATGGTCTTCATAATAAAGGCAAGATTTCAACATTGACCAGCAAATCTCAAATGGCTTTTCTGTTTTAATTTGTTGTTCTTTAACACAGAAAAGTCATTCAGGTAAATAAAGAAGGTGGTTGTGCAGAAACTTATGAAGCTAAAAATGAAATGGGTGCAGGAGGCAGGGCAGTGTAGGTGCTTCAGGAAGCAAGGCGAGCAACAGGGCTGTGGGATGTTCAGTTGGCAAAAAAATAAAAAAAGGAAAAGAAGGAAAGGGGCATGTGATATAGACTTTAGAGGTTTCATGAAATACCCTTAACCAGCTTTCATGAAATGATGAGTGTGTGGCTGAACTACCCCTTCAAAGGAGTGCTCCAGCAGATTGGAGGGGAATAAAATGAAGGGTCATTTTTCTCTTGGAGCTCTTTAATTCCTTTCTTTTATTGAATCAGTGAATTGCAGATTTTGATTATCAAAGGTCCAGGTTCCTTTGGAGCTGTTTGATGGTGAGCCATATTCTGCCTTGACTTCCATCCCAGGCAACCCACCAAGTTCAATGGCATCTTGCGGAGAGTAAAGACGGACAGACTTTAGCTTTATGTTCTTAACAGTGTTGTGGCTCCTAATGAAGCATGACCTGATCTGGTACATGTTCAGACACTGCTGCCAGAGTCTGCAGTGGAAAAGACTGTCTTTAATGTGAAGATGCAAGTGATTTCTCAGTACATCTGTGTACTAGAAAGTAGAACAAGTTTTTTCTTCTGTTTGGTTTTGTTCGCATTGAGGAGTCACTCGGACAAAAGATGCAACAAATAATTTGGGCATTTTAGGTGGTGAAAAGGTTTCTTTTCCTCCTGCTCCTGCCCCACCCAAGAGTAAATGAGCTGATTACCTTGTTAGATAACAGTGGCAAGTTTTAAGACTCCTATAAAGAAAAAAAGGATAGGAATGTTGCTTTTATAAGAAAGAATTGCAGAACTGGAAACAATCCACATTTGGGACGTGAATGCAAGCTGTTATGCAGATCAAAGTATCTATTTGAAGCTGAATTACTCAACAGCATCTATCTATGCCTCTTCAACACCTGCAGATTAGCAATGTAATCATGTGGAAGTTGCTATAGATACATCTCTAGAGCAGGTGGAGTTCTTCATCTCTTGGAGCATTATGTTCATTCTTTTCAAATAAACCATGTAAGAGTATATTTAAAATGCCACTCTAGTGGTATCAGCTCCTGTCTCTTGCTGACAATGTCTGATCTGTCCTTACCCTATTAGTCCTGATTGTTTTCTCTAGAAACAATGCCACTTCCATCTGAGCATCAAGCCTACCCTATAAATACACATGAACAAGCACCAGGGCCTTGCCAACCCAGACTTAGTCAGGTCATAAAGCAAGTGCTTGAGTTCAAGCTGAGGAGGACTGCTCAAGTACAGCTAGCAAATGTGTAGGCTTGCCTTGGGGCTGATGGCATGTAAGACTGTAAGCTGGAGCTAAATACAGCACGTAGCAAAACTACCAGCCTTTAGCAACAACATTTTTCAGGGCCTGACAAATGCTCAAACAGCAGGAGTGCTGGGTTGTGATGGTTTTCAGCTGGTTCTTTGCCTAAGTCTCTTTCAGAAGAAGGGCTCTAATCACTCTGTTTTGGGGGTTTTTTTGTTTGTTTTGTTTCATTTTTTTCATGGAATACTTCAACCTTTTTGTTTGAATTCGTCTACTGTTTACTATAGCAAAGGGCTGTCCAGATGACCTTTCCTTCTAGTTGTCTTTCTGCAGTGACTGGCATATGGTGTAACCCTTAACCCTCTGTCAGTCAAGACTACAACATGCAAACCTGTGTGAAAACTCAGTAGCAATCCCGTGCGAAAAGCTGATAGCCTAAAAGAAGAGCCCTGAAAAGTAGAAAACAAGTGATAAGAACTAAGAAGAGAAAGAACTGAAGTGTAGATAAAAAAAATCATGGTGCTTTGACTTGTCTAATTTTGTCATTCTCCTTGTTTGTCTTTTGCTCTAGCTCTGCATCAAGTGCAAGCTTTTCATTCCCTAGTGAAGCTAGGGAAGGAGAGATTTCTTACTAAAAATTGACAACAGCAACAACAACAGAGCATATCCTCCCTCCGTGGCAAATTTTAATTACTAGACTTGAAAGCTGAAGATCAGAAAATGCTCCAAACATAACATTACCTCAACAGCTTTTCAATAGAAAGCTCCAGTTTTCCCCAGAAAGCTGATACCGTTTAATGGGTATTTAGCAAAATAGGAGAAGTTTTCACTAATGCACAACTTCATTCTCAGCACTGGTCTGTTTCCACTTACTCATCCCTCCAGTTGTCCCTTAAGTCATGTCTTTGATACACTGACTTTTTAAATTTTTACAAATTACTGAAATATGGATGCTCCTCAGAGCCTGCTAACTTTTGTCTGCCCAGAAAGCAGTGCTGTAAAATTTATTTATATAAATGCAAGCAGATAAAAATATACCATGTTGCTTTGAGAGAAATCCATCTTCAGGTGAATTGGCGCATTACACGTCATAGAATCATAGAATTTTAGAATCATAGAATTGTTTAAGTCAGAAAAGACCTTTGTTTCTCCCTCTCTCTTCAGGCTGTTTCCTTTCTGCCAGTTTCTTCTACATGCTCTCCAGTCTGCAGGTACTAATGACAATAACAAAAAGGCCAATCGTTAGGAGAGAGGCTGTTTAGTGACTGCATTCCATTTACTTCAGGAAGGGCTGCTGAAAAAGGTGACAATGGCAGCACAGAGAAAATCACATCAGCCTTGCCCTTCTTTTCTTTTGATGCTGTCATGGTCATAACCAGCAATCAAAACGTTGCCAAACGCAGCAGTGTGCATTCTGGCTTTGGAAAGGACATGGCTTTAAAACACAGAGGTGAAGCCAGCGACGGCACCTGTGCTCTGAGAAATGGCTCCTCCTACCTGGGTGCCGAATTCCCTTCAGATTGAGCCATTACAGAGCAGGAATTAAACAGCAGTAAATGTAAGACTTGGGAGAGGTGTGCCCAATGGACAACTATGAAAATTGATTTGTTTGTTTTTTAAAGCTCCAAGTCCAGGATTAGGGTTATTTTTTTTTCTCTTTGAGCTGTTTTTTCTATAAGATCTATTAAAATTTGTAAACTGTTTATTTTGTACTACCACAAATTAGGAGAAACATTTGTTCATGATTTAGCTGCCAGGAACTTGATTTTGCTTTTTGTGGTCTGGCTGACAAAAAAAAGGCACACACAAACTTGCATAACCAAGGTTTTCAAAAGCAGTTGGCAGTGTGTGCCACTGTATTTCCCTACCCTCAGACTCCTGCAATGAACTTCCTTCCCAGAAATCGGGCCTTTCTTAAAATATCTCCAACCAAGCAAACAAAAGGTATCCCCCATATCATTAGTCAATTTTAATGCAAGCCACCTTAACCATCAAAATCAAGTACATGTTCCCAAGAATTGCCACTGTGCCTCAATTGCCATGGGCACCTGCAGAACCTTTTCTGAAGAGGAAAAACTCCTGCTGGGAAGTCTCCTGGATGACTTTGTTACAGAGAAAATAAAAGAAAGTCAGTCCGTTTGAAGTGGTAGCAATCAGTCCTCGAGCTGAGGCAGAATCCTTTTATATTTTTTTCCTGAAAGACGTGCAAAGAGAAGAGAAAAGCCCACAAATCATGGCATCTGTTTCTTTTGAGGGGGAGCAGAGTGGGAGGAGGAAGCTAAGCTCCATCCCTCAGTACAGCAATGTGCTCACAGTCCCCTAGCTGGGCTTGGCCAGGGACACAGCCTGTGCTGTGCTGTGCTGTGCTGTGCTGTGCTGTGCTGTGCTGTGCTGTGCTGTGCCCTGCCCTGGGGGTCCATCAGTGGCAGCATGGTCCCATGCTAGCCTGCTGCATCCACACTGGCTGCGGGTGGGAGCCCCAGGCACACTGGCCAGCCCCTCGCTGCCCATGCAACTCAGAGGCCAAAGAGCTGCAGTGGGTTGTCCACAGTCTGCAGCGCAGCTTCCTTTCTATTCCCATTGCTATGGAAATTGTTTCTGGAGGCAACCCTAATTTTCTTTTCATCAATCAATTAGGGGCAGGCTTTGCACTGGGCTGGTTGTTTCCCCAGCACTGCTCCATTTGATATTATTTTCTCTAAGACAAATTAACCACAGCTGGACCTGTCTGAAATTGCTAAGAATTCTCTTATATAAAGTGAAGAAAAAAAGGGAGAAAAAGACAGAATAAGCATGAGTAGCAGGAATAAATTGATATTTCATAGGGAAAGGAATGGGAATAGCAGGAACCTGACAGCTGCCAAGGGAAGAGGATATCCTCTGATTGCCTGTCTGGTCAGGTCCCACCATCTCCCAGGGTTAGGCAGGCTAACAGTGTGGTGCAAAATCCATAGCTCCTGGGTATATTAGTGGCGACACTTCTTGTTATGCTGAGCTGTGTAACCAGCCAGGAGCTTTCTGGAAAAGTCCAGTTGTGAGGTGGTCCCTTCTCCCTTTACCACAGACTCAGTCAAGTCAAGACTCCCATGTTCTAAATAAGGACATGTCCTCTCAGGGAATAAGAACAGGCCAGGGGGGAGATGGTTTTTTTGCTACTATAAAAATCTGGTACAAGGAGCTTTGAAATTCTCACATACTGTGCTCCCTTAGGTCAAACAAACTTGTTTCACATTTTCCCTCTACCTTCCCCCATCTTCTATGCTTCCTTGCCGCACCAGTCTCCCATAACACATTAACAGATTAGAAACAACCTTCTGCCACCCTTCATCTACTTTGGCCAGTTTAAAACTAGACATACTACCCTAGGCACTGTGGAGTAGAGGAAGCAATGTGTGCACATGTGCGTGCATATGGGCTCCGACCTCAAGGGAACAACTTTAACAGCAAGAGACAAGAGGTTATTTTTATTTCCAAGATGTCTGATTTTGCACCCTCCCTTTTCTGCTGGTTCTTTTCTGTTCTTTTACTAAGACAATCAGCCAAAGGTCTAGAAAAGCAGTAATTATAGTTATTGTGTGACAGGAACAATGATTCATGAACAACCGTATGCAAAAAGACCCCGTCAATGCATTCATCTTTGCTGAAGTGATCGGGTCCTAATGATTAGAGCTGAGTGAGCAGCAGAGAGAGAGATGCATTGAAAGGCAGAGCTGTGTTTTGAGTTGGCCCTGGGTGCAGATATTTCTCAAGGAGTTGTGTGAAAATGGCTATTAGCTGCCATCCTGCACACCCCGCCTCCGTATGAAGTATTTTGAGGGGACCTTTGGTTCAGAAGTGTCAGCAGGGGAGTGAGCACAGCACCACGTGCAGAAGCAGTTACAGTCCTAAAGCGAGTGCAGCCTGTGGACTGCCTGCATGTGCTTGCAAGGAAAGATGTAAGGAATCCAAGGAATACAGGAGTTTGGAACTGCATCTTAATATCATGGGTGTTCTTGCACAATTATGGTAACTGCAATGCCTTTATGAGCAGGATGAGGTTGGACAGGAGCAAAAAACCTATGGGTAATGGGGGAAAGAAATGCTGTGATCTGTGTCCTCTGTCCACCCAGCAGCTGAATGGCTCAGGATATCTGAGAGCTGGCTATGCAGAGGGCAGAGTGGGAAACTGGACAAGAACAACCCCAGAATCCTGTTGATACACAACACCCGCCTGTGGGTAGGACTAGCTGGGCCATGTAGATGGCCAATTGCCATCCCAGCTGATGGTCTCAAGTGGTTTTCTCTTGTGAGAGAGCTCAGTATTCTCTTCCACATGTTATCTCTTCAACATCTCCATAAACTTGGATACGGGACTTGGAGGCATAACAAGCAGGTTTGCTGATGAAAGTAAATTGGGAGAAGCTGTTGAGTACCTCAGAGGTAGAGAGACCCTGCAGAGAGACCTTGACAAATCAGAGGGCTGGGTAATCACCAACTGCATGAAGTTTAACAAAAGCAAGTGCTGGATTCTGAACCTGGGATGGAGCAACCCTGGATGTACAGACAGACTGGGGAAGGAGATGCTGGGAAGCAGTGCCATGGAAAGGAACCTGGGGGTGCTGCTCAGTGGTAAGTTGTCCATGAGTCATTGTGCCCTTGCAGCCAGGAGGGCCAACCCTGTCCTGGGGTGCATCAGGCACAGCATCACCAGCTGGGCAAGGGAGGGGATTGTCCTGCTCTGCTCTGAGCTGGGGCAGCCTCACCTCTAGTGCTGGGGGCAGTTCTGGGTGCCACAATATGAGAAAGTCATTAAACTATTGGAGAGTGTCCAAAGCAGAGCCACAAGGATGGTGAAAGGCCTTGAGGGGAAACCAAATGAGGAGCAGCTGAGGTCACTTTGTCTGTTCATCCTGGAGGAGACTGCAGGGAGACCTCATTGCAGTCTGCAACTTCCTTGTGAGGGGAAGAGGAGGGGCCAGCACTGCTCTCTGCTCTGTGGTGACCAGTGACAGGACCTGGGAGAGTGGCCTGAAGCTCTGTCAGGGGAGGTTTTGGTCAGATATTAGGAGAAGGTTTTTCACTCAGATGGTGGTTGGGGACTGGAACAGGCTCCCCAGGAGAGTGGTCACAGCACCAAGGTTGACAGAGTTTAGGAAGTGTTTGGACACTGCTGTCAGGCACATGGTGTGAATCTTGGGGTGTCCTGTGCAAGGTCAGGAGTTAGACTTCAATGATCCCTATCCAATTAAGGGTCCTTTCCAATTACTGATATTCTATGATTCACATAAAATGTTTTGTATAGCAACTTAAGATACAGAAATCCTTTAGCAAGGATTTGGAACAGATTTTTCTAAAAAATTTAATAATTTTCTTCAAAGATCATTTGTGGTGGTTATTAAGTGGTGTTAACCAGGTTCAGTCAATGTATAAATTGGCTGAATATAGAAATTTCTGGGTAACCAGGGCTGACACAAAATCTGTTTCCCCATTGTGCTCCCTTGAGAACGTGCAAAAATCAATAGCTCAGAAAGCCCTTCAATGCCTCTGTCCCCACATGAACTCTATTTATTCCCAGCTGCTACTCATTTACCTACCGAGGCAAACAGATGCTTCCTGAGGTTTGTTGCCAATATTGTGTCATCAAAAGTGAACTGGTGTCAAGACACAGCAGAGTACATGCTGAGAGACTGAGCTTGTTCAGAAGCCATGGTTTGCTTTCCCCAATCTTCACACATATCTGTACTTGTTCACACATGCACACATAGCTAAAAGAGCACCTGTTATTGGGAGAATCCTCTCTGTAAACTGGTGCGTCCTGTCTGCTTCCCTCAGTCCACGACTTGAGCCTCCCTCCCTCTGTGAAGTGCATCAGATTTCAGGGCAGACCAAAAATGCTCTAAATTTGGACCTATCCAAGAACTGAACTTCATCACAGAAGCATCTCTGCCCAACCTGTAAAGTGAGGGGGCTTTGGAGGATTGTTTTCTCCTTTGTCTGAGCTGTTCATTGCATGTGGAAAAATACAGTATCTTGTTACACAAGTACTGGGGCACTCATCTCTCTTGTAGTGCTGCATGGCTGCATCTCTGGCACAAATCAAGGACTCTAAGGTTCTGGTGACCTAATGTCTGTTTGTTTGCTGCATAAAGCTTTTAATGATATATTTAGGACTGTTATTATTTTTGTTCCCTTCATCTGAATTTGAAAACATTTCCTGACATTGAATAAAAACTTTGAGGCTGATGGACTTGGTTGCTTTTCTGGGGAGAAGTAAGGACATTTCAACTCTGACAATTGTTCTTCAGATCCCCTAGTTAGTTAGCTGGGAATTTTCCTTCAGATTTAAATACTCTTCAGGAATGAAATTAAAATTGTACTTTTCAAATTTAGTGCAGATTAAGACTTGTAAATTCTCCACTGGTACACTAGCTGGGAGAAGATGCTCATTAATATCTGTTGTTTTCTTACTAACAATAATTCTTAAGATCTGTTCCACAAATGCTTTGTGCAAAATAGTTTGTGGTAATTTCCTCAGAGCACTAAGGATTATTAGGGTGATGAGAGAAAACAGTTACAGCCTTGCCTTTTTTTAGTTTGCTCTGCCAAATCACTCAGCAAAAAACCCAAATGCAAACAAACTCAAAAAACCAAAACAACAAAAACCCAGCATCAAAACAGTAGCAGTCCTCTGTCATTCCCCCGCTCTACAGCCCTGAACCAATATTTCCCATCTTTCCTGTGTGTAGGGACCAATTATTCCATGCTATTATAAGTTCTTTCAAAATTAGGCCTTTCCCTTTGTGCGTGAAAATTTTGGCATAATATTTCTCAGCTTTCAGCAACATCTGAAGTTCCCAGCAACACTGCTTTGGACTGCCCTGCTTGTTGCAGGGAGAAGGTGGGGAAGGAGCCTCCTACCTGGATACCTCTGGGTGGGACAATGCAGGTGACCTGCCCTCCATCCCATAGCTTTCTTTCAGCTGGACTGGAGTTAGAGGAAGCCCTGGGGATCACTTCTCTTGGATAAACTGGAGGTTTTGCTCATGGTGGGCACTGTCATGCTCTCTAGCAAGCAGCCTTGATTCAGGAAACTTTTTCTGCTGGTTGGATATCAGCTGATTGGCACAGGACTCCCGGGGTACTGGAGAGTCGGATGATGAAATGCCTAACCCTTAGCTGCTCACAGTCTCATGCTGCTTCCTCTCTGCCACAGTGCTCCCACACTGATATCTTTTTACTTATTTACTTATCTAACCACGGGATAACTTTTTGTCTGTTGTTTTCCTAAGCTGTAGTGGGATTTGTTTCCAGTAGGCGTATTTCTTGATTAATGATCTTTCTGTTAACACTTGCTCATATTCCATATGGGATCTTCTTGGGTTATCTAAACGTACAAAATACTTAAAACAATATTTTTTTTCTCAGCTCATCTCTGTTTTTAATTTATTTCTTCCACCTCCAAAGAAAAAAAAGAGCATTTTTTAGCTTGCTCGAACTCATGTGGAATGTTATTTGTGATTCATGTTATCACCTTGTACAATATTTTTAGAAAACAGAGCATGGACAGGGTCTGTCAGGAAGGGTTTTGTAATGTATTTGTCATTTCTTTGCTGTATATATTAAGAGCTAAATATTTTGATGGTAGATGAATTTGTAGACCCCATCTCTTTGAAATCACAGCAGCTATTCAAGAGAGAGAAGCTGATTTTCTTTCAACCAATGATAGTAGCACTTTCCTGGATACAAGTTGAAAAATATTTACATCAGTTTAAATGAGCAATGTGTAACTATAAATAAAGAACACAGGTAATGAAGTGTTATCGTTGAAGTTGAAATTAAAATTGAATCCTGCCAAAACCTAAACACGGATCATGACAGAAAAATCCAATACTGCTTGTTTTTCTTTTTTTTTGTTTGGAGCTGCTGTAATTATAGACTAGGCAAAGGAAAAAAAGATTACACAGGAGACATAATTGGTAGTGATTTCAGTAACATTTCTGATGCAATGCCATGAAAAGAATGATTACCTGTTCATGGCATCTTTACGTATATCTACAGCCCGCCTCAGCGAGGTGCCAGAGGCAGCACTTGCCTCTTAACCTGAGTGATGTCACAGACTGTGTGGCCATGGGCTGTGTGGCCAAGCAGGTATTGCCTACAGGCCTGTTTGCAAAGGGGATGCACTGGTGTCTGCTGGCTGACTCCTGCTGGGCTGTCCCTGACCCTGGCTCCCTGCAGCTTGATGCCCCCGCCCAGGGGAATGCCTGATGTAAGATAAATTAAGAAACCCTAGGGCGGAGGGATGTGTTCACTATCCCTAATTCCAAGACATTAATCTCAAAGTTACTTTATTGACAGGGCTTGGTTTGGGCACTGTGCCCTCCACTGTCAGAGCAGGAGATTTGCAGCCATTGGAAGCACAGAACATTGTGGAAAAGTGCAGGTGGGCTCAGAAAGGCCCTCAGTGATGTTCATGCCAAAATGGAAAGCATTCCCTTTTAATCACCAAGGGTGAAGTCTCTCGTTGCCTTTCTGGCAAGCAAGGCTCCAGGCAACCTCTTGTACTTCAATAGCTGAAAATAAAGCCTTAAAAAAGAACATGTCAGGGAATTAAATGAGAACCACAAATTTCACAGGGCTAGTGATTGCCCAGGAGAATACTGAGGTGAAATGTATAGAAAAGAGGGGTTTTGTGACAGAGTTAAGTGAATTACTAGTCCTATCCATAACATCTGTTATCGTCTTGGCTGCTGGGTATTTACTTTCAAAGAAATCAGCTTCCACTGCTGTCTGCTGAGGAGCCCTAAATCAGGTGTGCAGGCACAATTACTGAAAATGAATCTGTCAGAGCAAATCTCAGGTAATCAAGGAATCCTGATTGGGCTCTCCTCCTGTACCCTTCTTTGCTTTAGGGATAACCTAAACCACTGCTCCTCAAACCTGATGGGAATAAGCAACACAGGTACAAGGTAGACTTACTAAGAAGGCTGAAACTTTAAAACGTTGGCCACAAGCTGATAATGGCATCTGGGAGTCAGCCATTCACAGGGCATGCCAAATGGTGCTGTATTTGTATTGCCATCAAAAGAATCAGGGTTATTTTAGTGCCAAACATCAGACATAACCTGATGCCATTTTCAGAAGTATAAGCAGCTCCTCATGGATAACCCATGCCCAGAACTTCTTGCACCTTCATGCAATAGCAGGTACTTGTTCTGGCAGGGGTTCAGTGCACAGTGCGTGAGAGCTAATTTGTAAAGTGTATATTCCTGAGGAATGGGCATGAGACTCTCATTTCCTCCTCTGAGCTCAGTGTATTGACTTGGGTCTCTGAGAAAAAATGTCTTTTTGCATTAACTAGGCCTCTGTCTAGCTGTGCCTCTAGGATTCCCTCCATTGTGTCCTTTCTCCTTGATCTATACAAGTTTGTGTAGGAAATTACTCATGAATATATTAAAAGGCTATGGACAAGTCAAGAAATGAGTATGTAAACATTTCTGGTTTTCAGATATATTTTGGGTGGTTTTGTTTTTTTGTTATGGTGATCTTGTTTGTCTGTTTCAATAAAACTGCCCAAGGGACTGCTGTTGACTGAAGTTTGCAGCATGTTCTTGCTTCAGCCCCTGCTCTGCACAGCAAAGACACATAGAAGCCCATTGAGCCATGGCTCCTAAACAACTGCAGGCAAGTGTTTCAGAGCTCTCCTGAAAGGGGACATACTCTTATTCAGAGCAATGATTTCTGAATTGTCCCTTCTGTGAAACAGGCAGAAAAAAAAAAAAGCAGGTATTGCCTTCTCACAGCCTCTGTCAGAATTATTCAGAACACCTTCGCTCCCAATGGATGCATAACTCAGACAAAAATGTTAACATAAAAGTTTAGGTCTGGCAAATATTTTCAATGGGTTTTTTAAAGAAAATATTAGTTTTGGTTTGGTTTTTTGTTTTTTTTTTTTTCATCTTCTATCTCTTTATTCAAGTTTGGTCAAGGGGAAAATATTTAAAAGCGAGTGGTTATATTTCATAAGAAAAGAGTGTATTTTTCTTTGTGTGTTTTTGTTTATTTATTTGTTTGTTTTTAAATCCTATTTCAGCTTCCAATTATTTTTCCAAATATTTTTATTCCTCTCTGTAATCAGGTCGTTTGATTTATATGAGGCAATGCTGTGTTTAACGTTACTAGCAATGAAAGCAATAAAATATGAAATGGATGGGTGAAAAGGGATAGCAAATCCCAATTGCAGAATTACCTGGCATGTTCTGAGCCATGGGAAGATGTTAACAAAATAAAATTTACTTAATACTGATGAATGTGACAGTACTGCACCTGGAGAGAAATAACAATAATCAACACAAATATTTAGGAAACATTATTATAGGAAAATGCCTTGGGGTTATAGTAGGTAATGAAAAGAGTTCCCACTGTGAGGAAAGCAATCAGTGTCCCAGGAGGTATAAAAAGAGATCTGCCATGTGACAAAAAGGGAGTGATGGGTGCAGCATTATGCAGTCAGGGTAAGGCTGGAGCACAGCACATATTTTTAAACCTCACTTTCTAGAAAGGACAGTGAAAAGTGACAGAGGACCTGAGGATGGGCAGCAGGAATGGTGAAGGGAATTGCAGGTCGGAGTGAGGGGTGGCAGAAAGGAATTCACAGGGCAGGAGGGAGCCCTAGCTAGCTCTGGGATGAACACTCGTATTTGTGTGCTGTCAGGGTGGACGTTCCCTGCAGCAGAGATGGAAGAAGGGTCTTGGATTAAAAGTGGAACAATCGCATTTAGATACAAGAGAAATGACTTCATAATAAGGGCTATTACACACGCAATAGAATGAGCTGACTGATGAGCAGCTGAACATGACTCATGATTGGTAGAAGGTTTCCAAGGCGAGACTGGAAAATGTAGCAGTGGGATTACCGTAGAAGAGGCCTCTCAGCATCATCTGAGCACGGCTCATCTAAGAGCTCCTCTGCCGTTATTTTCATTTGCGGTTCTGGGATCTCATAGGCTGCAAAAAAATGACTCCACACACAACAGAAGAGCTTTATTAATTAAATCCATCTGCCATATGTGATAAGCCTGGACACTCATTGGGACATAAGGTCCAGCCCTGCAAGCCTCACCGTCGCTGTCTCATCTGCTTTACAAGCATTTATTTGCAAGTGCAGGTCCAGAAACTGGTGGCGCTGCGTTCGGAGTCATCCGCAGAGGTGGCTTTTACCTCACGCATTTCCAATGAAGGCTGGCACAGCTCCTGCCTATTTTAAAATGTTTGCTTCTGGAATTTGTAATGCTTGTACCAGTTAAATACTAAATTATAATAAATGTAATTTACATGTTTCCCAAATAAGGGAATGCAAGCGGAGAAGAGCTTTTCTGAATGTTCATATTTCCAAATTAAAGGAATGTAAATGAGCCTGCTGTTCAATTCAGTGTGTAATGTGTTATTTCACGGTTGTCTCCTTGATATTACAGTCCCCCTTTACATTAGGCAATGTCATATCCCACCCAAATCACCATGAGATAAAGATGTTCCCCTTTAATGTAATAAAGGACAATGACAATATTCCAACAGAGAAAAGAGCATGCATTCTGATTTGTACAAATGCACCATCTCCCACTGGAAATACACCACCTTGTCCTCTCCACCACAATGTGCAGTGTTGTGGAGCACCTCTCAACAAAAAGCCCTCTGTGGCAAGGCTCCCACTGACTCCTCATCTTTCCCTCACATCTTTCCCACACCTTTCTGAGGAAGCAGCTGCTTCAGCTGGACTGGTCTGGCTCCTGACAGCACAGGTGTGACATGGTGCCCAGGAGCTCCGACTGCTTCTTGCCAGAGGATTTCTGCTTTGCTTGTTTTCCTCCTGTTCTTATAGCCAACCAGAGGGAAATTATAGGATGGCTCAACATTCACTCATTCATTAGGTGCTGGTGACAGCTATTCTCTCCCTCTCCTGCTATCTTTAAAGGAAAAGCTGGCACTCTGTGTAGCGTGGTTAAAGGGACAGTGGGAGGAGATTGATTTGTTAGACTTTAAGTCAATCATACCTTAGTCTGGACAGCCATAAAACATCTTTACTTCTACCAATAGTTGAAATTTATTATGCTGCTCACTGGAAAGTGAAATGCTCCCACAGGGTGAAGGGAAATCTTGGGAGTTTCTTATTCAAGGGGTAATATGGTGCTCATTGCTCTTCTCTCCCCAGATTTACTTCCAGCAGCCAGCCAAGTGCATCTGTTTTGGTGGTGTAGGAAAGCCCTTTGGGGGTGTAGGAAAGCAGAGAGCACATTCTCAAGTCAGAGTGGTTTAGGGATAGGGAGATCTTACCCCTTGCTGTTCAGGCAGGGCTTCTTCTGTCCCTGCCATAGTCTCTAATTTTTCCTGGGTGGCTTAGTCAGCCAAGGCAGCTGCTCTGGCCAACTCATCAGCTCTCTGAGCTGCTGAATCTCTTGGGGTGCACACAGCACCAGGGCATTGCAGCTGCCCCCCTGCCTGCCACCAGTATGCTGTGGTCACCTCTCTGCTTGGGCCTGAGTAAAAGTGAGAGAGGAGCCTCAGGTGCCCTTCGTGTTACATCCATGGGCATCCTCCTGCTGTTTGCACCGTGCCTCAGACAGAGATTTCTCCCACTGATCCACCATCTTCCTCTCTCAGCTGGGCAAGGATGCACATGTCCTTCTGAAAGGGTGACCCAGAGCACTGGCTCCTTGTGTCTTCTGGAGTGCTGCCAGAGGACAGGTTTTGGGAAAAAGGGTGACTTCCTCACCAAACAGTACAGACAACATCCAAGGCGTGAAAGCTGAGGGAAGTCCTACATTATTTCCTTCACCTCCTGACACCATAGGTAAGCTGTAAAAGCCATTTTATTGGAAGAGGATAGGTGGCCCACTAGAGTCTTCCAGCTAGACAATAGCCTCCTGCTGTCCCCAGGAGCTTTTAGACTGAGCTGATGTAGGAGTGGCTCAGCATGAGGGAGCTGACCATCTCCCAGGTCTCAGCAGAAGTAGGCTCATGACAAAGTGATCCCATCACACTGGGTCCCTTTCACTTTCTAATATTTGCTTTGTCTACACAAGTATTGCTTTATCTAAACACAACTCCTGCATGTGATTTGGCCACAGCATACAGAAATACAAAATTGCTCTACACAATGCTAGCCAAATTCTGACTGGGTTACCCTGATATAATTGCAGCACCCTGACACTTAAATTCATGTAGTCATCCAGATTCACAGCACTGGATCTGAAAACACTCACTGCTGTTAATACTGCAATTGCTCTCCACAGCCAAGTTTAAGGCAAAGTGCTGAATGTGCAAAACACTGGAAGCTTATGTCTTACAGGCCAGCTCTGCCACAGGTTTCTTGCTTATGATATCTTGTCTTTCTTCTCTGAGAAGGTGACATCACGATGCTGACTTGGGGGTTGTCAGGTTGGTAAAATAATTCTTTTCTGGCTGTAAAACTGTGATATGACAAAACAAGTCTTTCCTAGGAATATATCTGTCATAACAATTTCTGTGTGCCAGGCAAGATTCCCTGGTCCAGGGGGAGATGTCCCATTTCATCAGAGAAAGTGCTCTAACTCAGCTGTGGAGGAGTAAATGGAAAACAACATGTTAGTGCTCCATGTAAGGCAACAGGGATGTGGTACAAGTTGCAATTAGCAAAGGAGAAATAGTTGAAGAGCCTCTGCCCTTCACTATGTCACTGGAATATATGAAGGGGCAGCATATCCTCTTACAGAAGATGGCAGACCCAAACCAAACCAGCATGAACCAAGAGGGGGATTCAGAAGTTTGGCTGTTTCCACCTTCCAGCCAACTGCTCAGTCACAAATGCATGGAGCCTGGCTCATCCCTGTCAGTGTGAACATCTCCCAGCACAGGAGCAAAATGATTGCAAGCAACACAGCAGTTAGGGCACATTTAAATGCAAGGCCTACTCTGGGCTTGAAGGCAAATCCCCCTCAGCTTGGATGTGCTTAACATATGGTGTGCTAACAGTCTCCTGGTTTTTATTAGCATTTTTGAAAGGTTGGATTTGCTTCTACTTCAGAATGGAAAAACCCTGGATTTTTTTTTAATGAATCCATATCTGGCTAGCCCTTATTCTGATCAGCATGAAATGCCTTGAGAGTTATTGATTAAGAGCACTGTATAAGAGGTATTATTTCTCAAGTGTCCTAAAAGACTTAAGATTTACTCCATGTGCTCTAAAATTGTCATTTTGCAAATTCAAAACACCAAATATTTCAGACAGAACAAAGGCAGTGCTCTTCAGCAAGTACTAATTTCACAGGAAGTTTTAACTTCCAAGATTTATCCATATTTTAGCATAAGTCTCATTTGCAGTTATTTCATGCAGTTTTCTGCTTGAAAAAACAGTCTTAGCTTTAGGAGATAGTATATCTTGTCAGCCTTCATAATGCAAAAACTGTTAAAGCTATTACTTGGCTTAAATGCCTTGGAAGAGAATTTCTCCCAAAGAAGTTTTGCAAAAACTTAAAAGAAAAATGGGAACTGAAGTTCAGAATGGAAATAATTTTGCAGCCTGAATTGCAGTGGAGGTGAACAGTATGGGCTAGAACATAAAATCCTTATTTCTGCTATTGCAGTGCTGGAAGGCAGACGTTATTCACCAGAAAAGACGAAGATCATAAGCTCCAGCCAGTCAGAAAATAAAAGGACTGGTTTCTCAAGGTGGTTTTCTTTCATAAACAGCACTGTAATGGCCAAGTTATTCTGTAGTGCTGGCTGACTGAGGCTCTCAATTGTTGCCTTCCCTACGGCAGCACGAATACCACTGGACAATCAGGTTAAAGTGAGGAATTTTTCGTCTAACCCATGAGCCACCAACCAGCAGCAGCACGTCCCAACTGCAGCAGAGCCACCTTGAAAGTTGTCCTCCTCCTCCTGTGAAGTGGCTGCAGGCTGAAAGGGATTAAACCTACTGCCTTTCATTTTTCTGACAAAATGGAAATAAAGGCATCAAAACAGAAGAGTCCCAGGATCAATGCCTCCTGCTTTGAAAATAAACATCCCTGCTTCCCTTCTGTATTTACCGCATTTACCATTTATGCAGCAGCAGGAGACCATTATTGTGTGACAATGTTCTGCTCTACTGACATTACCTCTTAATTATATCTTCATTAAAACCAAATTAGAAAGCGGTCAGGAAAGTTAAGCCAACTGAATTGCTCATTTGGCTGGACACCCTGACACTTTTTGTAGAAAAGTGGTGCTGGCTCATGCAACAAAATGTTTAATGATCTGCCTCACTGCTGGGAAGTGTTGATTTTCACTTTAAATGGGGAACTTGCTGCTCAGTCACACTGCATTCATTCTGAATGGATGCTGCTTAGCTAAATGCTGGCATGGCAGCACAGCTGGCTTAGCCCTTACCTGCAAGGTGATGATGCTAGACTGGGTTTGCTGCTGCTGTCTCTTGACATCGTTTCTTCATTAAAGCTGCAGGCAGAAATAATCCGTGCCCTGATGAGTACAGAAAGAAGCAGAGAATTTCATTCCCCAACAGCAGGGTTGGTACCTCCCCTCCACTCTTCCCTCCCCTGCTCTAGGAGAAGGACAGTGAGGGATGCCAGGACAGACATGGCTCAGCCAGCCGGCTGCTGGAAACCTATCCTGCTCCTGCAGGGCAGGGCGAGGGCTGCCTGCCAGGCCAGCTGCAGCGCTGCTGCCTGCAGCACACCCACAGGAGAAGGTGCCACACGCTGCCAGGACTGGGCACTTGTGACATGGATGAAGCTGAGCTGCCTGCACACACCTTGCCTGCCTGCTGGAACAGACCAAGGGCAGCATGGCTCCTGTGGCGAGCTTTCAGCCAGCTCTCTGTCCTCCCTCTGTGCAGACACCCTCTCTGCTTCATATACTGTAGGAGTCAAGTGAGAGAGACCCATGCTTCCTGTCTCTGTCTGGCCATATTTGTGCCACAAACATCAGAGCAGAGCTCAGACATCCAATCCTTCAGTTTTACAGTTCCTAAGTCTTTCTTTTTTTTGAGCAACTTTCTACACAAAGCTGTGTAGGAAAGAAAAAAAAATCATTTTGAGCAGATAATAGAAATCTTTATGGCACAAGTCTTCAAGCAGAGAGGGTTTGCAGAATCTCAAGTGAAGAAATCCAGAGGCAAAGTTTACCTGCAAACCTGGAAGCTCAGTATCATTCATACTTAGCAGCTTTGACAGCCAGAAGCACATGGGGAAATGGAAATACTGGAATCATGGGTCCCTTGGTTCCAGTGATCTGATATGCACCCGCAGCTGAAGTTTAAATAAGGGAAAAGATATATTTTTGGTCTGAAAATTGAGAGCCAAAGAAGGAAGGATGTGTTAAACATGTCTGGTTTCTTCTTGTTCAGAGTTTAGAGGAAGGGAATTTTTAATGGTATTACATGGATGCTACAGGGCAGAGCAGGCAGAATAAAGAAACCTTGCCCTTTCAGAAACAAGTTACCAGTTCTCCATTATGCCTTTGAAAAGCAATTTAATGTGAAATTTTCAAAGAGAATCAATGTTGCCACAAATGTTGGGAGTCAGTGAGTGTGCCACATATTTACGATGTCTGACATGAAGGAGAAACCCCTGTGGTTTGGAGCCCTCAGTCCAATCTCTCTTTATTCCTCTGCCTCTCAGATGTACGGATGCAAGGAAATTACTCCACTTGTCACTAAGTGTAGTAAGGGAGTCACCCTTAAAAGATGATGATCTGCCCAGGATGCAATGGATGGATTGTGTTGCACCTGGGGTGGGGAAAATAATCTGAAGAAAAATGAGCATAAAGAGGAGGATACAAACCTTTTAATCAAGGAGTTATAATGAATCTCTTTAGTTTGGGTGCTCTAACAGGGAGGAGAAACTGTCTGTGTTCAGCCAGGCTGCTTTTTCCCTAAGGGCTGTACCTTATATTTTGTAGCTGTATTTTATAAATGATTTGTGATGCTTCATTTTCAGTTCAAAACAAATGTGAATTAGAAGGAAAAATGGCAGAGGGACAGAGATCAAGACAATGTAGCAGAAATGAAGTTGATGCAACCATTTCCCGTCCTAAAACAGAACAAGTCAGATAAGGATGTGGCTGGTTTAGTGATCACTGTAATCAGCACAATTGGCTGCTTACAGATGACTAATTTTCAGTTCTAGGGAGGTAAATTGAGGCTTACATAGTTCAGCTTTGTGCTAGCAGTACAGGTAATGTAAGACAAATGAGCTGTGAACTCCTAATACGAAAGAAATTGTGTATTATAAGAGAGCACAGAATGTAGACTTGGGGTGAAGTTACAGAAATACAGATTTGGAATCAGATGAAGTTTTAAACAAGCTTTGAGGTGAGTTTTCTTTCATTTTAGTTTTTACTCAGATCCATTCAGGCCCATCTGTATTTTAATCAAAACTGATCATAACACTTTCATAAATGGAAAATGGATCTTGATAGATGGTCATTATATCTCATTTTGTTAACAGTTGAATAACCAACAAGAAGAATTAACTTAATACAGCAAGAAGTGAGATTCTGAGAAAGAGGAATGAAGAGCAAGATAAAAGATTATTAAATTAAATGAACTAAAGATGTGCTGGCCATCCTAATTATTACATAAAGAGGAACAATGAAGCAGGGCATACGAGTATCAACAGATGTAGATAAATAGCACAGAGGAGGAAGAGAGCGTGGGAAGAGCTGAAGTTATTGTAGGAGAAGAGAGGTAAGACAGCACACAAAGACAAGGTGCCTCGACAGAATATACTTCTCCTGTTCAAGATGAATAAGGATACAGGGAGAAGAGAGACCTAGGACTGAGTACAAGCTCAGGGAATGTGACCCCAGGAGCACTTAGAATGAGGCAAGTTGGAGGTAGTACCATGCAGTGGCAGAAGCTTGCAGTCCTCTGACTAAAATAAAACATTACTGCTGTTTTGCTCCCATTCCACACTGATATTACAACCCCCTGACTAGGAGGGGTTACCAGGTACATCCTAGTGAAAGGAAGACCTTCAGTTCTGTGCTGGATAGAAGTGCTTCATGGGAAAATAAACCAGTGTAATTTTTTTTACACTTTTTCTGAAAAAAAAACCCAAAAAAAACCCCAAAAAAACCCCAACCAAACCAAAACAAAACAAAATCAAAGAAACCCCAAAAAAAACACAACCAAGAAAAACCCAGCATGAGTGCCAAACACAACTTTGCTACAACACATGCAAGAGCATGTCCTAGAGAAACCTGAGACTCCCTGCTGCTGGGCACTAACAGCCCCAGTAAAGCTGCATCTGTTATTGGTCGTCCAAGTGGCCCTTGCACCTGGCTGTGTCAAGGAAAATCCCCGAGTGCTGTTATTTACAGTCCCTGTTTCTCTAGGCCAAATCTAGTCTTAACCAAAGGCGCTTTTTATCAGAGGTGAGATTACAAGAAAAGGGGACCCCCACTCCAGCCCCTCCCAGGTCCTCTCTGGCACGGGTCCTTGGCAGTCTGCTGTTGGCTGGGCTTTGCCAATGGTGAGCTGCAGAGGAACAAAAACTATGGTGGTTTTGACCTCTAAAACTCCCTTCCAAAGAGGGAAGGCATTGTGTGCTGCAACAATCATTTGTGTTAGATCCCCACAAGGGAGCGAGAGACAGCCTGAGAAGGAGCACTGAAATAGGGCAGGGCAGGACTGGTGCACAGAGGAGGTCAGGGATGGGGGACGGGATTGGAACAGAATGAAACAGGCTAGCATGCCCTTGTCATGCAGCTGTTGTCTTTATCCTGACATGCTGAGGGAAAATGGGCAAGAAGCTATAGAGGAAAACAAGCTGAATGAGTGACCTGAATGAGTCCATGCTGAACTTCCAGTTTTGTGAGGAGCCTTTCAGGAGTAGAGACAAAATCCACAGAAGAGAAAGGATGCAGAGAGACAGAAAAGCAGTAAAAACTACACATAACAATTACAGGTGAGACAAACTGAAACAATGAAGTGAAAAAGAAAAATGGAACAAGGTGATGTTGAATGACTCTACTTTCCAAGCTGAAAGGACAATGGACTCTATATGCAGCTGGTGAGAAAAACTTGATTTTTTAGCACATCTTTATCATGGGATGGCTCAACTAAGTGTATTTTTTTTCCTCTACTTTCTTTCTTCAAATCTTAAGCATGCCACTAAACCATAGCCCCCAGGAAAAATAATTAGGTCGCACATGTCTAAATTTTAGCTGTTGTTAGCACTGAAGTTGCTAAAGTCAAAGGGGCTTTTCCTGCAAAAGATCCAATTCTTCATGAAGAGCAGCTTCCTTCCTGCACTGGTTCTCTTCTGTTTTCACATGAGGTGTTTGAAATGTCACCATTTTAAATCAAAACCATTAGTATGTTAGTATCTTCACAGTGACAAATATCTACACTATCCTCTTTCTTGAGAAAGGCATCGCAGCCACAAATTTTTCATGTCAAAGCTAATACAGTCACCCATGGATTACATTACACTGTTGACAAAACAAACTAGATTAAAGGAAAAGTATTTTTAGCTTTTTAAAAAGCAAGGTTATCTTGAAAAGCATGGTGAAGCTGAGCGGTGGAGTGATGGGACACCATCACAAGCAATTCTCCACACAGTGGGTGACTGAGATAACCACAGTTACTATTTATTTTACCTATCTACACTGAGAATTTCACCTATAAAAACTTCATGCGGAGAGCAGTGCATTCCTCACCCTCGGTGGATGGCACATATCACAGCCACATCAGCGTGCCCGTAGCACCTCTGCTGCTTTCAAGGCTCAGCAGGGTGGCCTGCAGACTCTGGGCAGCTGAGGGCTGAGGCAGAAAATGGACTCTCCTTGGTACTGAACTTGTTTGAAGTGTGTGAACAAGTCCAGTTTCACTGGGAATGGAAACCCAAGATTGAGGGCAGGTCCACAAAAGAAACTCCCTGTGCCTTGCTCCATATCAGCTTTGTTTAACTCATGTGGGCAGAGTGAAGGGCAGACCCTATGGCGACATTTTATGTGTAAGGGACAAGCAGTCCTTAGTCCTTGGCTTATGATTGGAAGAACAACTGAAGAAATAGAATCCCACAGCCTGTCCATGAATAGGAACAACACAAATTTATGCTTCTTAGACATATATTATACATACAAAGATAGCTTACCTAAAATTTGGGCAAGGTTAGGACTTTTTGCTCATTATCCAACATAGATAAATTCATGAACTACAATAATAAGCTATAATTTGCCTACATGTCACTTCTAGGCCTTCTTTTTCCTCTTTCCACATCATTCTGTATTTCCAAACCACAACCGTTCCTGTGGCATTCCCATCCAATGTTTCCCATTTTTTCAAGTTCACTGCACCCTGACCTCACGCCTTGGTCCTTCACCACATCGTGAGAATGCATGTCCTACTGGGTTCCTCTAGGATCACTGATAAAAGAACCACTGTATTAGCTGGAGAAAGGACACAAAACCCCAAAAAGTGGCTGCCAATTTCCTCCTTTGATGCTGCTTCACAGGGCTTGAAGGAATTCAGCAGGACCTAGGCATTCAGATATAGGCTGTGTTTTCCTCTGTGATAGGCAGAGACTTTTGGCTGTTAACAAACATGCTTGAAAATTAATCCAACGCTTTACATTTGAGTAAATATGATGTATTTTTAGCCTTGCTGGAGCCTAACAACACTGCTTGCAGATGGAAGGAGCTGTCATATTCCTGCAAGCATTTTTATTCCTACAGAATTAATTACAGCATCAAATCGAATTTGACTCTCCTCTGGCACCTGATTTGCAGCTGTAAGCCAGCAACTAGACATGATAATGCAAGTGAAGGGACAGAAGCCCAAGTACAGCTTGAGCCGATAAACAGAAACCTATGTTTTTGAGACTGTGTATCGCAGACAGCAGCACTGTGCTCCCTTTGGCAAAGAAAATCATCCTGAGGAAGAATTTATCTAGTGACTGACAGGAAGCAGTGGGCTATGAGCCTAGAAGATAATATTTTGGCTGGCTCATTTCTTCTCCTCAGAAACTCTCTCCTGTAGAGCTCTGTGCGGCACAGCACTTACCAGGGTAACCGGTAATGAGGCTGCATTTTGATCTTGTTTATACTGTGTAGAGGCTTTCCCTGTATATAAATTTACTTTTATAGACTACAGAAGATGAGTACTCTCTGATCATTCAGCTAAAAGGGGTTTGCCTTTAATACAGAGTCTTTCTGTGCTGCTTACATCATATCTGGTCAGGACCCAAACTTTATATCTGGTTGCCTCAGAACATTTATGTTTTAAATATCCCCTCACCATTGTATTTGTTACATCTACAGCATTTTAGGTTCACAAGGTGGACCTCGTCCCACTTGATCATTTTGAGCTGTTTTTGTCAGAGATCAGATGTTATGACCATGTTTGTGCCATGATAAGCCAGGAGAAAGAAACCAGATATAGAAGTAAACTCAGGCCAGGACTCCTGATTCCTGACAGAGCAAAGCATGCACTGTTATTGTGCTGACCTTGCCCTTAATAAGAAACAAGGCTGGGCACTGCTGTACTGATGCAAGGCAGTACTGTCAGAGGTACATGACCTTCTCTTTGCTGATGTATGGTTGTTGACCAGAAAAAAAAACAACTCTGCACAAAAAAAAACCCACTTTCTAAATAAAACAGAGAGGTGGAAGTAAGTAGATATTCCTTGGCTGACCCATTACCTAGACCTAGACTGATAAGAAAGCCATTGCCAGCAGAGCCAAACTGAGATCTGGGCATGTGTTTATACACAAGGGTTAGGCACCTGTCCAACCATGGTTTCCTTTCCCTCCTCAAGGTGAGGCATGAGCAGGTTGCTGCACTCTGTCTCATGACCAAAGAGGAATTAGTTAGATGGTGCGTAGAGGAATTGTCTCTTTATTTTCAGTTGGAGCTCTGAATTATTAGTGCTGTGGTAATACAATTAAGTAAGGTTATCTGAGCCCATTTTCATAAATTTCATAACTCATTCAACAAATATGTGAACTCAACTAGGCTATTCCTTAGTTAAAACACATAACAGCTGACCGATATGCGGGCAAATAACACTGCTGGTTATTACAGTTTAAATTCAAAGGAGATGTGGGTAGAGAAGTCATCTAAGGACCAAAGTAATTAGAACAAATTATGCCCATCAGCTGTCGTGAATTTATGAGGATGTGGGAGTGGATTAAGAAAGGGATTTACCCCCTTCAGAACATCTTTCATTAGCAGAAAGTAAAGCCTTTGTGAGAGGGCACTACAGCGGCATCCAAATTGCGTGATCTCAAAGCACTGTTTCCTGTTAGCTGTCACTGTTTCCTCCAGCTTTTCCTAGGCTGCAAGCCAGCAGCAAGCACATCCTGAGAGCCAGCCCCAAACTCAGCTGTCTGTGCTTGTGTATGGCTGTTCATCTTGTGTAGTCTTCAATTTGCTCCCACTAAACTGCCATTTTGGGACAGGGAGTAGAAGAGGAGGAACATTTAACAATATTTAGGTTCCCAGTATGTGGGACTACTGTTTTCCCTGCTGAGTCATGGTGTACTGTTGTTTCTTTGTGGTCATTCCAGCTGCTCCTCTAGAAGAGCTGTCCCAGTGCAAAACAACTGGACCAGTTGTAGTTCCTCAGGTTCTGGGTTGGGTTCAGCAGAAAGGGATTTACATGGAACCCCGGTCCACAGGATTCACAACAGGGAAGACCAAAGAGCAGTCAGAATATCTTTCCCTGTCCCTTCACCCCCTTCCTCTGCACCCATCCCCAGCTGATAGAAAGCTCCACACTGGGGTGATGGATCACAGAAAACAGAAGCATTGGATGGACAGTGCCACACTGAGACATTTCTCATGCCTGGTCTGGTCACTGGGCTCTCCTCACAGGTCAGAGCATTATCTCAAAGGTGAACTCAGTTGTGGCAGCAAGCAAGAAAGAGTTCACTCTGTTCCCCTGACAGAAGGAAAAAACCCTTCCTTCTCAGTTCTGCCACCCAGAGCAGTGCCAATTCAAGGAGTGATGAGATGCCACTGCCTCCATGTATACACAGGAGCTGTGGAACAGCGTGTTCAGTGATTTTCCAAACCGCACTCCAAGATGCTGTGAATGAGCCAAGGGAGCAGTGCCCAGGTACGCAAGCATAACACAGTGTGCCCAGGGTGCAGCCAGACAGCTGATTTCCTTAGGAAGGTCACTAAACTGGCTCGAATGCAGTGACAAGAAGAAAGATATTTTAGCAGCTGGCAGAGGGGGAATTGGAAGGCAGACCACAGTCAGCAATGCCTCAATGACAAGATGGTTCTTGGTTGGCATAAAAAAGAGCAATATGCTCTCAGACAGGCTCTCCTACACCTTTCTACAGCCAAGAAACTGCCTCATAAAATTATTATTGTACACCTGCACAGAAATGATTTGGGATATTATTAAAAGGCTGACTTAATCATCAGGATTTAGGGCATGGCTAGGACTTCTTGAAGGTGATAAGTCAGAGTGTACCAATTAGAAAGAATCAAGTGCAGCACCAGCTTGATTTAAAAATCATCCTAAGTGAATCAGAAAACAGATGTTCTTTTAGCTGATAGCAGTGAGGAAATGAAATCTCTAAGATCTCGGTCTGAAAGGTGGAGTGTAGGAGAAATAGATTTAACTAGTAGCATCACCTTGTGCAAACCTCTAGGGCAAAATCTGTTTTTTCATAAGTACATTCAGTTGCCAGGAATTGAAAGCAAAATCTGGGCAAGCCCATGTGGGACCTGAGGAGAGGCTGAGAGAGCAGGGACTGTTCAGAAGAGATGGCCAGGGACACCTTGTCACTGTGTATAAGTACCTGATTGGAGGAAGCAAAGAAGATGTAGCCAAGCTCTTATTGGTGCCTGGTGATAGTACAAGAAGCAATGAGCACTAATTGAAATTAAAAAACAAACAAACAAACAAAAACAAAAACAAAAACAAAAACAAAACAAAAAAAATTTTTACTGTTAAGCTGGTCAAACATTGGGACAAGCTGCCCAAAGACATTGTGAAGTCTATGTTCTTGGAGGTATTCAAAAATCTGACTGGACACAGTCTTGAACAATCTGCTAACAGTCCTGATCCTGAGCAACCTGTCTAGCAGATGCTGCACTGAGCATGGGGCATTGGACTAGATTATCTCCAGGGGCTTCTTCCAACATCAACCATGCTGCTCCTCTTTCTTCAGGGCCTTGACAGTGGGAAAGCTGACAGAGCTTTCCAAAGGAGAGAGGCCTAAGGGTAAAAAAAGATGCTTGTTTGCTACAGCATACTTCCAAGCAGCACTCCCAGCTGAGTTATTACACTGGTGGCCTAATTAAACCGTATCCTTTCCATCTAGGTTTTTTTCCTCCATCATTATCAAAGACAATGTTCTCATCTGAGTATTAACATTCTAGTCTAAATCTGCCCCTACATCCCTTCCAGCGCTACATACAATATTCCCTGTTGCCAGAGGCCTCTACATGAAAATGGAACTTTAATTAGCAGAGAACTTTTCCTTGTCTCCTCACCTCCCTAGGGCCTATCCTGCTTCTCTAAGGGCATCTGCCTACCCACTATATACCCCCACAAAGGCTCAGGGACCTCCAGCAAGGATGATGTTTTCAATGAATCAGGGCTTTCCCAAAACCTTTGGTGGTGTATTATAGGCTCCAGAGAAAGAATCCCACTTCAGGTGAGAGCTTTAGGTTTGGACCTGCCTTTCAAAACAGGGATGCCAACAGTGCAAAAAGCAAACACAGGCCTGGAAGACCCCCATTCCTAAGAGTCTGGATCCTCACTCACTGAATGTCTGTGTGAGTGCACTGAAGGCAAGAGACCTGTGATGACACACGGGAATGTGCTTGTTTGCCTGTGTAATTTATGTTTCATTGTTAGTGACTGTACTTGCTTTGATGTATTTCAGTTCTACCAACAAGTCAAAAGATAAGAGGTAGCCCTTCTGTAAAATATGGCTTTGGACTTCACCAGCTGCAAAACAAGTAATAGAAAATGCACAATCTAAGCAACAATTTCTCATCTGTGTAAAGGAAGTGATCCTGTGCGTCAGGTCACAGCCTTGGCCCTGGAGAAGTTATGCAGAACTTCCCTGCAGAGTTTCATGGAGAATTGTTTTTTCTTTTTTCTTGAATTATTCTAGGTACATGTGACGAGGTTTCCTGCTGCACAACATTTCCTCTGAATGCATGTAAGCAGTATCCTCCTCTTCTGCTGAGCAGGGTACTTAAATAGTATTTGCCAGCCAACGTGAAAACTCCGGGAGCCTTTTGCTTTGCAGGCATTGTTTCTTCAGTTCATTATCTATTTATAGTTCTTGCCTTTGATCGATGTTTGTATTTAACCTTGTATTTCTTAATTTGTAGGTCAGTCTGCATTTACCATGGTTAATTTATTAGGGCAGATTCTTCTTCTCAGTCAGCTCGTTGGGGGAGGAAAGTGTGTTTAGGAGCTGTAAATCATTCCAAACAGATCTCATCTAGTAACCTTAGTAACGGAGTTTTGTACTGGAGCAAGTAATATTTTTATGGTGATATTTTTTCACTGTGAATAATAGAAAAGTAATGATAAAACAACACATTTGAGGATGAACTTGCCAATAAAAATTGCTATAAAAGCAGCATTGTTTCAGAGCAAAATTATAGCCAATCCTTTCCCAGAACCTCTGTAAATTGTCTCAGAGCAAAGCTTTTCTCCTGTGTACACTATAAGCTAATTCCTCTATTACTGGATCTTGTAATGCAGGCTCTTAGCATATTTTATAGTACCTCAAGTCACAAGCTTCATTAAACAGTAATGCATGCTGCTTTGATCGAAAGGATCATGTGGACTGTCACTTTCATCAAATATCACTTTCTGTGATAATGAAAAGGCAAATGCTTCAAAAGACACCAGAAAGCTTCATATCAAGGTAATCCTGAAAGTCTGGATAAGCACTAGTTCTCTGCATGGCATTGCATCCAAAAGTACCATTAGAAAAATCCTCATCTGGGCAGGGGGCACCCAGACTGCTGACTTACAAGGCGTGATTTCCTTCTCACTCAAGTACTTCAAATGCCTAGAGCTGAGTTTTTGCAAATACTCCTTCCTTGAGCTTAACTCTTGTTCTGTGTCCAACTGTGATCATAGAATCATAGAATGGTTTAGACTGGAAGGAACCTGAAAGGTCATCTAGTTCCAAACCCCTGCCATGAGCATGGACACCATCCACTATCCCAGGTTGCTCAAAGCCCCATCCAGTCTGGCTGTTCCAGGGATGGGTCATGCACATGCCCTGTGTCTCTGGGCAACCTATTCCAGTGCCTCATGACTCTCACAGTAAAGATTTTTTTTTTCTAATATCTAATCTAAACCTACACTCTTTTAGTCTGAGTCCTTTCACCTTTGTCCTGTCACTAGATGCTCTTACAAATACTCTCTCTCTATCTTTCTTGGAGGTGCCCTTTAAGTGCTGGAAGGCCAGAATTCGGTCAGCCTGAAGCCTTCTCTTTTCCTGGCTGAATAATCGCAATTCTCTCAGCCTTTCTTCACAGGAGAGGTGCTCCATCCCTCTAATAATTTTGGTGGCCTCCTCTGCACCTGCTCCAACAGGTCCATGTCCTTCCTGTGCTGGGAACCCCAGAGCTCGATGCAGCACTGCAGGTGGGATCTCACTAGAGCAGAACAGAGCAGAGCAGAGCAGAGGGGCAGATTCCCCTCCCTCACCCTGCTGGCCACTCTTCTTTTGATGCAGCCCAGGATTCCATTGGCTTTCTGAGCTGTGAGTGCACATTGCTGGCTCATGGAAACTGGACATTTAGCTGATCTGAGAGGTGGTTTCAGAACACACTTAACTCATGTCACATCCTCAGATATCACTCTCTTCTCAAAACAAGTCATGAGAGGAAGACAAGGACTTCTTTTACAACAACAGGTGGCCAGTGCCCATCTTCCCCTTAGCACTGCCCTGGGAAGCAGGAGACCTCAGCTGAGAGGGAGGCAGGCCCACACATATCACATCTCACTTCTAGTACACACCTCCTTATTAGTGTGAATTTGGTTCTTTCAAGACAAATGAGGGAATTAAGTTTTACTCTCTTGCCTCTTGGGGAAACAACTCCAGTACCTCTGCTCATTGTTTTTAAGGGAAACACAGAGAAGCAGCTTCTGGCCCAAGAACACTGACATTCCTAAAGGATGGAAGTACCCTCCTACTGCCCCACAAGTGCATCCCTAGGCCAGGTTACTCTGCTGGTTAGCATTGGCCACATGCTCAGCAGGCTGGCTTGGGAGCCCCTGTTAGAAGCAGGGGACATCTCAGACACATACGTGTCCAATGCAGGGCTCCAGGTTCTGGATTGCTCGTTTCATCATTGTGTGTTGCAGTCTCTGACTTTCAGACATACTGGTATCTTTTCAGGTCTGGCCTGATGGAGGTTTTCTCAGCATACTGTGAGGCTTTGGATACAAACCACAGCCTCAGAGACACAAGTACTTTTTTAAGTCAGCACTAAATTACGTTTTGTCACAGGCCTTGTCATACGGCTGGGTCTGAGCTGAAGCCATTTGCTATTCAGTACAAGAATTGAACAATTATTTGAGCCCAAACCAGCAAAGTGCAAACTGAAGTGCAACATTATGTGTTCACACAGGGCAAGAGTCCTTTGCTCTCTCTGTGCAGAAAGTGCCATCAGCTCTTGAATAAATACAGGCAGTCAGGACTTCTTTTTCTGCTTTATCAGAAAAATAGACCCTCCAGCCATGTCAGCCTCCTGGTACAGTTCTCATCCAGGAAGGCTGAAAGGCCATCAGGACAGCACAGAAAGAGGTTCTAATCTTCTTTTGATAGCCTGGGTATTCCAAACAGACTTCAAGATTACTCCTTGTGTGATGAGTGAGTTGCTTGTGACTTGTGTACTAAGATACTCCCCTGTGCCTTTTTTGGGACACCTGCTTTTCCTTTTGACCCCATTTCTGTGCCACCCACAGCAGCTGACCTGCTTCAAAAAGATACTCAACCTCACTTACCTTCTTTGACAGGAGATAACATCCTTTGTGAGTCACAACTGCAGCACAAAGGTCTTTTCCAGCTGGAGAGGTTCAGTGGCTTGGCTGGAGGAGGGAGCAAAGCTGCCTCATACTCCCTTCACTGTCTGGTTTGCACATCTGTCATCATCAGTGTGAGAGCGTAATAATGCCCCAGGCACCATTTCCAGCAAAGGACATCATCAACCCTTGCTAGGACTTTTTTTTATGCCACTGCAGATTTACAGAATGGACTTTTAATCATTTTTATTGCTAATTTCACTTTCTATCACTCTGCTCATCTACTCAGACCATCTTTTTGGCCTTCTCTGGGCATGAGATGAGTATCCTATTTGAAACCTGAAGCATAAGCAGGCTCTGTGTCCTGTCTCTGCAAAGAGCAGGCAAGACTGATGAAGGAACTTGGCACAAGAGGCAAGGCAGGAAGGAACTAAGAGGAGTAAGAGTAGCCTTAGAGCTAACACAGCTATTCTAGTTTGAAAACTTGGTGGCAGAAATGCTCAGAAGCATGTCTACCAATTTCTTAGGTGCTATATAATGTCAGACAGAAACAGCAGGAGTTGAGGGTATTAAGCATCCAGAAATATTTGACCTTTTGAGATTCAAAGTCAACTATATATATATATATCTTTCTTTGCACAATCCAAGAACCTTCCTCAGAGACCCAAAGGAGAAATGAGGGTGGTCAGAGTAACTTTTAAATTTTGGCCATTGGCCTTGGAGCTTTCCTAAGAGATTTTCTTGTTCTGACTGCTTTTTTCTTCCTTTAAATATGGGACTGAGTTGTATTTCACCATATAAATGTCAGAGAAGCCTTACATCAGACCACTTGAAGTATAGCTCTCCCCTGATATCAAACTCATGAATTAAAGTTTGCTTTTGGCAAGCTCACAGAGAGTCTCTGTCCCTACCTGCTAAATATGTTAGGTTTCCAAATAATTTCACAAGCTGTTCCAGATAATCACACAGTAAGTAGGTGAGGCAAATAGACTTATGACTTCTCGTTTTTTCCCAGCCAAGTTTTTAATCTCAGAAGATGCAGCATAAAATCACTTTGATATTTCTGTTACTGGTGACTTCTAGACTGGGCTGGAGCAACAACAAATAACTGAAGAAGGACACAGGAGCCCTGATATGACCATAGTGCCACAGAAGCCCATCTACCCTCACACTATATGGGACATAGATTTGTGAATGGGACATTGGAAACATTTGTGTTTTTATTGTTTTCAACACTCACAAAGTCAGGCTGGAGTATTTGTGTTTGCTGAGTTCCTACAAGGGGGTAGTCAGGGTGGGGGGAGTTGGCAATGAAGGTGAGAGTCCTTGCAGGCCACAGTTGCCAGTGCTTTTGTTCAGCCTCTATCAGAGTGCTAACAACAGGGAAAGACACTGAAGCTTGGAAATTTCAGTTCTTAAATTCATTCACTTGTGATCAGCCCTGAGAGCACAGAGGTTACATTTATATTAGTTTAATATTTATGAGCCATGAAACAAGATCTTTCTGGTGAATAAAAGGTGAACTTCTACGTGAGCATGCAAAACTGAACTCTGTTTGGCCTTGATAGTTTGAAGATAAAGTGTTGAACTTGAACCTAGAAAAGGAATTTGTGTAGATCCTCCTGACCAGAAAGGTGACACACGCTTGCCCATGTGAATTAAATTGCTGTCTTTAACCTCTTGGTGCTACTACTGACACTGACATCACTACTTTGCTGCAAAGAGTCCATCCCCTTTGTCAAGGAGCTCCAGCTCCTGTCATCAAGGGCTTCATTAGTTTGAAATGAGGAACTCTGACACAGTTTGGACTTCTTTATAACCTGACCTCACTGTTCACTGTGAAGCAGTCACGTTACTTTAAGCAGTCCCCTCTTGTCAAGTTGCCTCCCCAGTTGCACTGATGTTCCTGTTCTCAAAAGTTCCCTTCTTGTAAGAAGCCAGTTTCTGTTAAATTAAACACATTCTGTCATCTCCCCTTTTCTTTCACGTCTCCCAGGAAAATCAAAACCAAAGAACAACAAAGCCTGTTCTATCTGGCACACGGATCTGCCCCTCATTGCACATCATGCCAACCCCTGGTGAGAGAGTCTGTGAATCTTCCTGCTGTTTGCAGGCAGAAGAAGGGGAGCAGAGTTCCTCCCACCTAAAATTTCACAGCACTGGTGCAACTGAAGGCTTCAACCACCCAGTGCAGCCCAGCAGTATTTCCAGTGTGTCTGCATTGTTTGCCTGCCTGAGAGGAACCAGTGACAAAATGTAAAATATACATAAGCCAAATCTTATTAAGAATGGCTTCCCGATTGCTGCTGGGTTCTCCTGGCATCCAATCCTAAGGCTGCCATCCTCTGTTCCCTGATAACACAAACTAAAGTAGGTGTGGGTCTCTCACTAAGCACATTGTCACCAGCTGGCAGTGTCTGTCTCTACCTCTGTGCCCAGCCAGTGCGGCAATTGCACACAGCATTTGCACTCAGAGTTTCACACCTAATAATACTTCAGCACCTCTTTAACTGCTTTATCCATTTTTGCCCATTTGCAAGCCTCGGGCTCCCGATAAGTAGATGGTAAGTGGAGCTTGTAAATTAAAAACCTACATGCTTCAGGCTTTTAGCATTAAAAGACCCCAAAGTTCTCCTAGTTCATACCATTTGCCATTGACATCAACTCCACTGTCAGAAGATAAATCTGGTGGTAATATTTGCCTATTAAAAAGTCCATCACTGCCTTCAATTCACCAGCATTATCATTTTCCACTGTTAGAGAGCAAGTTCAGAGGGTTGAAAATACCTGAGAGTGCTCTACCCAAAGAAGATAAATGCCCATTTTTAAATCAATGTTTGGTGACAGAGAACTGGAAAGGACTTAAAAGAAAGAAGGAATTAAATCTCTGTGTCCTGGTATAACGAGTTGCTCTTAATGGGCTTTTCTGATAACACAAAAGAGGCAGTTGTGTCCAACCACAGCCCCAGGAAGTGAGAGCTGTATTCTCATCTTGACTCAGATATTGATCTGCTGGGTAGCCTGGGGCTTGCTGGCATCTCTTACTCCTTCTTCTCTCAGCTGATGACAGGACCAGGAACCAGAATAAACCAAGTGTGTTTGCACAGCAAGGACAGTCATACAAGTGGCCCACCTTTAAAACATAGAACAAGCCCTTTTTTTCTTTCAGCTTTCTTATGGCCTATGCCCTTCTCTGGGAGATTGTTTTCACTGTAAGTTTTAACCAAATAAGTTTTAATGACTGAGAACAAATTGATGACACCTTTCTCTCTCATTCTGTCATGTGTTTGAGAAAAATGTAAAGCACACATGCAAGAGCTTTGAAATTGAAAAATTTAGGTCAGCTTGAATACACAATATGAAAACGTTTTGAATCTTTGTGCTTTAAATCTTATATTTTCTGACCTGGACCATGGGAATACTACATATCCTACAGGAATGTTGTGAAGAGTAGCTAGAGTATCACTGGGACGGTCAATAATTTTTACAGGGGATGAAGATGGGCCATGTTCTGTTAGGAAACTTTGGAGATCTCAATTACCATGTAAGAACAAAATGCTATTGAAATGTCAGATGTGAGGCAAGCCTGGCAGGGTGGACTGATTCAAAGGCACAGAGCAGAACACTTCTGGAGCACTGAAGTTATGGTTGGTGCTTTAGGATATATGAGAAGCACAGAATAAAACCCAGATCAGATAAATAAGATCATCTTTCTTATGAAAGAGAAAGTGATATTTAACGTTTCTCCCTCAAGGCTTATAAACAGCTGCCACTCAGGCAGAATAGATAATACAGCTTTCAGAATAATCCATGAAATCAGGAATTGGAATATAAACCTTTCCAAGCATAGTTTTTCCTTCTAGGTACCATGACTGCTCAGTGTTGCTGAACAAGGCGGCTATTGGCCCTCTGCAAGATGTGTTCACAAATCACAAAGGAGGAGCCTGCCTAGAGTGGAAAGGCAGAAGGATATGTTAGACAGATAGAGATATGCCTGCAAAAATCACTAAGGATCAGTTTATGAATATGTTCTGGTGTTATTAAAATCTCCTCAAATATTAATGGCATCCCACACTAAAACCAGATAGATTTTATCTTTGTTGGCAGGGATCAAATTCAGATTCGGAGCAAATTCAGAGGCTTGAAAAACCATTCAGCTCCTTGCTAACTACTTTTCTTTTTTTCTTATAACTTCACGAGTTCACTGGCAATTGCCAGAATTCTGCAGCTGTGGAAAGTATGTGTGCCTCATGTTCCTTCTAAGTAGAGTATGGAACCCTCACATCACACTAGTTACCCCTTCCTGTTCTCACCTGTTCTCTTCTTATCCTGCTCCTCAGCCTTCCTGGTTGCAGCATCCCTGGAATATGGAGCCAACCCCAAGCACACCCAGCCTGGGAGTGTGAGTGCCTCAACACCAGGCAATGGCAGAGATTTGCTCAGGGAGCTCTGCATTACTCTGAACTGTGGAGAACTGTTTTCCAGGGTCTTCTGCAGCTTTTAAGGTTTGGATGGGATCAAGGAGGGAATAAGACAAAGCTCATGTTTCAGTGGCCAACCTTCTACTTATATATGGAGAAGCATTATCGCAGGGATGGCTGGCAGCACGGTGACGCTCATGTTATCATTTAGGCCTCCGAATTCTGGCTGCAGATTTGTTCACTCTGTCACAGAGAAAGACATAAGCACAGAAAAGCAGAAAACAGCTAATTAACTTTCTCAGTTGGCCAGGGAACCAAACTGATATGTTTCAGAGAGAATCACAGCCTTCAGGCAGAGACTGTGGGTGAGACGGATAAAAAGTGGTGAAGTAAGGTTTTCCATGAGAAAACTAACTTGCTAGTGTACTGTGTAAAGTTGATAATGAGTATTGTCATGGCAGCATTCAGCTGATTCACTTCTCAACAAGCACTAGAGCAAAAGGCAGAAAGAGACTGAGCCTCCATTTTCTCTCCTGGGTTTCTTCTTCGGCCGGAAATGGAGAACAGGACTAGAGCACAGTGGGAGCAGACTCAGGGAATTCCTCAACTTCCTGCAGCTTTCTGTCTACTCTACAGTAGTTCCTGAATAACTGGGCTTTGGCATATGGATACTAAGAGATGTTAGAGCTGTTTTTTGCAAATTCTGCATTTGTGTAGGAGCCAGAGGAGTTGCACATGAGAAATACCTTTCCTTAAGAGTTATCCTTTATTACACAATCAAAACCAGCCATTACCAATTCAGTGACCTGAGACTACATATTGAAATTTAAGTGACCACTCACAGCCTGCTCAGCATGAAGAGTGGATCAATGACATCTGCAGAAAATCTGCTGAGTAATATTGGGTTGGGCTTCCCAGTAAGGAGAGACTAAAGATTGCTAGAGACTACAAATTACTTCATAAATACAGGTCTGTGAACAAATTATTAGCAAGCAGAGAAGTGAATAATTCATCTGTATTTGCAGGGAAGCATCTATTTTTTTTTTTTTATTTTTTTGCAAGCTAAGCAAATTATGTCTAGAAATTATGGAAAGACTAGGAGAAATACTTAAGATTAGAGTTGTACTTTACATTTAAAGTTCCACAACTTGAACATTTTTCTTTCATTTCATTTTTATAGGAAGTTTGGCTAGGAACATTTCATTACCTGCAGCTTTGTATTGGCAGCCAGGAAAGAATCTCTGCAGCAAACTTCCAAGATATTCCTCAGAATATGTTCCTGTAAATAAAATGAGAATTACTTACAAATGTGAATTACCAAGACCTGAGCCCTGTGGTAGTATTAAAAAAAAAATAAATAAAAGAAAATTTACTAATAGATAATTTATTAGACACAGTTGCAACTTTCAGCTGACTTTAGTTATTGTTCTTCATTATCCTTGAACCTCCAGATCTCAGTGGCCCCTGTTTATCTAAAGTTCTAATTATTATAGACATGGAGCCTAGATCAGAGATAAAAGCATGCTAACACAGTGGAATCCTTTCTATGGCTTAAGCCGGATCTGGGACATTGCTATATCATAGTTTGCCTTTCCTTTCTCATGCACACTTTCTTAATGCTAAAAGTTTTCTGGGGCATATTCCTTAGAAAGAGAGAGTTTTAGAGACAAAGAGCTCTCTGCTGGGCATATCTGAAACTGCTAGGCCAAGAAATAAAATAACCGGGACTTCTTATGCATTGGGTTTGTTGGCAGGTGCATGCCAGAAATTGTCATTCTGTTTAAATAAAAACACACAACTTGTCCCAGGCCTGGAAGACTGAGTTTCTGCAGAGGTCTACATATTTTGGTTGTTTAAGTAGGATCCAAAACATCTGATTTTTATAAATTAGAAAATATTAAATTTCAAGTATGGGAAGCTCTGCTCTCTAATGTCTGGTGTTTTAAGTACCTAAAATTAACTGTTAGCAGGTCACATGCTCTTGGGGAGCATGCTCTTATTTCTTACACTTCTGATGTGTCCAAATTCCAAGATAAAATTATACATTCAGTAACTGGCATTTAGAAAAGCCTTAATTTCTTAACTCTCTGTAGGAAGATTACCTCAGAATGGCACATCATCTCAAAACTGTATTTTTACACAGCTTGAAAATTAAGACTGTATTAGACTTGATTATATCACATTTGACCAGCATATTGTCACACAATCTAAACACTCAAAAGTGTCATTATCACTATTATTATTGTTCATTACCTAGACTAATAGGAGCCCCAAGCTCCTGACAAGGATCTAGAGTTAGTACAAAAGGAACTTTCCAGTTAACATTTTCCTATATAGTTCAAAACCTGCAAAATCTTTCAAAGCCACCATTAAAGAAGACAGACCTTCTTCAAATTCTGCTCGAAAGGGTTTTTCTTTGTTTGAAAAAAACAAAGAATCATATTTTAGATTTGCAATCAGACTGAGACTGAAAACAAATGTTGCCATATAACCTGCTGTGAGACAGAAAGTATATGAAATTATTTTCTGAACAGTGTTGCAGCAGAAAACAATTTTCAAGCAGATAAAGAGGAACCTTCTCATTAAATAACAGGACTAGACCAAGGTCTGAATGACCGGACTTGCCTGCATTTCCTCAATTCTATACACTTTGTCTCATCATTAATCTTAGCAGAACACCTACATCTGGTGTGGAATTGTTATCTTCCAGGCAGCCCATAGCTACAAGATTTGGGAATGTGGGCCTAAGTGTGACAAAATTAAATATGACACACTTCTGTGTGTTATAGACTGAGAGGCAAACAGACCCAGCATCAGTGAGTAAATGTTGAATGAATACATCTCCCTGAGCTGCAGATTTGGTAGGTTGTGGAGGGACTCAAATGGATGGCAATGTCTAAGGGAAAGCTGCCAATACCCGGCCTGGGGCTGACAAAACACACCCACCTCCTGTGCTGCTGTGACCTACAGGAGGGTGCACATCTGCCTGTCAGGTGCAGTGTGAGCAGGAGCAGTCCCCTGGGGCCTTCACAGCCCTCCTGTGAACCACCAGTCTAGCTAAGACTGGGACACAGGCTTCAGCCATGCACTTCCCATGTCTGAGGGGACAGCTTAACAATATTGTGTGCTGAATTTGGGACTTCTCTGCTATCAGACTTCTTCTCAAAGAGTTATTGAGGGAACATGTTCAAGCCACCTCCTAACCTTATCTTGGATAACTGAACTCTTGAAGGATGACATCTTTTGTGTTCATATTGCTCTCTTTTTTTTTTGGTTTGTTTTTAAAATTTCTTTGCATCTTTTCATCCTTTCAGCTTCAAAGACACTAGAACTAGAAACAAATGCCAGGGGTGCCTTCAACAGCTCTGCACACAGAGGCAAACCTCATCCTCCATGACAGTGGTGTGCATCCTCCTAGGTATTTACCCAAAACCAGTGTTTGATTGTTCTCTGTTTGCTATTAGCTTTTGAGGACCTTCCTTTCCCTTGGCCATCCTCCACAACATCTTGTGCATTTCAACTGGGAGTGCTTAAAGGATGGGGAGTTTTCAAGCCTAACTGATAGCTGTGTGTGAGGCAACATGGCAAATATTAATTGGGACTCTATTCTTGATGCTAAAAGACAGCAGGGAATAAAGAACAAAGTCATAGCGAGCAAATTGCCTGGAAGAAAAAGATGCTGCCACTGACTACAGCATGTCACCTACTGTGTTAACAAGCTGGACCTTCATTATTGTTTTTAGGGTTTAGTGTGAATTTCCTCCACACATAAAAATATTTTCAATGATGCAAGGAAGAAGAGACCAACTTCATCCACTTTTTTTCAGGGCAACACAGATGCTCACCTACTGTGCATGGAGCCCTGCTCACAAAACAGCTGAAGAGCAGAGACTGGGCAGTATGACCAGGGACAGTCGCTGCCATCCCTTTACCAGGGTCCTGAAACAGTCTCCTCTTTCAAGTAATGATGAAATTTAAACAATCTGAAATGAAACATCTGTGAGCATGGAAAGCTGGGGACATGAATAGCTTCTGTCAGAGCAAGATGCACAACCTGCATTATGCAGAAATATGGTGAGGAAGGCATGAGGCTCCTGGAGCAGCAGGATTGTGCAGTGGTTATGCAGAAAAATTAAGACAGTGTACAAATTAAATGGTGAGGGGTTTTCCTTTTTTTAATTTTTTTTTTTAAATTTTAATTAACCACCTTGTTTCCAACTGCACCATCTGTGGTATCATGTTTGGTCTTTATAAGGTACTCTCAAAAGAAGGATAATTATGAATTTAGTAACGAGACAGTACTTTTAATATTTCCTGTAATATGTTTCTAAAGCCTTATCCATATGTTTTCAGAAGACTTTATCATAGACAATCAGTGGGAAGCCAGGAATGATGATAAATGCCTGTGGTAAAAAAGCGAAGAAAGAAAATAACAGTGATCTCCCCCAGGCCTGTTTCCTGAACTCTCTCTTAGACAATAGGTGGTAACATGTTTTCATATCCAGGTATTCTGGTCACTGGAGCAAAAAAGGCAGCCTCCACCATGGTAATGGAGGAAAATGGGTAAAATAGAGGCGTATGAACATGAAATAACATCAAAGAAGAGCGTAAACAATTTTCCTCCTTAAAATCATAGTTTTAGAGTAGTAGCAGCTTCAAATGAGAAACAGGTTGTGTGAGCTGCCTGACACACCACATTACATTACATTACTCTGGGGACAACATGATGACCCGCTCTGAAAGCTGCAGAGAGGAATTTGAGAGCTGGTACCACAATGACAGGAAAAAAATCTGCCCTAAATCTGGGAAAAGTTTTTGACAATTATCTATTTAGAAATACTTCAAGCACAACAAGAATAGCATCCAAAGCACAGCTTGTAAACTGCCATGATTTATTAAAGTGAGGGCATTTTGAGACCTAGGAGGTATAAAACTGAGCCTCTGGGAAAAAAAGAAATGACCAAGAAATGAAAGAGTTGGAGAGCACTGCTGTGAAAGGTAAACCATTTCAAAAAGTTAAAGATGGAAAAGTCCTGCTAGGTCATGTACGTCAGTGCCCTTACAAGTGCATGAGAGAGAGAGACAACAAAAGTGCTCTGGGCTTGAACATCACACACTGGCTGAGGTTGCAGTGACAAATTACAGAGAAAATGCCCAGCCACCTCCAGGGAGGGTCTCTGCTGTGACCGCAGGGGAACCAGAAACACAGGGCTTGCTTAATCTTGGCACCTGCCTATTACATCTCTCTTGGGAAGAGAAGTGTCTTGGAAAGACAATCATAAATATCCCCCTGAAGCTATTCTTTTCTGTTGCTGATAAATAAAAGACAGTGAAAAATTCCAGGTATGGGAGGACATCAGGTCAGTGAGGGAGAAATAGGAGAGAATTTGGTAATGGATTGGATCCTTCTGGCCCAGCTATGTTTCCAATTATTTTTAGGAATAGGTCAGTGACAGCGGTGCAAGCTGCTTTGCTCAGAGGTAACAGAACCCAGAAATGAGCAGCAGCAAATAGAAAAGAAACTGGAGAAAAAATAAGAAAAGAGAAATTACAAGGACAGGGGAAACCTATCTGAATTCATGCTAACCCAGGCAGTACTGGGGAATAAGAATGGCTTTCACAAATGTCCTGTAGGGGAAAGGAAAGTCAGCCAGAAAGTAGTTTCATTAATAAGTGAGAGGAAGATGAAAAAAACAGTATTTCTTCCAAGTCCAAATCACCCCCTATTTTTTCCCCCAAATAAAACAGAAAAAAAAGGATGTTACAATTGGGAAATAATGAAAATCCTATCTAAATAGCCATTATTGTAATGTAGGTTGCAGGAAGAGTTGGAAATTTTGAATATCCACCATACAGATCAGCTGGTCTAGTTGCACTCCTCAGGTGTTGAGGGAATTAGCCAATTAAGTTACTGAACCATTGGCAATTATTTTTGAAAGTCATGGAGAACTATGGAAGTCCCAAAGGCTGGAAATAAAGCAAATATAGTATTGATTTACACAGAAGGAAGAATGATCTTGGCAATTACTGCCCAGCACTTTTATCTTCAATCTCCAGTAAAATAATCGACCCAGAAGTACAAAAAGAGCTATTAGAAAACTTCAAGAGGGCATTGGAAACATGAGCAACAAGTGACGTGGGATAAAGAAAGAATCCATTCTAGAGGGAGTTATTGATGTTTTATACATAGAAGACTAGAATCAAAAGGTAAGGGATAAAAGTAATTAAATCAGAATAGAAGCCTCCCTTCAGCAACACTTAAGCGCATGCTTAAATCTTTCCAAGTCAGTTTTGAGCAACCACTGCATGAAAGGACAGGCTTGTTTGCATTCACAAAGTTCACCAATGAGCATAAACAATTTGCTTAATAAAGACCTACAGGAAGAGCAACAGCAGGAGGGAGAGGGATAAGGTGCCTTGCACAAAACTGCCGTAGAGAGAGACTGATGAGGTAGCAGGAGCAAGATGTTCACAGGGTTCCTTCCAGTTTTGACTCTGAGTAATACCTTCATTAGAAATGCAAAAGATGTTGCAAAGTGCACACTCAGGAACAGAAGAGAAAGGGCAAAAATGCAGCAATACATATGTATCTAGAGAAATACAAGTGAGAAGTAACAAAAGGAAATTCAATGTTAAACAAAACCTGTACTAACCCCTACTAACTCAGTAGAAAGCAAGGTGTTTCAAGAAGTAGAAACCCAAAATAAACAATGTCAGGCACTCAGGACGAACAAAACTGGACAGCAAATTGCTCACTGCTTGTAAATGATGGATAAAGCCACTTGATCATAGTGAGGAGGGATGCTGGACTTTCTCACTTGCTCAGTGGGCAGGGGAACCCACACTGAGAATCCTCATTAGATATCAGAAAACCTAATTAGAAAAACTGGAGAGGGTCCAAAGAAAAAAAAAGGCAAAAATGAATAAGGTATCAAGGTACAGCATTTGAGGAGAGACTGTGACGTTAAAGTTTCATTATATAGCTTTGTTGTGTTACAAGACTTCAATCATGCCATCCACTGCCTGTCCTATACAGAGAAAATTGCAGAATGGTGTCTGGGAACTGCTCACATACAGTCACTTTTTCTGATGTCTGTAGCTCCATTTCTGGCACAAAGACAAAAATTATGATTTTTACTATAGCCCAAATACCTCCACATAAAATGGAAAGGTAAAGAGTGAGATTTTGTTGTGCTCCTTGCAAAAGCAAAGATCAGATGTCACAGTTTAGAGAAAAGAGGAGTGACACAGATTTAAGCCATGCATTCCTGCTTCCAAACCTGAATGACTCTAACATTTTATATACATAAAACAAAATTACATTTGAGATTGCCCTATGGACTATATAATCTCCACAGTCTTGTCTGAGATAGATGTTAACAGCATGTCAGATATATCCCTAGTATCAGGGTTCAGGGTTGGGAGTCCCTCAAGAATACTAAGCACAGCTTCAGCAATTATTTTCTAACTTTACTTTTTCTTACTGATGATAATAGAATTTTTCCCCTTAAATTATTTCCTTTATTTCTTGCCATCTCTCACTCAGATCATCCCAATTATTTATCATTAGTCCTTGCTATTTTTAATGCTTAGCATCTGTTTGAAGAATGCATACTCAAGCCTTGAAAAAGAGCGACATAGTAATTCTGCCAGTTTATTGAAGAAAATTATAGGTAGACAATGGTGAGGAAATAGTGTCAGAATAACATAGAAATAAGGGAACATATGTAGCTGGAAAAATCTGATATATTAAATACAGAAATAACTGCTTGGCAGAAGGTCATGTAGGTGGTCAGCTATCATTTTTAAACCCCTGATTTAAATCAGACACAGGCCAGAGTTGACAAAAAACTTAATAGCCATTAATGACCTCGTGCTGTCAGCTCAGGTCTGATTATTAGCAGGTAACTGTCCAAAAGAGGTGTGGGCTCATATACACACACAGAGCAGCAGGCTGCCTGATTACCTACTGCTAAACAGGTCAAGACGGGTATGAAATATCTTTTTGATGGCTAAATATCAGCTCAGAATTCTGGACTGAGAGCTGTGCCTGAATGATGTTGAGAAAGAGCACTCTAGCTGCATTCACTCTCTGGCATTTCCCTTTGGAAGAGGATTTACCACGGAGGCTACAAAAGCCTCAAAAGCATCTCCTTTTGCCTGTCTGCTGCTGCATGGCTGTATCCTGACATGGAGGAGGAAAAGCAGCTGTGCTTTTTCAGGGTGCCCTGTCCTCATCCCAACTCCCAGCTCCATTTCAGTCTTCCAGTGATCTTATCAATCCCCCAGCTCTTCTAGCTAAACCCACCCCAGAGATGCACAGTTACGGCTTTATGGCTGCTGTAGGATTTTGTTTCCAAGATCTTATTTTCATTTTTGCAGAAATATCTGTATCCTGAGCCAAAACTTCCCAAGACCGCTCTACGCCTGAGGGAAAATTTTGTTTTTCTTTTTGAAGGCTTGAGCAAATGCTGTAAAGCCAGGGGTTTAGAACAGGGAGACAAAAGGAAAAGGATGTGGCTTTTTTTATAGCAAAAATAGTTGTGGCTTTATTTGAGCTTTCTTTATAGTTTTGGCCACAAAGAGATCAACTGCAAAAATGTTTGACAGGATGGTAGCTTTTACAGAAGATATTATGAGGTTTTGAAAGTCATATTTAGTGACGCAGGGAATTTTGTGCACACGCTCTCCTCTCTCAATTCCAGCACCTCTAATAATACAACTTCCAAACAACATTTTCTGAGAGGGCTGCTTGCTGTCTCAGTCTTTCTGACTTAGCCTTTTTTAAATTTTGAATGCTTCATTTTAGATTCAGAAAGCTGTTGTGAGTTAAAGAAATGCTCGTATAACCCATCTGCATTCAAAACAAAGGAGTGAGGCTGGGAAGAAATACAAAAACACCATCTCACAAAATATATTCCAATCCTTCAACAATATTTAGGTAGCATTATCCCTGTGGGTTACCTAGTTACTTTTGACACTTCTTTGGCTTAATCTCTGCCTAGAGAAACACTAACTTGTGACCAGTTGTAGTTCCAGCCTCTTAGGAAAAAAAATAATCAGGCAATGGTTAATAAAAGCAAAAAATGTTATTTTCCATCAACTCAGCTGCAGAATTTCTTCAACCAAAATGCCTGACACAGCAGCTATCACATTTCTGAGGACTCTCCAAAGATTTACAGCAATTTATTCTCAAAAAAATTAAAATTAAATCTGATTTTTAGGAGCAAAGAGATGGGGGGATTATTGCCTGGAGAATTAAAAGAAAAAAAACCTCACTGAAAGTCTGGGTAATAAAGTCAGAGTCTTTCAGCTTTGGCCAATCACTGGTAGCATTTTTCAAATACACATATATTAAAATATATTAATATTTCCACTGGTTTGTGAGATATTACTGGCTCTGCCACAGCCTGCCATTCCTGAGGAAGCAGTTTCAGGTGCCAGTGACAGGCTTCAGCAGCTACACAAGGAAGCCTTCCAACTCACCAAGGTGAATTAGAAGCCTAGCAACACTGTGTTTAATGTGCCCCTTGGAAAGGTACAATTCTGTTAGCAATATAGCACTCAGAAACCCCTCCAGAGTCCTAGTCTGGAAATTCCTAGGCCATCCTATTTCTTCATGACTGTCTGAGCTGGATGTTCCCTTCCCTCAGAGGTCCTGAGGCATAAATGCTGCTCCCCAAAATAGCTCAGAGCTGACATCTTTACCTGCTATGCCTGCCCGTCCCCGTGGTCTCCGATGCACAAATGAACCAGAAGTGCTGAAATGAAAGATAAGAATTTTTTAATTGCAGTCCATGAATTACTAGGATTTTGAACCTTTTTTACATCTTCAGCAATTTTTTATTAGCATCGCTTTGAGGAACGTTTAAAAAAAGTAGTTCATGGATTCTTTTGGGCTCACTCTGATTTTAGGGTTGAGCTAAATGTTAAATCACAAAGGATTAAAAATATTTCCTACTAGATTTTCTTTAAATTTAGAATGGTGAATAAAAATGCAATTTCACTCCTCTTTAGTTGGCACTGGTCAGGCTATGTGGCAATTATTCTGCCCAGTTTTGTGTCCCCAGACACAAGATGTTGACCAACAGCATGAACTAAGCAGAGGGCCACCAAAATCCCTCTTGCTATGTGAGATACGGCTGAGGAAACAAGGCTTGTTCATGCCAGAGGAAAAAAAAAACAACCTACCAGCAGCCTGCCAGTACTTACAAAGAGGTTATTCAGAAGATGGAAGCAGACTCTTCATGGAGATGTGCGATCACAGAACAGGACAGTGGCCATAAAATGAATAAGAGGGTGTCCAGACAGGATATAAAGAGAAACTTTTCCACCATTAGACAGTCAGACTTCAGTGAAAATTATCCAAAAAGGTTGTACAGGCTCTAGCCTTGAAGGTTTCCAGTGCCTCACTGGGTAAAGCCCAGAGAAGCCAGGTCTGACTTCAGCAGGCTCTGCTCAGAGGTGAGATCTCCCTAAAGCCTTTCCCTCCTGACTATGTGGCTCTGCAGCTCTCCCAGGCACTGCACACTACAAACTGACCAACATTGTGACCACAGCCTGTGGTGACTATATACAATGATTATCTTGGTGGAGCTCAAGGACTTGTGGCAGGCTCTGAAGGCCTCCTTCCTCTTTTGCTGCACATCTGGGGGTTTCAAGAAACATTGCCTTTGAGCTCTAGAGCTTCCCTATAGCCCATAGTGTTAATGACCTAGTGCTCCAAAACTGCATTCAAGCCCATTCTTTACACATCCTTGATGAGTCTAAATTACTTTGGTCTTCAGATTCTGTTTCATAAAGCAGAAACAACTACAGAAAGAAGCAGGAAACTTTCAGGGAGAATTTAATCCAGTGCCTTGCTACAGAAGGCTGCTTTGTCCTGCTTTCTATTTGAGCAGCTCCTGGAGACACAGTGTGACATGGGGATATGCACCTGGGACTCATAAATACAGCTGTTTCCCTAACTATTTGTTGGTGTGCTTTATTCCTCTGTTTGAAACCACTGTGCATTTAAAAATACTGTTATTAACTGCTTATGCAATTGCAGTGATCCAGTTCTGCAAAAAGGTGCTTCTCCAGCCATAACAATGCTGCACTGAAATGTATAATAATTTGCACAAAATCGTTTTTGTGGTTACTGAGCAGACACACACACAGTCCCATACCTGTCAGAAACAGCATGCTGAGAAGCCAGAGATTTCCCCTCACTTCACTTGTTCCTCTTGCTCCTACTTTGTGAAAGTAAGGGGACACACCAGAGACTTCTCTGTCTAAATTGGGAAAGTTATTTTCAGCATGACTACTCTCTGCCATACAAGGCAGTGGAGGTGGAGGTGTTCAGGGCTTAGGGACTGAGCTGTTCCATATTCCCATTGCTGGATGGGACTCAAATGTTTTATCATCCTGGCCTCCTTATCCATCCGAGAAACTGTTTCTCCACATAGCTACACACAACCCTCTGTGAGAAAATTAATGTAAGACCCAGAGGTGTGGAGACAGTTCTGAGGACTTCAAAAATTGCCCCAGATTGTAGGCAGATCCATGCACATACCAATATGTTTTAAACAGGCACTGTCCCCATCCAAGCTCATGCTCCTGTTTTATCTGTGCATGCAGCCACGGGCCGCCTGCCCAGACAGCTGAGAACAGTGATCTGGGAAGTACACTGGACTCCTCCAACCAAACCCATCCACAAGGAATGGTGTGACAGCAAGAGAGGCTTCAGTGCCAACTCTGGAACAAATCTGTGGCATTTCCTGCTGCAACTGTCTCCCTGCCAGAACCCAGTACAGGGCTTGTTTTGGATTACCTACTGCAAAGTTTCAGAGCAGAAGGAACTATGACATTGTTTAATGGAACCTCTCAGGTATCAAAATTACACCTTTTGTACAAAATAGAGAGTAGACCTGGATTTGATTAAAGACACCTGCTGGACAGACATTTGTGGCACAGAAACCTCTGTCTGGAGTGCAGACTTTGGCATCAGGAGCTGCACTGCTGTTTGCCTGGGACAGAAAACCATCTGCAGTATTTGAAGAAGGAGGGAATAATAGCAGCCTTTTCTTTCCCTCTGCTGGCAGAAAGGAGAGGAACACTGTAGCTTTGTGCTCATCCCAAGCCTGCAGAGCTGGATGCCTCAGTAAGGGACAGGTAACTAGAAACAACCATATGGATTTTTCTCTTCTTCCCCCTCCCCATTATTTTAATTTGCCTCCTTTATCATCAGAGTCTGTGCAAATTTTTTAGATTAGAACAAGTGTTTACAGCCTGGTTATATACTCTTGACAACAGCATTTTATAGTGAATAGACTTGACAGCCCTCTAACTATTGACTCTCACATTAAAAAAATGGATTGAGATTTCCAGCAGAATAATTGTACACATGTAAAATCAGTGATTAATGAGCTTTTTCTAAAAGAGCTAAAACCACTGAATCATAACATGCAACTTTCATATCGAGGGCAACAATCACAGTGTCAGGAATTTTTAGCCTTGCATAAAAACAAAAGCCCAAAATCTCTACTCTTTTTACAATCCATGCAAGCTATCAATTTCTCTGAAGCAGCATGGGATGTATGTCACGGGGAATTTATGCTGCACAGCTTCACATTACTTTTTATCCTGATATCACCTCTGCATTGTGAGGCTTCCAGTTGATCCAGTGGCCCCCATACAAATCAGCCTGCTCACATAAAATAATTATTCACCTTTGCATACTTTCTCTGCCAACCTCCAAAAACAGTCTTGTAAAGCTTAAAAAGGGACACTTTGGCTGGCTGGGAGTTTTGCTGTTTGCAGGCTGTGCCCTTAAACATGTTGATGACAAAGGACAGAGCATGGGGAGACAGAGAGCCTGCCCCCACATACCAAAACCCATCATGTGCTTCTGCCACTTCTCATTTGCCATGGACAGGAAGACAAAATATGGAAACAGTGCAGGAAAGATCATTCTCAAGTTACTTCAAACCCAGCTGAAGCTCTGATCTGCCAGATATCTTACAAGCAAGTCAAGGTTTTTCATGAAATTCCATATAAATTTCCACACCAAAGAGGTTAAGATAAGTTTACATCTCTGCCTGAACCTCCAAACCTTTTGAAGACTGGCATCACTGCCATTTTTCTCCCATATGCTGTTTTCTCTCACTCTGACTTAGCTCTTACAGAACTATCCAGCCCTTATAACTATGAAGAAAATGATAGGAAACGGGACTTAAAAGTAGAAGCAAAAGTAGTGTTTTCAGAAATTACAGGCTGGCACATGGAGAATTATGATCAGTGATCCAGGGAAATCCTAACTCAGGATATCTGGTAAGTATGACTTTGAGCACATGCTGGTAAAACTAACACAGACATTTGTCTGTGTTATTTTATACCTCTGCTCACACTGACCTCAACCATTTAATCTGAGATGACAGAAGGAAGACCTACATGCAGAAAGATGTGGGTCTGGCAGTCAGGAGATGGCTTTCAATTTCTGGCCCTGTTGCCCACTGCCCTGGGCAGGTCACCTCACTTCTTACTGTCCTGACTGTACACAGAGCAGTCAGAAGATCTCTCTCCTTCCTAGGTTATGGTGAGGCTTCACTCATCTTGCACTGAAGACAATCTTCCAGTGAACTGCTAGCATGTTTGACGAATATGAAGGTGGGCTAAATTTTGGTGCTCTTATTCATCTTGGAACATGTGAAGTCCCATTTTACCCCCTGAAAAGCTGGGATCATTAAAGAAGTAGGATCAACACCTTCTTCTTCTTTGGGACTGCAGATGGCAGAGAAAAGTGAGAGGGCATAGGTGAAATTTTGAATAATGAAAATAAATCAGGAAATTGAACTGTTGCCTGCGAACCAGAGGCACAATTCCCTACAGTGCCTTTTCCTGGGGCCAGGAGCACAATGGCTATTTGTTATCAGCAGAGGTTTAGTGCTGCCATGGTAATTGAAACAGACTGCTCCCTATGGCATACACCAAGCAGCAGTGGTTAACTGTGAGGGAGGGCTAGACAAGTAGGAGAAGAAAAGACATTTAAAATATGGGTAAAAGTGCCCGTGAACAGCTAAAAGCATGACCTCATTGCGTTCAGCACCAGACCAAGCCCAGCAATGCCACAGGTGGCAGATCAGCAGTGCCTATTTACCTGCAGCTTTGCCTCCAGGAGGGCAGTGCTTGCCTTTCACTCACAGAGCCCTCCCTCAGGCTGACAGGTTGGCAGTTGCTACTTGATCGTTGGAATATTTTACGCAATAGGAATCTCCTGCAGGGATGTGCCAGTGCAGTCCTGGTGTCTCCCTTGGTTTCTCCAGCTGTTCCATGCCCAGCTATATCTTTGAGCATTGCCAAGCGTTAGCTGTTGATCATGATCAAAACATCCATGGCTGGAAGAAAAGAGAGAGATTTGCTTCACTTCTCTATGGTCAGGACAAAGATGGGCAGTATTTTCTTGGTAATAGGGTTTTGTTCTGTTTTATGTTCCTTTAATGTACTCCCTAGACTTATTTTCTGTAATTTCTCACTTTGTAGAAAAAGACCTGTGGGTTTCCTTTAGCTTTCTGCTAATATCTACATAAAAACTCTGGATACATAAAAACATGTGGACAGAGCACCAAAATAAGCACTCTTGACCCTTTCTTTTATTGTTAGCAATTAGGAGCATTGTTACTGCTCAGAATCACAGAGACAATCAAAATGTGCTGGATGCTGGTGGGAAAGACTCGAGAGCACAGCTCCAGCCCTGGGTGAGCATGGTCTGGGACACTGCAACAGCTGGTGAAGAGACTCAGATCTGGGCTTTGATGAATGGTCCTACTCACTGGCTCCTACTCACTAAAGCCCAGAGTCAGATGTAGACCTCATGTCTCAAATTCTCCCTCTTAAAAATAATATTCCTAGTGATGTTTGAACCAAAGAAACAGCAGTCAATAGCTACAGTTCTGCAATCCTTTTTCCTAATGCACACAATATTTTGTGAGATCTCAGAAGGGAATTTAGTTGCTAAATTCCCATTTCCTTAACAAAGGCTGTTGCAGGAATGCATTGGTGGAGTGATAATGAAAGCCAGCACTTCATTTCATCATTTTGACTTCCAGAATGGCAATAATAAAGCTCTGGGCTCCTTTTTCGTGGTGTTTCCAAATGAACAGCACTTCTTTTGCTGCCACTAAGCTGGGGAGTTGCTGCATCATGCTGTTCTGGAAACACACCAAGAGATTGAGAACCACTCTGGATTTTTTTCTTCCCTTCACATCTTTACTAGAAATAAAGGTTTTACAGGTCAGATTCTGGAGTAAAGGCTTCCTTGGCACCATTTCACCTGTTAGTCATGAGCAAGTTGACTTCTTCCATAACAGAATAATGGAATCTGTGATGCTAAGATGAACAGGAAACAGCAAAAGTTACTTTAATTACCAAAGTTGGTACATATTTGGAGGACAGATCTAAAATCCACAGTTCTCAGTGGAAGCCTTTTTCCACTGAACTAAGCAGGCTTTTGATCAGATCCTGAATTAAGGAAAATGGTGTTGCTGCTATTTAGCTGTTTTTCACCCGATCAACCTCTGCCTTTGTTGCTCGTCTCAGAGTTGGCCCTCTAGCGAGCCTGCACAGAAACACTGGCTCCTTGGCTTGGCTGGTCTTTCTGCCTTTTGCTTCACTTCTCCATTTTCCCTACTGCTCTTCCTGGTTGATCTATGCTCTTTTTGCTGACTCCCAGGAGAAGAGACAAAGTTTTACAGAGGAGCAGTGAAGCTGAAATGGCTGCTACTGAGAAAGAAATCCCTGGGTCTTCACAGCCCTGCAGAGCCACTGAAAAGTACAATAAAGATGAGAGTGGTGAAGAATGTATAAGAATGGAAATTGCTTTAAAGGGCCCACAAGATTGATATTGCTCACAAACCATGAGACACCACCTCTCTAAGTGGCAGGGACAGTTTCTCCACTCTGTAGGAAATTCTTATCCTCCTCAGGACATCTGCAGGAGACCATTTCTGTAAATTGCAGTTCGAAAGTCTGTCACCTGATGTGACTCCTGGGGGCAAAAGCAACATCACTTCAATACAATCCCAGCATGAAAAAGTTAATAAAGTATATGTCACTGAGAGACCAATTGTACCTGCAGGGTAAGAAAAGGTCACACATGAGTGCATGAAAACTGGACATGCTGCATAAACTGTTGATTGAAATTTCCTTTTCACTCATATGTGAACACATTGACTGCAAACAGGATCAGGACACAGAGAAAAATAAGACTGACAATTTTTCAGATTAATGAACTTTGGCTGGATTTTCTTTAATTTTCTTTTTCCCACAGGACACTGGCTACTTAGACATTAGGTGGGCTGGACATACTTTCTCTTTCCTCTGGTAATTAAAATATTAATTCCTATTTTATGTACAGGCAAAAAAAATAATTTGGGCTACTGACTTCTTCTTTCATGATGTGATATTCTTGAAGAATTTGATGGCCTCTTCTCTGAATTTCAAAGCAGCTGTTATTTGGTGCCAGCAGTTGGATCAGTCTGTGGTGTAAATGATGGTGAGCACAGTGACAGTGCCGTTGATTTCATTACGGCAGCTCCTGTAACAACTGTGTCATGTGCTTTATGGTCTTAAAAATAACAATTGCATAAGCACAGCCTGCAGTGCCAGTAGTTGTATTATCTCCAGGACAAAGAGAGATGCATATGGACTTAATGAAGAGAAAGTGAAGCATTCATTAAGACTGTAAATGAAATAGGAAATTAGTTCATCTAGAGGAGCACATTGGGCGCCATCTCTTTGTTATCTGATTTCCTGTTGCACTAGTATAGACAGTGTGTTTTAATTATAGTTTTATAAAGACTTCATTGAGAAAAGATTTATGGAACCAGATTCTGTTATTGTAGTTCTATCAAAACTAAAGGGCTGTGTGAAATTGACTAAAATTTTCCAGAATTTCCTTTTAAAAGCAAGCTGGGGAAAAGCTATGATTAAAATATGCAGACATAGCCTTTCCATATAGTCATACGACACTTCTGTCATTCTTTCATCCTGATTTGAAATAATTTTTTGTCTTAACTTTTAAAGAAATGTCATGTTGTATAATACAGTAGATTGCACATAGTCAGAAGCATATTCATAGCACTCCCTTTGCCCTTTGTATGTTTTGCACATTATACAGTGCAACATAATGCAAAAATGAGAAATCAAATCTGTAAGGAAATAGATTTAACTGCTTTAAAAGCACTTGTTCCTGTGGATAATTGAAACATCTTTCAACATAGTTCTTATTCACAGGAGCGATGCTCTCCAGCAAGTCAGATGTTCATCTTCCTTCATAACTTAGATTCAAATCCGATGAAAAATGAAGAACAGGAAGTCAGGAAAGTGATTTAAGAAGACAGGAAAGATAGAAAAGCATTTTTACCTTGACACTAACAAAGCCAGAAAGGGACAGAAAAGGTTACTGGAGAGATAGTGTGAACATGAATACATGCACGCACACAGACACACACACCCACCCGTGCAGTACGGTATAATCCTTGCCCAGTCTCCATATATTTGGTCCCTGGCTCCATTTTGGCAACTGATGAAATGACATACACTGAAAGTGCTTTTTGTCCAAAGCCTGCAATTGCAATACATAGGATTTGAAAGAAGCATCATCACCTGGTGGAAACCAGACTCAGAAGGACAAAGCTCACAAAGTCAGCGAAGTTCCTTTTAATCCCATGAGTGTGGAATACATAAATGTCTTTGAAGATTCACCCCTAAACAACAGCTCCAAGGACCCAAAAAACAATATAGCTGAGGGACATACATAAGCCAGATATTTTTAATGTCCTTATTGAATGCTTTACCCACAAAAATCAGTTTCCTCCCTGCCTGCGTGAGACTGCTGCTCATGTGGCATTCACTGCCTTATGTTCTCCTGCGATAACGGGTTGTAACCGCATGCACAGTAGTCTAAGCTGCTCTCAAGTAACAAAATTATCAAAAACCAAATAATGTTCACTACCATAGCTTGCTTCAATAGTCATAATTGCAGAAACAAAAGAAATCCTCTTTCATTTCTTATTAAATGCTTTGATGGTGTTAGAAGGAATGTCCCGGATTTCTTTATTTATTATGTGATATTAATAAAGCAAAGAATTCTAGAAAACTGAAAAGCTTTGAAGAAATGCCTTTCAATCCCAAACCAGAAAAGATTATCGGGAGTAAGCCTAAACTCTTTACAAGAAAAAGTAATTTAAAATGACCAGAGCAGAGTCAATGTCCACTATTATGTGCTGCATCATTTATACAGCACAAGACAACTTCTGAATAACACAAAGCTGTTAAGGACCAGATTTTTTTTCTCAGAGTAAGGTCCTTATCAGAACTGGCAGTAGAGAAATGTGCAAATGCCTGAAAAGCACACAGAGATGGAGCCACTATACCAACAGGCTCTGGAATATTTCTCCTTCTAAGGTACGTGCCATTTTATTTGAAGGTCAGACCACTTTTAGTTAACAGCAAAAGCTGTAGTTCCTGTAACAGAAGAATTGATTAATATCCAAATGAGAGGTGAGGCTTTATTAATCACTCTGAAACTGCTAACTTTTCCCAAACCAACATACTGGTATGTGAAAAGCCAGTTCTTAAGTCAAAATTGCTTAAATTGCCTTGACAAGACCATCCTAAAGTCTCTTTTTACTAAAGCACACTGCTCTTTCTCATTGAATTAGTGCCAAGGGTGCATGGAGTCCTGCCCAGACAAATTAAACAGAGAAAGAGGGATAGCCTTGGCCCCTTCAAAATCAATTGAAACACCTGCAGAGGCATCTGTGTGTTCAGGATGGTCTTTTGCTCAAGAAGGCTACAGCTGGAAGCTATATTTATCCTCTATCAAGCATGATGGAAAAAAGAGAGCCTTTCCCAAGGCAAATATTTTGCCCTTAAAGTCATTATGTATACGTAGCTGAGTCTCTGAGTTTGAGTTCTGTAGGTCAGATGTAAAGCTGCTTCTCAGGCACAGTTCATGCTGTTTAGGTTTTGCCTTTTTTTCTTTTTCATGTTCTCTGTATTCTTCACACATATATTTGTAGCACTGTAGTCTACTGTATTAGTGACTAGTTTTCCCAGTACTTTTCCTTAAGCAGAAAGACAAAACAAATTCCAGAGCTCCAAGTCCTGGGAGGTACAAGGCCTTGTGCTATCTTGGCTCTTCCCGGGAACCAAGGCTGGGAACAACTCTTAGAGATCCATTGTCATGGACAAAGTACAGCCAGTGCTGAAGGGGGGACCCAAAGAAGGGGCTTGACCTGGGGGTAAATTGCATCACCACTTGTCCTACTAATTGGTGCCTTTTAAAAATTATGCTTATTTCCTAAAACCTATAAAATGTACTCACCCCTGGGGGGGTGGGCTTTTGTAGACATCTTTCCATAACTTCCAATAAAGATCCCCTTTTATATTACCTCCTTACTAAAATTACCTGGAGTTTCATTTGCAGGTTGGGAAAAAGGCAATACAGGGTCACTCAGTTTTAGTTTATGTTTGAAAATCTCAGGATTGCTAAGGAAGAAATGTTATTGCTGCAGCAGTTGCACAGGTGAGCACCTCACACTTTGTCCTTAGAGTGCTCTATGAAGGCTTGTTCCTGCCCTTGTGCTGGCTCTGGCCCTTGTCCCTGACCTGCCCGAGAGGAATTGTCTTCTCTGGACACAATCCCATCTCTGCTGCAGTTAAACTTTGATTGCAGATGGAAGTTGTCTTAGGAGGGAAAACGTTTCTGTTTCAGAGAGTGGAGTCAAGCTGCCCGAGAGGGAGGATACCAGGTATACAGAAGTATTCTAGGCATGGAAGCAGTGCAGTGAGCCTCAGGGGGGACATTCCAGCTTATCCCTGTTCTCCAGTGAGTCATGCTACCATTTTCAGCTGTGTGGAAATAGGGTACAGCATTATACAGAGGAGTTTCTACTCACATCAGTGACAGAAAGATGGGAAAAGATGGGAGAATAATTATTTTAGCTTCTAGAAAAGTTCCAATTAAAATTAGACTTTAAAGTAATGCCGAGTTATTAATTAATCAAAAATCTGTGTAGATAGTAAAAATGCAATCTCATTTCATGCAACCAACTGGAAGCAAGGAAGAAAGATAAAACCTTAGAAACCTTCCTGTTCATTTTTCAGATGCTGATGACCATCATGCAGAAAGCACTTTCCTTCACCATCACCCTCCCACTGTCTGCTAATCTTCCACAAAGCCCAGCAAGCAAAGCAGCATGCCACCAATTCACCACTGAGACACAGAGGAAGCAAGTTTACTTTCTTCCTCCGTTATATATAATATATTTTATTTTACCATGCAACTTCCTCCTTAGTGGAACATAGCCCAGTAGTGCTGTGGGCTGTGACTGGAGATTGAAGATTGGGAATGCTCCTTACCAGCACAGCTGCTGGCACAGCCAGGCTCACCCCTACTGTGTGTGACTGCTGTGAGGGGCAAGCTTGAAGAAGTTTTTCCAGTGCAATGAAGGAAGTGAGCAGGGACAGCTCTCTCAAAAACCACCCCATGCTTCAAAGCAAAACAAAGAGCCTAGTGGACAGATGTGCAGAGAATGGCTTAGGTAAAGTCAGTTTAAACTTTGAAAAATACTACTGTGTGGCTTTCAAGAAAAACACATTTGACTCATTCAGGAATTCTAACTAGAAAAATAAAATATTAAATTTTTCTAGACCTGATATATTAAAAAAACCACCCTTTCTGCATCAATTTTTGCTGACAGCAAAAGCACCAGTGAGTGGCTTTACAGCAGAAACTTTGCTTGAAAGATCCTAGGATGTTCTTGGACACTGAGACTTAAAATGTAATTTAACAGTCACACAAGAAAATAATCTGGAAGGCTGAGATCATCCAATCAGAGAATAAACAGAGGCTATGTATCTTATGAATGCAAATAAAATTCAAGAAAATTTGAATATCAAATGCATCCCATGACTTATTTTTGAACACCCACCGATAGCTTGAGACTCTCTTACATATTATTTTTCTTATATGTACAAATAGCAATGAAAACAGGAAATGTCAAAATAGAAATTACTTCAAGCACCTGTGAGTTGCAGATAATATTCTTCTTTTTGCAAGAAGCAGTCCAAGAATATGTACATCCTGTGGTACTATGAAACTCCATTTCAACTTCTCTATTATTGTAACATATTCTGTTAAACTTAATATTTTTCCTGATCAGATAATTTACAGAAATTATTAGTAAAATATTTCAAACAACAACTAAATTAGCCACATTGTATTAATAGAAAAACTGGTAAAGAGAAAACAGAAAAGAAATTAATTGAATAAATTATTCATTACAATTTATTCAGTCAGTTTTCATTTAAATGCTTGTTAATCCTTTGAGGGTTAATGTAGTACAATGTTACAGTAGTTCTGGTCAGGAATTCCAATAGATAAAGTGTGATTTTTTTTTTCTGAAAAGCAGCACTCTCAGATTTTCCGTGAAATGCCAAGGCTGAATAAAAAATTATTTTTGGGCTCTCAGAACATATTATTTCACTAGTCATTTTCTCCAGTAAGGAAATAATAATTTGTTTCAATAATGTCAAAACATTACAATATAAAGTACTAATATAAAACAATAAAGTAATACAATATCATAAACCCCAGAAGCATAATAAATGTGCCAGATTTTCCCCAATAAAAAAAAATTATCAAAAGTGATGGCTGTTCTGTAAAGGATTTGGACAGGCTGAACTTTCTCCTGACCTATCTGGACTGTGCCAAAAGTTCATGCTGTCTTTCCATGTCCATACTGTATGGCAAGAAATCCCTATTCAACAGAAATCATAATTCATGAATTATAATTTCTAAATTTAACTATGACACTTTATTAAGAAACCCCCTCACAGACACAGTGTTCAACATCCTAGAATATGGTGTTGGCTTGGCTGGATAAGTATAGGAACAGTCAAATATCTTGTTTCTCTAAGGGCTACCTCACATCTTGACAAGGAGCTCTTAGCTTTAGGTCCATTACTATGACACCATCTCGTAGTAAAAAAATCAAGTGTTCAAGTAGAAATAAAGAAAGATTCACATTACACGGATTTAAATACAGATCACACATTTTAAAGACCAAAAGTGGGTGTCAGAAAGAGCACAGACCCAAGTTTACACGTTCACCTGAGCTTTTAATGAGCAACAAAAGGGCTCACACTCTCTGTGTTTCCTGCTGTTAACAAGCTGTCTGAACACCTGTAAAGCCTCCTGGCAAGGATTCAGCTCCTAAGCACAGTGACCTTTCCCGAGGATGCTCCTGATGTGGAAATACACGGTGACCGTGCACATAAACATTTCCTCGGCTGCAGTCAATCAAAACTCCTGTCTCTAACTTTCTCCAGCATATAACTTGAGCAAGACATAAGTTTTAACTCTCCTTCCAGAGGCTCGTTGACTGTGCTCACCTAAAAATGAGCAATGCTCTCTCCTCTGGGGTCTGTGAGTGTGGAATCACCTCCTGTCAAAGTGACAAAGGCCTGAACTAACTGCAGGCACACCACTGGCTTGCCAGGAGGTTAAGCACTGCCCCTGACCCGTGGTGGCCCAGCTCAGCTCCCTCAAACCAGCACATCAAGTAGACATGGAGAAACGAGGCTTGCAGGAGTTCCTAAAGGGCAGTAAGGGATGATGTCCAAAATCAGACTCTGGATGCATAGTGTGGGCAAACACCTGAAGTGGATGTGTGACACAGCTCCAGGTGGGAGGCTGCAGGGTACTCCAGCAGGAAATTGTTCCATCCCCTCCAGAAGAAGAACAAGGTCTCTCAGCCACTTGAAACCAATGGAGAGGGCTAGCAGACAAATCTCAGGGGCAGCCAGGATTTCTCTACAAAGCTGTACAGGCTGGAAAATAACACTGCCTTTCAAAGAAAATGACACTTCCCTCTCCTTCTCCTCCCCTTCTGGGCCTGCCCATGGGCTCCAACGAGCATAGTGCAGGATGGCCATAAAAGATGGACAGCATGGGCAAGCTCTCTTGTGCACATGTAACCTGGCACCAGCTGGGACTGTGGCACCAGGAGCTGCTTGCTGGGCTGAGATCAGGAAGTGCCCAGTCCCAGCACAGACAGATGGGCAGAGGTGCTTAAGCTCTTGTGTGTGCGCAGTGCATAATTAGGGCACAACAAAGTCTGGTGTTTGAAGGCTTGCTCATGCTGTTCAGTTAATTACGATAGGTAATTTATATTTTTTATTGTTCTGTGAACTTGAAACTTCTATTTCAGTGAGACCGGACTGACAGCTGATGCAAAATGTGCTCTTGTAAATAAACATGGGTTGTGGAAACTGGAGGGAGGATGTTCTATAGCAACAATCATTCTCGGTTAGAATATTGGGGGGAAAATTGCAGCACATTAAGAAAGCAATAACACTCAACAGGGTGTGCGTTCATCAGGCAATATGTATGCACAGGGAGCATGCAGGAGCACAGAGAGCAGCCAGCCATGCAGCTTAGGTAACAATTGCTCTGGTGAGGTGAGTCGGGCCCTGCTGATCGATGCACAAACCAGTGTCGAGAAGAAACATCCACCAGCTCAGCTCTCACAGACTCCAAGTGCCACTAAGGATTTGCCACGCTAACTGGGCAAGTCACACGGCACCTCTGGGGTCCCATTTTCCTTAAGGATGAAATGGATTAAACCGACTGACTTTCCCAGGGGAGTCGCTTGCTCTGTACCGGAAAGAGTGGCAGTACTGCTGCTGCTGTGGACCATGAAATGAGGATAATGCATCTCTGCAGATGATGGGTGAAACTCCCAGCTAGCACAAGTGAGTCACTCACTGTGCAGGGTTGGTAAGAAAGGGGAGTAGGTCACTCCATTCAGCAAGAGTGGTGTTAATTCCCACAAGGGTCTTTGCAAAGATCAGAGGACGGAGCAAGCCATCAATATCTACTCAAGACTCCTGCTGGGTCTGACCTCTCCTGCAGTTGCCCAGGACCATTCCTCAACTGATCCTCCCCAGAAGCTGGCTCCACAATCGCACAGCACCCTGGGACGAACTATTCTGCAACTGTAAGGAAGGCCTTTGAGACACAGACTACCCTCCCCACATTCAAAAACAGTATCAGAATTGGAAACAATTTTGAGGTTCATTTCCCCACATTGCAAATGCAACTGTGCTTTTTTAGAAAAAAAACTGCTCTTCATATGTGCTGCCTTTTCTTTTTTTTCGAGAAGCCAAAGCAAATAAAAAAAGAAAAATATTCTTTCTAAAAGGAGAACAAAATTAGCAAGGCACACCTCAGGGAATCAGGCAGGCAATCCACAAAACAGCCTTCAAATGTTCCAGCTGATTGTTTCTTACACTCATGATGTATGTGCACATGATACGCATAAATCCACTTGCCTCACACAGAGAAAACAAGAAGAGAGCGAGTTCGTGGACTGCTTTTCATTCACTCACCATACACATGTTTCATTGCTGGGCATTTGCATGCAGGGCACATCCACAAAGAGCAGCAACAGTTACATATGGTGCCTACTGCTGCTAAGAGCCTGTCACAATGCACTTCCCAGTGTTTGAACCAGGGTAGGCTCATTTGAAAGGATTTTGCAAACCACTCTGACTTACATTTTGGAGGAGATGGATAGGAGAGGGTTATAGGACAGCTTCAATGTTATTTTTATGCACAATCATGAAGCTAAATTCCCTTCCTTTCTCTCTCTCCCCTCTAGTTGACATCTCAGCATCTACTTGAGAGCACAAATTGACCAGGAGTCTGCATCTGCCAAATAACTCTACTTCTTAAGCTGTATTCATTAGCCATCTCTTTCCATTCTCTCCCTCTGCCCTTCAGGAATTAATTCAGTGTATTCCTTACAATATATTCCTTTCCACAAATTACATCTCTTTAATCTAAAAGTAAGCCAATGTCCTGAATCAGAGACAAGAAATTCCTCCTTCTACTGTCCTACCAACATCCAGGCACAAGTACACCAAATGCAGTGTTGTGTGTGAATAGAGATCCAAGCATTGAAATTAGTAGAGGGCCAGGTCAGAATTTTAGGGTGCAATTTTCATGTGCACACCCATTTCAATGCTCTATTCTTTCTCCTTCCAACCTAGCTTGTCAGTCCATTTTGATCCTGTGTTTTTCCACTGTCCAATTTTTTATCTTTTGTGGTGTCAGACATGACCAGAGCTGAATTTACCCGTGATACACCAAGGTCCTATACACATCACTAAAGGGCTAACCCAACAGAGAGTGAGCTTATTGCTCCCCAGCTCTTGTGTACCCCCACCAATAAGAGCACCAATGCAGGCACCAGGATTGGCCCTGAAGTTACTGTGTGATTCTCAATTCCAAATGACACAGAGGCAAATTCCCACCAACTCTATTTGTGCATCAGAAATATGACACAAAATTAGAGGGATGGAATACCTCTTCTATGAAGAAAGGCTGAGACAGTTGGGTTTATACAGTTTGGAGAAGAGAAGGCTCTGGGGAGACCACAGAATGAAAAGAGAACCTTCCCCAATGAAAAGAGAGTCTGCAAAAAAGATGGAACCAAACTTAAGATAGGACACAGGGTTTTAAACTAAAAGAGGGTTGATTTAGATTATGACGATGAGAGTTGTGAGACAGTAGTACAGGTGCCACAGAAAGATGTCCTATCCTTGGAAACACTCAAGGTCAGGTTGGATGGGGCTCTGAGCAACCAGTTCTAGTTGAAGCTTTCCCCGTTCATTGCAGGGAGGTTGTACTAGATGACTTTTAAAAGCCCCTTCTAACCCAAACGATTCTACAAATACAACAAATTTATATTAATTTGTGAACAGATGTAGCTATTGCCTTTTATTAAAATAAGTAAATGCAAGCAATGACTCAGCATGTATAGAAGGAAACTAATATCACCACAGTTAAGTAGAAAATATCCTGTCATTATAAACATGATCTTGTCTCCCTATCACTATTTAGCTTTGCAACAGTTAAAACTGCTTTCTTGAATTTTCACAGGCCAGATTTTATGATAATGTGCAATACTGCTGGAAAGTTTGGAGGTAAATGGGATAAGATATTTAGGTGAGGCAGCACTTGCACTACTTCCTCTCTTTCCCTTGGTCATCTCCAGATGCATTCGCATGCTGTGAGGAACCATAATTTTCCCTTTCCTTGAACACCTAGTACCTCTCCCAAGGAAAGGAAAAGAAGCTGGTCTCATGCTCTGCAAAGAGCTTATTACTTGGCTCATGCTTGGCAGCTTCTGTTCAGGACAAGCACCGGATGAAACAGAAACATTATTTCGATGGAGGGACAGGCATTCATTAGCTAAGAGGTCAGCAGCCTCTCCAAATCTCAACAGCCCAAATCCACACACAGCTTCAGAGGATGAGGCTGGTGTGGGTGGAACAGGAGTGCAAAAGCCACATACAGAGAGGAAGCAGACCCATGGAGGGATGCAACTCAGTTCCCTCTCCTGGGTGTCCAGAGCAACAGGATCCCTTTATCTCTTTCAGCTTTGGATGAGCTTGAGCTCAGATTTCTGTTGCAGCAAGTCTTGCCCTTTTTTTCTGCTTCTGAATGCAATAAAGCACAATGTTCTACGACTTTGTAAGCATTTTAAATTACTTCACATATGGTTTTGAATGTTTGACAGATTTATATTAAATATAAATGGTTTTATGAAATAACTGGGTGAAAATGTTTCTTTGCAAATCACTGTGTCGGCTGTGAACAGAACTTAAACCCAGGGCTTAAATATACCAATCATAGCTTCAATTTTGTGTTAGGCTGTCTGAAAAGCCTCTGGGAAATAAAAAACAAACCCACAAACATTTCAGCTTATAGTGCACCAAGGGGTTAAGCTGAAGGACAGGAATATAAATATAATTTTAATTGTGCATATTTTTCCTAGTTACTCCAGTAACTTCTGCCTCATAAATTCTCATGACAATTGCATAGTGCTGAACTTATCTGCTGGGAATCCCAGAGGAAAGGCTTAACCCTTTTACTTTCTTGAAGTTTACTAATTAATTCTATTTCTTTCAGTGGGAGGAGACAGCTTACCCAAATGACCAGTCCCGAAACAAACACTGATGTAGGTACTGTACTGTACTGTATGTGCTTTGTACTTTCAATTTGCCTGCCTGGGTCACTGAGGAATAGACAAACTCATTCAGGTAAAATTAGAATTGACACAAACCTTGCTATTTAAAAAGGATTTTGAAACATGGGGGCCTATTAACCATTGCATTGTAGGATGGATCCAGGGGCTTGCATTTAAGCTAATGTCCCACTGAAGTAACAATGGGAAGGGTGGAATTACGCCCTGGGTAGTTTGTTTCCCCTAGCAGTGGATGCCTGCTAATTGCAACTGTTGAATATATGCATATTCATTACACCACGGAGCTTAGGAAGCTGCAGCTAATGTGCTGAACCAGACAGTAAATCAGACTGATTAAGATACACTTTGCTTTAAAAGACACACTAATCACATAGCCTTATCTTTGGAGCTGACTTTCAAACCACAACACAAGGGATGCTGTAGGGAAGACAGGGACCTGAACAGGTGTTTAACGTCAACCTCCGGGAGCAGTGGGGCTGTGGAGGGGATCCAGGTGTCTCCTGTAGGACTGACAACCATCACAGCCACTGCAGTGGGAGGGCTGACAGTGCTTCTTGCTGAACCCCAGTGATCTTAGATTTCCCTCAACTCCTCCTGGCTTCTACCACACTCTAAAAATGACACAGTTCCCTCCACCCCATAAGCAGAAAGTCTTGGGAGACTCCAGCAGGACCCCCAAGTGCAATCTTTGCAACCAAGGAGCTAACCCAGACCAGTGTTTGCCACTCCTGTTATTTTTTAAACATTACTCACCAGGGTTCTGGATGTGATAAATCCTTGCTTTGTGGTAAGCTGGAGGGGTCGAGCTGGAAAAGGCTTAACCCAATTACAGATAAACTGTCTCAGAATATGCACAAGTAGCTGAATCTGCAAGTCATGCCTCATGCTTGGAAGCCCTGGGGACGTTATGGTATGAGATTTTGGGAAGTGTGTGCAGGCACAGGTGTTCTGGGACCTATTCCTGCTCCTCTCATCCTTGTTCTGTGCTAGAAAAGACAACATGCATGAAAGTGCCCTGCTGTATGCACAGTGGGGCTCCTTTTCACCTTATTACACATTCCTTTACTTGGCTCTCAAATACACTGTAGGAGTAAATGTACTCTCAAGAGCTGACTGTAGAGAATAATTGTGGATTCATTGTTGAGCACTTCTGCAATAATATCTGCTTTCAGTGTTAGCCATTTCCTGTCTCTCTATCCTGTAGGAAAGGAGTTCTTCCTTACTCAAGGAGCTCTGCATCTGCCTGGGAGCCAAGCGTGGGAGAAGAACGAGACCTCTATAAATGTGTTCAGTGAGTTAAGTTGTTTGTTTTGTGATAAAAGGAGCATGCTATGCTGATACCTTCAAATCTTTAACATTCATGACTCACAATTTAAAGCCTGAAACATGTAGTGGTGTTTGCTTCCATATTGAACCTTCTGAAGCCTCCTTTGCTTTTGCTCCAGACTCATTTAGCCTTGACAGTTTTGTGAATTCCAGCCATTGGACTTAAATTTCCATTCTGATTCGAATGAGCAATTCACACAACAGCCATGTCTGAAAAGGTGCACGCACACAAAAAAAGGCACTCTCTGGTTTCGAAGTCTGCCAAGTGTTTGCAAACACATCTCATTTTTGTCTGGTTCACTCTCGGCCTTCTGTATACAAAAGTGAAAGTAGTGGGAGGGAACCTCCCTCCCTGCTTCATCTCTCTGGCTATGCCCCCTCTCAGCAGTAACATACACAAAGGCACTGCAGCCTGTAAGGTGTGATTTGAAGGATGTGTTGGACTTGCCTATTCTGCCACAAATTTTGTCAGATCTGACAGCTCTGTTACCTTCCCCTGGCTCCCCTTAATACAGATATCCAACATAGGAGCATTTCTGCAGTGTTTGTGCAAAGGCACATTAGTGCAAACGGTGGCAAAGGTAATTTCCAGGAGAGATCTCTAAAGTACCACCAAAGTTCCAAGAAATACTATGAATTAAACCCTAGGTCAAAGAATTCTGCACCTGGGGTGAGCACTGAGTGTCTTCTTCACCCTAGTTATCTGACACTAAAAGCAACACTTAGCCATCCTTAAAGCCTGCAAGTGTTCAGAGCTGTACCTTAGCACATCAGTCCTGTGTTTAGCAAGTACTAATGCTTCTGGAATGCACTGTCTTCCATCTCCAAATAGCCACCATGTTCACTGCCTCTACATTACTCACCTTCACTTGAATTACTCATAGAGCAAGGCTGGAAAGATAGCAGAGATCAAGGAAACAGATACAATACTCAGCATTTAGATCAACAGATGCAATTAGTCACCCTGATAATAATCACCAAGGGAAGAAGTTGGTGAATTAGAAATTAGGAAGAAGAAATTAGGAAGAATTAGGAAGCAGAAGTGAGGAAATATTTCAGCTGAGGTTAGAATGCACAGCACACAAATTGGCATAGAGTTGAGGGAAGACAGATCTCTCACCAGCCATATTTAGCTGTATGGCAGGTCAGAAGCAGAGCAAGGCAGAGAAGGTAGCCTGGAGCAATCCCCAGAGAGTTTTGAAAAGAAAAGTAACTTATAAGCAAAACATAGCCTGAGTGGGTAATGCTGTTGTGGTCAATCCCAAATTAGCAGAGAACTCAGCATGGAGAAGTGTGATTATACCTTGGAATAATACTGGCGAAAACGGAAAAAAATGGAAAACAGCACCTTTTGGCACATCTTTCAGTAGCTGCAGAGCAGGCAGCAGGCACAGTTAGAGAGGAATGACTACTGGAAACAATTCCTGTGAGATGGAGTGGCAGAGTTGTAGACAGGAAGGGAAGGAAATCTGTAACTCCAATTTTCTGTGACCTTGCTTGTGCCACTAAGCAAGCAAAAACCCATGACAAGGTGGGGATAACAATGGTGTGTAAATCCAAAGGATGACTGACTGTTTCAGCCACCTCTTGATCACTGTGGTGTTACAGAAACTCTCCATTCTAACTCAAGGTACTAACCCAGTTGCTCAAGCTGCCATCTCTACCACCTACCTATTACCAGAGAGGATCACCCTCTTTATCAACCACAAGATATTTTCCTGTGCCCACAGTTCCAGCAACTGTTTTTTCTTTGAAAGGCACCTTGAGGGTAATGTCCTGAACAGCCCCTCTTCCACAGGTCTCGCACCTTGAATGGCAGTCAGAGCAGCAGGGACAAAAAGACTACAACAGGAGCATTCAAGAGAGGCAAAACAGATAAAGGACATCTTTTGTGCTTTCAAAGCCCTCCTATCAAGTTCTGCAGGTTTCTTACAATCACTGCCAGAAAAATTCACATGGCAGAGAAACTCTCTGCATCTCTTGCTTGGCAGCAGGCTCTGCCTCCAAAGCAGATCCTTGCACTTGCTTGTCTGTCTCCACTTTACAATCTGATGTCGCTGCACAATGGATCACATTTAGGATACTATTATATTAAATGGTGTAACTTCACTGCCTTGTGCAAAGCACGTTAGATATCTGTAGGAAGAAAATATATATCTCTTTAAAGCACCTAAAGAACATAGTATCAAATTGGAAAATAGCACTTCCTTTCTAAGATGAAAACAAACAAGCACTTCAGAGGAAATGGCATTCAATATATAATTTTCAAAAGTAGATTTTATAGGCTGGTGTAGCTAGACTGTGTTAGAAAGGAGATATCATCTTAAGCCCAGGGCAAGGGAAGAGGAAGCAGCAGCATGCTGCATAGGCAGACCTTTTGCCAACAGCAGAGATTAACTAGCATGCAGATATACTTTATAAGGGTCCAAATGGATGTTGAGCCATGAAGAGAGACTGCAGTTAAGTGGAAATAAGCTTTGCTGAATACATGAAATGCCAAAGGATCTGCAGAGGAACTCTTAGCAGAAAGAGCCATTAATCACTGTAGCCAGCTGCATCCCATATACAGTGCTCACCTCGTGAACCTGAAAAATATTACTGTAATAAGAAAAAAGATGTCCTTCAAAAGCTTCTTCAGGTGCCCTGTGCAGAGACTGCAGTAACTCTTTGGGACAGATTATTTTCTGGCTGTATTTCTTAGTAGGCGGATTCCTCTGCTCCATTTCCAACAGCAACTGATATAACTAACATCACTTTCATCTGTCGCAGTCACCTTCCCCTATCTTTTCCTTACAAAAAGGGCTCAGACAAGTGTGGGAACGGCAAGGAGGGGAGCTGAGGGGGAAAGAAATGAATTGGCTCATCCAGTTGTAAACTTTACCACCTCCTGCCTGCCACAGGTAGAGCTAAAATTCCCAAAGGCCTTTCATGAAGGGCAAATACCATGCCCTCCATACATTCTTTTTTCTCCAATTCTTTTGATGTGGCTAATCAAATAATGAAAAATAAACCCTATGCATGGAAACAAGATCACCTCTGGCTTCAATCTGGCTTACATTTCCATCCCCTGGAGTTGAGTCAGCATCAGGCATTCCAGCTGCTTAAAGAAGAAAAAGGTGATCTGCAAATATTACTCACAGGCGGAGGCAGAAGCGGGCAGGGACAAGTGAGTCAATTCCCAGTTGGCCCCAAGAGTTCCCATCATCCTCTCTACATCAGCACATTTTAAAGTAGGTCCAATATGACCTTGTAAATTCCCCCCTACGTCACCACAGGGGCCTTGAGGACCTCCTCCTTCTTTGCAATTCAGCTTTCATCTCTCTTCCTTTCTCATGCATATTGCATTTTATAAGTCACTTGCCCTAAAAAAGGTACAAAAAGTTGCCTGTGTATGTCAAGTTGCCTACAGAGAAGGGATTTTTCTAAGCAAGGGCTCTCCAGCTGGGACTATTCACATTAAATTGGAAGCTAACTCCTGAGGATATCAGGACTGCTGCCTGGAACACCCACCTAATTTTCTAAAAATAAATTGCTGTTTTTCATAGAATACCGGGTCGAAAGGAGACCTCAAGGATTATATGGACAAACCTTTCTTGGCACAGTCATGGTGGCAGCACGATGTAGGTAAGAGAGCTCAGCATCCTGTCCAGCTAAATCTTAAAAGTGTCCAGTGCTTAAGAATCCACCACTTCCCTGGGAAGGTTATTCCAATGGCTGACTTCATTGTGAAAAATATACTTCTTGTGTCTAATCAGAACATCCCCAGAAGTTACTTACGTACATTACCCCCCATCTTTTCTCTGTGACTCATTGTAAAAAGAGATTGTCCACCTTCTTTGTAGTCTTTTTATGCTGAAACATGGTGACAAGGTCTCCCTAAGCCTTCTTTTCTCAAAACTGAACAAACCAAGTTCTCTCAGCCTGTTTTCATATGTCAGGCTCTCCTCTATCTGGATCATGTTTGTGATCATGTTTCCTTTTACACCCTGTCTAGGGAATTCAATTGCTTGATCACCACTCTAAAGTGCCTGTACACAAACCCAAAGAGCATGAGGAATAAACAGAAATAGAAATCTATGTATGGTTGCAGGGCCATGATCTCATTGCAATTACAGAGACACAGTGAGACAGGTCACATGGCTGAAATGTTGTCATGGATGGCCATGTACTTTTTAGAAAGGACAGATCAGTGAGGGGCAGTGGTAGAGTTCCTTTTATGTGACAGAACAGGAATGTATTGAGCTCTGCCAAGGGCCAGATGAATGCGCTGAGGATTTGCAGGTAAGAATTAAGAGAAAGCCTAATATGGGTGATGCTGCTGTGGGTATTTACTGTAGGTTACTTGATCAGGAGAAAGAAGCTGATAAATCTTTCTATGGACAGCTGAAGGTATCCTCAGGATCACAGGCCCTGGTTCTCCTGGGGGACTTCAACCACACTGACATTTGTCAGAGAGACAAAATGGTCTGGCACAGACAGTCCAGGAAGTTCCTGACGATAATTGATGAAATCATTTTGACTCAACTGGTGGAGCAGCCAACAAAGAAGGGCGTGTTATTGGACCTTGTGTAAAGAACCAGGAGGAACTGGTTGAAGATGTGAAGGCTGGGGGCAGCCTTGACTGAAGTGATCATGAGATGGTGGAAATCAGGACCTTGCAGAGAGGAAGCCAAGCAGTAAGCAGGACTAGAACACTCAACTTCCAGAAAGCCAACTTCAGCCTCTTCAAAGACCTACTTAAAGGAATCCCATGGGCTGGGGCTCTAGAAGAGAAGGGAGTCTAGAAGAGATGGTCAATATTCAAGCATCACTTATTCCAGGCTCAAGACCAGTGTATCCCTATGTGCCAGAAATCAAGCAAAGGGGATAGGACACTTGCATGGATGAGCAGGGAGCTTCTAGTAAATCTCAAATGGAAGAAAGAAATTTATGGGATGTGGAGAAAGGGAAAAGCCACATGGGAGGACTAGAAGAATGCCAGAGTATGAGAGGATGAGATGTGGAAGGCCAAAACCTACTTGGAACTGAGCCTGGCAAGAGATATCAAAGACAACAAAGCGGGCTTCTACAAGTGCATGAACAGCAAAAGGAAGATTGGAAAAATATCAGGCCATTCCTGAATCTGATGTGTGTCCTGGTGATGGAAGACACAGATAAGGCAGAATTACCGAATGCCTTCTTTTTATTGGTTTTATTGCTGGTGTCAGCCCCAAGAATCACAGACCTTTGGAGGCAAGGAAGACTAAAGAAAGGAAGACTTACCCTTGGTTGTAGAGGGCTAGAGTTGTCTAGACAGAGCTAACAATCGTAAGTCCATGGGCCCTGATGGGATACACCCACGGGTGCTGAGGGAGATGTTGTTGCTGAGCACTCTCCATCGTCTTTGAAATATCATGGAGCACAGGATGACTTAAAGAAAAACAGTATTGCTCACATCTTCAAAAAGATGCATGACCTGGAAAACTATTGGCCAGTCAGACTCACCTCCATCTTTGGAAAGGTGATGAAACAGATTATTCTAGAGGTTATCACCAAGCATGCAAAAGAAAGTCATCAGAGGTAATCAGCATGGATTCACCATGGGGAAATCATACTTGACCAATCTGATAGCCCTCTATGATGGCATGGCAGGAAGGGTTAATGAGGGGAGAGCAGAAGATATTATCTACCTCAGCTTCAGCAAGGCTTTTGACAGTCTCCTATCCCCGCAGGTAAACTCAAGAAACATCTGTTAGATGAGGTGGATCAATGTGGCAGCCCGTAATTTTGTTTGTACCTTTTGTTATGGTTGTGCCCTCCCCCCCCCCCCATTAATTTTCAAATTTGGTTTCTCCCTACAGTTACTCCTCCCCTAATGCCCTACTCCTCACTGTCTGTCAGCCCAACTCCTCCCCTTGTTCCAGACCCTTCCCTGTCACTCCCCACACAGACCAATCCCTGATGTGTCCGCCCCTTTGGAAATCCGCTAAACCTCGACGCCCCTGTGGCCCATGTGACCCAGGTTCCTCCACCCCCAGATGCCATTGGTCCCCCACAGCTTCTGTCATCCCCAGCCTCTGCCCTTTCTCCTCCCCATCTGCTCTCCGACTGGTTGCTGTGTTGTTCCTGCTCTCCGTTCTGGGCCAGTGTTTCAGGTGCTGTTCAGAGCTGTTTCTCTCTCTTTGTTCCCTGGAATCCCTGGAATAAACTTTTCCCTGTTTGACTGTGTCCCGGAGCAAAGAGCCCTTCTTTCCATGTTATCTCTGCCTCATCCTCGGCCCTTCACCTTTGCAGCAAGCAGGGGGTCGCTAGCATTGGTAGCCAGTGCTGCCAATTTGCTGTCCTGGACACACTCGTCGTGTGACCCCTCTGGGGCACCTGGGTTGGTGGCGCAGGACACCGCACCACCCGGGAGAGCTAGCCACAGCTCCAGAGGGGCCATAACAGATCAAGAATGGCTGAACAGCAGAGCTCAGAGGGTTGTGATCAGCAAAACAGAATCCAAGTGGAGGCCTGCAGTCGGTGGCATTCTCCAGGGATCAAACCTGTGTCCAGCCTTATTCACCATTTTTATCAACAGCCTGGACGAAGGGATAGAACATACCCTGGGCATGTTTGCTGATGGTACAAAACTGAGGGGAGTGGCTGATACACTTGAAGGCTGTGCTGGCATTTATAGGCTAGAGAACTGGAAGAGACAAAATTAATGAGGTTCAGCCAGGGCCAGTGCAAGGTCCTGCAGCTGGGGAGGAAAAGTCCCAAGTCCCAGCACAGTCTGGGCTCTGACCGACTGGAGAGCAGCTCTGCAGAGAAGGACCTGGGAGTCTTGCTGGGTGACAAGTTGACAATGAGCCAGCAGTGCCCTGGTGGCCAGGAGGGCCAGTGGGATCCTGGGGTGCATTGGGAAGAGTGTGGCCAGCAGGTTAAGAGAGGTGATCCTGCCCCTCTACTCGGCCCTGGTGAGGCCACATCTGGAGTGCTGTGCCCAGTTCTGGGCTCCTCAGCACAAGGAAGACCAGGAGGAAATGGAGAGGGACCAATGGAGGCCCCAGAGCTGATGAGGGGTCTGAACATCTCTTCAATGAGGAGAGACTGAGAGAGCTGGGGAGGTTTAGTCTGGATGAGAGAGGACTGAGAGGGTATCTCATTAATGCATATAAATATCTCAAAGATGGGTTTCAAGAGGATGGAGACTCTTTTCAATGGTGCTCAGACCCAGGATGAGGAACAATGGTCATAAATTAAAACTTTAAGTTGAGGGCTGCAGAGCACTGAGACAGGCTTGCCCAGGTAGGTTGTAGAATCTTCCTTCCTGGAGCCATTCAAAAGTCACCTGGACATATTGCTGTGTAACCTGCTCTATCTAACCCTGCCTTGGCAGGGAGTTGGATTGGATGATTTCCAGAGCTCCCTTCCAACCATCGCTTCCATGATTTATTTTGTGATTCATTCAATAACTTTTCCAGGGACTCATGTAAGACTGATGAACCTATACATGCCTGGATCCTCCTTTACACCTTATCTAGTAGGTGGGGGTGATATCAGCCTTCTTCCCATCTTCTGTGATAACCCCAGTCTCCAGATTTCTCAAGGATTATGGAGAACAACATTGCAATGATGTCAATCAGCCCTCTGGCTGGATAACAACATCCTTGGATGGATAACATCACGGCCCATCAAATTCCTGTTCACACACCAAATCTTCTTTAACTGATGGTATGTATGTGTTTGGATCAACCTGGATTTCTGTTATCAAAACAAGAGTGCTAGTAAAGCTGTAGATGGAGAATGTATTGAGAGCCTTTTCAGCATTTTTGGTAATTCACCTCTCTTGTTTGACAACAGGCCAGTAATTTTCTTCTGCTTCTCCTTGTTGTTTACTTACTTTAAGAACGCATTCTTATAGGTTCCAACACATCTGGCAAATTTCAAGTGAAAAAGAGCTTTTGCTTTTCTAACTGCATATCTTGGCAACGCCTTTATAATTCTCAACTACAGCTACTTCATGATTGGCTTTCACATGAAGTGTGCCTGGTATGCTGGTTCAGACAGACCACACAGGGCAGGGCTCACCTGGTTGCACTAGTGCCTTGGGATAATCTCATTTACTGAGATGTCTTTTGTGAAATGCTTGGGGCACTGGAAAAGTCAAAAAGGTGGAATACCTCATCCAGCTTACATTCAGACTAGCCAAAGGAAGTGTGCGTCAGGGTCACCAATACTCCGGTTTATTCCACAAACTCACAGCCCTTGCAGGAAGAGGTGGAGACCGCTGACAGTTTTTATTCTTGCCCCCAGAGGTTTTCCGAGGTTGTCTTAATTTAAAACACAGTTCCTCAGCTGTTGTAAATTGCTTCAGGCCCTCTGGCTTTCACAGAACAATTCCAGTTTATAGCAAGTGAAAACTGAGATGAGTTTCCACGCTTTTCACAAAAGAAAAAGAAAATAGAGACTAATAGCTTGCCAAGTGGCAGACACGTAAAAGTGATAATGTTTAGGATGCTTTTTCATAAATATATTTATCAATTTATTTTTATGGCTTATATAATACCTTTCAAATTATGTATATAGCATTGTTCTCTGTCTAATGCAGTGCTTGGAATGTCTTGTTTCCATCTTGTAGAGAGATTTTGGTCTAAATGTACTCTACAGCTGTACATGCTCTGTAACACAAGACACTGGACTCTATCTTACACAGGTATTGGTAAGATTGCCCATACTTTCAGAAATGGCATCATACAGTGAATGTAGACACCTGGGTGTTATTTTCCTTATTGACAGGTACACTTTCAGTTCATTAATCAGTTACTAATTTCCCTTCCTCCTGTATATAGTGACAATCCTTAAGGGCATATATTTTATCATGTTGAGAATTTGTTTGTTGACACTCCTACACTTCTTTATAACAAGCAGCAACACATCAGAAAGATTACCCTGTGTCTGCTGATTTTACGGTGATGACTTTGGCAGTAACACCCAAAGGAAAGTAATGGATGTTTTATACACAATCTACTACTGATGGATTTGCATCCCCTCATTGCTGTACGATTCCCTCAGCCGAATCCTCCCCAGTGACTTAATAACCAAGGTGATTGCCTCAAGCAATTAAAAACCCTAGGATCTCTTCCGAACTCATTTTGTTGCCAAGTTAACAGTACAGTAACAAAGGTGATTTAGAAGCATTGAGTGTTCTTCACTTACCATTTTCCTCTCTGGTTTCAGTCTGAGGACACCGTGTCCAGAAATAGGAGCTAAGGTAACAAGCTGAAGGAAGGTGTGGAAGAGCTCTTCCCTCATGGAGCCACCAAGGATCAAGTGCAGGAGGGACATAGCTGCATGCTTCCCTTTGGCACAACTGTTGCCTTCCATCCTTCACACCTTTCTGCTGTTTAGGGGTGTCATTTTCTGACTTCACACTGCAAGACTAGAACTACCATAGCCTGACCCAGTCTCTGACATTCAATTAGTCTTTTTTTCTCACACTTAGATGTACACATGCTTTTTAGGGAAAATAAAACCATGAGGATCTAATGTGCTTCATAGGTCTAAAGAACAAAAATCTTCCCCCCAGTTTGGAAAAGTTCCTGTTATGGAAATCTGCTGACCCACACACAGAACCATGGCTTCTGAGATGTTTTCCTACAGCCCTTGAAGTAAAGCTGACTTGCAAATAAAAAAGCAAGCTTTTGAGCAGAAAAATTCAAAAGGAACTTTTGAAATGGAGTGTAGAAAGTGGTTTTTGTTGAAATTTGTAATTTTTGAGTGGAGGTAAATCAAAAACTGGGGAAAATTTTGATCCTGAGGAATTTCCATCCTGTTTGAAATTAAACATATCTAGGAAAATTAAAAAAAAACAATTCAAACAGGCCTACATTTAACCACTTGAAAAAAATTCATTTCAGTCAGGCAAGTTAACATGGAGACCTGCAAGATGATTATGAAGAAAAGAATTAGAACTATTCTGACTTACAATTTTCAATTAAATTTCCACATCACTTAGATAAAAGGAGGACATTAATTCTTTAAATAATCACACCACTTTCAACCAGGTGTGGAAAAGACTAAAAAATTCTCAAACTTTTATAAGTATGTTATAAAAATTATTTAGTAAGGAAAAGGGATCCCCTCTTTTGTAATTCCAAACTGTCCAAGCTTTGTTGGGAAAAAAATGCATGTTCTGAAAGACCAAATACACAGCTTTGCCAAATCAGAGGGAAAAAAATTATCTGAAATATCTGCCACATCTTTAAGTTAATTACATTTTTAACACTGCATGGCCTCTAGCCCTCACCCTTTTTCATCCATGTCACTTACACCAGGTTTTTAAGGGTGGTGAACATCTAGTTGGCCTGATTTAAGCTCAGTATTGTGGCAAAGTATTTCCAGATAAAAATAATTACATAGCTAGGTAGCTCTGCTCACATTTGTAAAGCACCTTGGTATTTCTTTTAGGGCAATAGTAACAAACACATAAATGCAGACGGAATTTCACTTGCTTGTCTGTATTTATCCCCCATTGATAAATAAATATTTATAAATAAATATTTATTTATCTTCGTTTCATTTACTTTTCAAGCCACTCCATGGCTTCGTTCTTTAAGTTGTTTGAATCAGAGCAAACAAGCACATATATTTTCCATCAGTGAGACAGGATATTTGGACCATGCTTTAAGAAGATAGTGAATAGGGAATTAATTGCCATCCCCAACTCCCCTTACAGACATTTAAACAAACACTAGCTGTCTATTGCCCTGCTCTAATTGAGATGAGCCTTCACCGAATGTTTCATGCACCAATCTAACACACCACAGTGTAATAGTCTTTGACATCTTGCTTTGTGGCTTTATGAGGGCTAGATTTACACTAATTTGCAATTAAAGGAAGGATGACTTTATGCCAAATATACACTTTTGAGCCCCAGTCATGTCGGTACTACAGCTGTTCAAATAAAGTTAAGTATCCCTAATAATTGAAAAAGTGTTTTTAGAAATATTCTAATGGCAAAATGTCTCCACTGTAGGCTTGGGACTACTTGGACTATAAATGAGTTAATTAGTAAAAGACATCCTCCTAACAGAGAGTGGAGCTGTGCAGTTGATCATGTAGAGCATATACGTCGATCAAAACATGAAGAGTCAACACCAACAGGTTGAGTACTCCAAGGCAGAAGCCTGTGGTAGTGGGATACCTGGATTCCCCTGAGTTTACCCAGCCCTCCACTTAGCCAGGAAACAGGGAAAATAGCCTGGTGAAGGGGTACCTATAACAGAGGAATTAATTGTGTTTCCTGAATGGATAAACTAACTCTGTACGAAGCAGATGTAAATGTAAATGTATGTTGTATACTACAGGGGGTGGAGGGGGGAAAGCCAAAGTCCTTTGCCAGTCGACCACTCTCCCTGTTTTGTAGTAGTGCCCAGTGACAGCTGGGTGCTTTATCATTTGTCATGTGGCTCTCCCAGAAAGAAGTGCAGGAGCATTTCTCATACAGACACCATCTTCTGGCTAGAGGAATCAGGGTCATGATCTGTGAGAGGGATTTGCTCTGGAGGGAGAGACAGAATCTGCTGTCCCTTCTCAGACTTTCCAAAAGTAGGTCAATGCTCCATAGAAACATAAAATGGTTTGGGTTGGAAGGGACCTTAAAGATCATCTAGTTCCAAAACCCCTACTATGGACAGGGACAATTTCACTAGACAAGGTTACTCAAAGCCCCATACAACCTGACCTTGAATACTCCCAAGAATGGGACATCCATAACTACTCTGGGCAACCTGTTCCGGTGTTTTACCTCCCTCAGAGTAAGGAGTTTCTTCCTAATATCAAGTCCAAACCTACCCTCTTTCAATTTACAGACATTCCCCCCTTTCCTATCACTACATGCCCTTGTGAGAAGTCCCTCTCCAGCTTTCTTGCAGGCCCCCTTTAGGTTCTGGAAGGTGGCTGTAAAGTCTGTCAGAGTCAGTCTGTTTTTCCCCAAGCTGAACAAGGCCAACTCTCTCAGTCTGGCTTCAAAAGAGAGGTTCTCCATCCCTCTGATCATCTTTGTGGCCTCATTTGGACTTGTTCTAACAGGTTCATGTCCTTATTCTGGTGGCCCCAGAGCTGGGCACAGCACTCCAGGCGGGTCTCACTAGAGCAGAGCAGAGCAGAAGGGCAGAACCCTCTCCCTTACCCTGCTGGTCACACTGCTGAGATGCAGCCCAGGACAGAGTTGGCCTTCTGGGCTGCAAATGCACATTGCCAGATGCTCTACAGAGCCCATCCACCAACACCTCCAAGTCTTTCTCCTCAAGGCTGTTCTCAGTCCATTCTATGCCCAGCCTGTGTTGTTACTAGGATTGCCCTAACCCAGGTACAGGATCTATACAGAGCCCAACTGAGGCATTCATTTTTTCACAGTTTCCTTATTTGTAGTACAGCTGTTTGCCTTAAATATCTAAAAGGTAACTTTTTGGAGTATAGATGTTCAATTTTTTGTTTTCAGGTACCTGTGCGAAAAATCATTAAACATGTTTTAATATCGGGCTATATATATTGATTCTTTCAGGCCAAAAACTGAAGTGTTCAGAAATTTTTATACACTATAAACATGGAGTAGTATGAGGCCATCCACCTCACATCAGAGAACATGGATGAGGGGCAGTTTCCCTCAGTGGCCAAAGAACAAAAATGAGACTGAGTTATTCAGCACCTTGGAACAATAAGTGGCCTTGTGCCAGTGCTCCATATAGGCGTTAGAAAAACATCAGCCCAAATTTAACTTGTGATGCCTTAGATGTAGAAAGCCATTGCACAAGCATGCTGGGAGGAGAAAAAAAAATGTAAGGAAAGAAAAAAAAAAAAAGAAAAATCCTGCAGCAGTCCTCTTAATGCTTATTTCCTGATGGTTGAGTTTGTCCCACAGCTGCTCCTTATGGGTGTTTATCTTTCTGCCAAATGTTTCTGAAAAACCTAAGGGTCGTGAATAACTAATCTTTCAGTAAGGAAGGCATGAGAACATGCTGGCAGCAGAGAGAGGTAGGAAAGGACTAAAAGAAAAAGGTAGTTTACAGGCTTTCCCATCAGTCTCTCATACTCAATCATCTGCTGAGAAGACATTTGAGAGGGAGAGTCTTTATGTGCCCTGTGCCCTCTAATCCACTACTCAAATCCACTATTGACATGAGCTGCTACCGAGGTAAGCATGCACAATAGTTCATTTAAGAAGAAATCAACCCGAATGGTTTTCTGCTGGCACGAGCCCCAGGTGCACAGGAATGGCTGCAAGGCACCTTCCATGAGCTAGAAAGACACAAATAATCCTAGCTTCAGTAAAATGCTGTGGAGAACCACACAGCTAGCACTGTGTGATGGTTGTGCACAGCACAGAGGGAAGGCCCTGGGTGTGAGCACCATCCCTTCCTGCTGCAGCATGAGCAACACACAGGAGCAGCGGAGCACCAATGAGGTATTTGCTCCATCACTTAAGTACATTGGAGTAAACACTTGTTCCTTCACTTATTGGAAAGGAATATAATGCATCATACTCATTTCCACCTCAACTGTACTGACACCAGTCAAGCTACACCAGGATAAGCTACTCTGTGTATTCATTTCTGGCACAAAAGATACCTTAGCAACTTCTGTAGTACCATGTACATAAACGAAAAGGGATGTAATTGAACACAAAGGAAATGTCATTTCCAATGCCAGTTAATTTGTCTTGAAGCTGAATCTTGGCATAGCTGTGCCTATTCTCTGAGAAGGCAAGAAACAGCTCTAACAATCAGTCCAAGGAGGAGTTCACAATGATACATACCGTATCTCAAACAGCTTGACATTTTCTCTAGTGCCCCAATTATGTCTATAATTTAAGAATAAACTACCTGTAAGCTTAAAAATATCCCGACGCTAAACACAGAAGACTAGAAGAGTAAATTCACAGAAAGGGCAGCTTTCCAAAATAGTGTCTGAAGGTCAAGGAAAGCAAGGTGCTGCTTCAGCTTCTGCAATTCAATGAGATTCTTACAGAACATACAACTCAAATGGGAACATTTAAGCAGAAGATTAATTTAACATTGCTAAGCAAAGTGTGTTACAAGGCAGAATCTAGCAAAGTTCCCAGTTTGTCCTGTTGATGGCTTTCAATTCTGTACCACAGAGGTGTGACAAGAAGATAGCCAATGATTTTTGACACCAGCACAAAGGCCCCTACCAGCAGTCATCAAGGAAACCCCCTGACAAGGTGCATGAGGCAGGCTTTGACATGTTTTATGCTGTGAAACACACCTGAAAGGTTACATCTGCTCAAGCTGTAAAGTGCACAGAGAGGAACACCATTTGCAGAGGTAATTTACTGTACAACACAACCTCAGGTATATTTGCTCACTCAGAGAAACCTACACAGGTTCAAAAGCCTTCCAAGTTCAGGACCCAGTTCAGAGGTGTGATTGCTCACTGAAATGCTGATATTTGCAAAGAGAATTTTAGCTGCGATGTAACTATACACTCCTCCCATCCTGCTTCTCTGCCCCTCACTTCCACTACCTTCTATAGCTTATAAAAAATTCTGATAACAGCAATTAATTTTGTCATTAGTAATTAACCCTTGCAGAACAAACATAGGAGCCTGACTCTGAAATAATAATCATCCCTTCTAGCTTTTTTTGCCTGCACATCCTGTGTTCAGTATGTAAGCACAGATTTTTTTCCCTTGCTTATCTTTTAAATGCTTTATCTTTGTTATGCTACAAATGTAATATTTGTACAAATACAAATATGTTGATATATGTGAAGAGTCTTCATCACAGAACTTTTTGTTGTCATGCAATTCAAATGAGACACCTACCTATCCCTATGCAGTAAAAAGTTTACTGCTACCATTCATTCAGTACCACAACACAAAACCTGGAATAGTAAGAGTAGACTATGGCTTTATATTTAAATTCTGTCTGTAAAAGGTTAATGAATGCCATGGTCTAGCAACACTTGAATGGGCCTGAGACACAGAGGCTCTTTGTCAAACTTCTTGAAATCACAAGGGCTACAGTGAGAAAAACACTTAGAAAGGTGTCACAGGTATTTGTTGTAAGAGCCCAAGGAGCATTTCTATGTTCCTGAAAATCTGTCTTTATCTAAGTTCCAGAAGAATCATTAACCATATTTTAGGCATTGCCATTTTCTGTAAGAATCAAAATTTTTGAAACTGCTTACATCAGAGAATACAGACTTCATGCCCCTTAGTGTGAGTTCCTCAGGTTTTCCAGCTCAAACAGGCTTATCCACACTTACAACAAGAAGTGGGGCAAGGCTCTTCAGGAGCAGATCAGCAGTGAGCCCTGCAGCACCACCCTGAGGTTCAGCCAGTCCCCCTCTTACATGGTGCACAAATGCAACAGAAGAAGCTGCTCAAGCCTCAAAGGGAAGAATCCAATTTGTGCTGAGGACCACTGAGGCCAAAAACCATTGCAGTGAAAATCTCAGCAGGGAATATCTTACATGTAGACAGGTGTTTTACCATGTTAACACAGCTTTTCTTGAGAAGGGAAAGGCCCCAGCACCTTCACTCCTTCCCTAACACCCTCCCCCCACCCCCATCTGTACCCAGCAGGGCTGCATCCACCCCAGTGCAATGGCCCATCTGCTCGGCATGACTTAGGTGATCTGTCCATGTCTTAACAGTAAAAGCAACGGCAATAGGTGGGATCAGAAGGCCTTTTAGCCTAGTACTTTATCTCAAACTAGTTTTCAAAAGTTTTCATCTAGAGAAGAGTTTAGGAACTGGCCTCTAAACTTTACCCAAGAACTTTCCCATGCACTATACAGGCTTCAGGAATTTCCTGAGCCAGGCACATTTCTAGATTTTTGTATGTTCATTGCATCTTACCAATATGTCTGTGTCTTTTTGGCTTCCCTCCCTCTTCTCTGTAAAAGAGAAGCCCTTTCCTGAGGCAGGTTAGCACAGCTGTGCTGACTGACTTCATTCATTCTCCAGAGGCTGAAATGAGAAAGTAGAATAAATGCCCTGCTTGCCCAATACTTCTCTGGGTTTGCTCATGTTCAAAAAAAGAGATTCCAGAAGTCTCTAAAATGAAGNGAGTGAAGAATAAGGAGTTTCTAAGGGAAAAGGCTTGTCCAGAAATGTAGATGTGCTGCCAGGTAAGATAAGACAGGTGGAAGCTGTAGGAAGGGAGCCAACTACTGGTGCAAATGGGAGTGACTGCTGTCTATCAAATGGAAGCATTTCTGGGAAGAAATGTGTTTGAAGCTGAGCTCTTCCTTGCTTGCCACAAGAAGTACCGAAAAGCCTTGTTGTGATGAGCCAGAGAGGACATGGTACATGAAGTACAGCATTTCAGCTTGGAAATAAACTAGCTCAGGGCCTTAACAAGCAATCTGGAGAAGGTGAACAAGGGACTGTTATTCAATTTCATAATATATCGCCATGGAAGGAGTAGGAGGGAACTGGGGAAATTATCAGGTGGCAGGTTTAAAAAGAGACACAAGGAATTGCTCTTTCACACATGTATACATAAGTGTGAAACTCACTGATCTGAGACACTGCTGACACCAAAAATAAAGCTAGGTTAAAAATAAAATGGTTAGACAAATAAAAAAATAGGTTTAACACAGACTCTTGAATATGTGATGAAAATACATGAAGTCCATGAACTAGACTGCTAGAAGGTAGGACAAGATCAAGGAAAAATCACCCTGTGCTCTCTCATTTCTCATGGTTTCCTTAAATCTCTGACACTAGTCATTATAGAGAGAATATACTGAGTGAGATTAACTTTTAGACTGACCCTGAATTGCTGTTCTTATTCCCAAAATTCAATAGAGTTTTTCAGCAACTACTTGTAAAAACATTTGCTTCTGCTGTCACTGTTCTAATGGAGTGTGCCAAGATGTATGGAAATTAATTATCCTTTTTTATTTCTGGAATGTAGGCTGTGGGGATCTGACATTTAATGCATCAAATGGTCTGCATACATTCTATATCTGGTAAGTGCACTTCTCACAACTTCATCAACAAGTTATGGTTCACAGTCCTGATATGATTATAACATTAATTCCTACTGTCAGAGTGTGTTTACTGCACTAGCTTCATGAAGATGGCTCAGAGCCACTGGGTGCAGAGAAGTTCTGTTTCCTCTAATCAGTGACAAACCACAATCTAAACTCGGAAGAGAAAGTCCTACTTTTTCTCTATCTCACACGTCAAGAGAAAAAATAACACATTTGTCTGAACCAACTGCATTTAAGAAATCCTCCATCAGGATTTAATAATGGAAGATGATATCATCTTTATCTTGCTGCTGTGCTCTGGTCCCAAATCATTGGACAAATGTTGTCTGGCATGCTAGGGGAAAGCCATCCTTTTTTCTAGGCCAAACTGTTTGCAAAACAAAGTACATTAGCTCTCCTTAGAGCACGTTTTTTGTCAATCCTTATTCCCTGCCATTTCAAAACCTGCAAGCACTTCCCACTGTGACTCCCAGGCCTTGCATCACATGTCCCTTTCAGCCCTAAGCCTCCCCACTTCTCTTACCACCAGCCCATGAATGTGTCAGTACCTCGTGCCCCACCGCCCTGCTGCTGGCTCGGTCCTCTTTGCCCAGAGGCCACCTCTTCCACACAAGGCCAGCAGGGCAACTGGGACAGAACAGAGGTCAGGATGTTCAGGCCAGGAGGCCCAGAACATCATCCAGCACCAGCCACTGCCTCGTAAACTGCAATGTTACTTGGGTTTGAGTTCCAGAGAGAGCCAGGCACACTGCAAGACATCTGCCCTCTGCCTCTGTCAGCTGTGGAAAAATGTTTCCTTGCAAGCTCATGTGCCCTCAGTGTGTCCCTGTACCTAGGTTAGACACTTGAATTCAATCACATATCAGAGGTTTTTTAGTCTCCCTCCTTCCTTTCTATTCCATGAGTTTTGCATAGCATTTTCCTGCCTTGTCTCCCACTTTCCTTTAGCAAAATTATTTTCTTTTACCCACTGAGCTGGCATGTTATGTTATATATTGTACAATGGATGTTAGATAAGATAGGAGTAACAGTCTGAGAGTGTTCACTAGGATAGCTTCCCACCTCCTGCCTTGTTTTTTAAACTCTGGAAAACACTCGAGAGATTTGAAGCAATGTGTGTGCTCTCTTTCCTTTTTTCCCACTTTTTTCTTTTTTCCTTTTTTCTCTTTCCTTAGTCTCTTTCCTTTTTTCCCACTTAGTGACTTATCGCCCCTGAACATTTTAGTTCTGCCCTAAGCACCCAGTTTGTCCCTGGAAATCCTGGAGTTAGTCAGGTGCAGCATTTAAAGGATATCACCATCACCATGCTTGGCCACTTAACTCTAATGAGCCCTCACTGGAGTGCTCCTAGAAGCAAGGTGCAATGAAAATAAGTTCAATGAAAATAATTCAGTGTTCTACAGGGACTCTCATGAAAGATGAGACCCAAACTGTCTTTTCTCCCAGGCCTGTGTTCAGCTAACACCACCTGCTCCATCTATTTTCAAAAGCTGGACCATTTTTCTGATGAAATAGCTACAGACATTTTGTGCCCATTTCATATTTATCAGCAGGTTGCTAACAATGCAGAAATGAGCAGAACAGCAATTTCTAGCTGTGCTGTAATACAGCAGCCCTCCTCCTTCTGATTTATGATCTTTTTTTCTGTATGGATCTGTCTTAATGACACTCATTTATTGACAAAATTCTGCCTTTTATGGACTTGGAATTATTTAGAGGTCAAAAGAATAATTCTTTTAATAATACAGTTTCTGCTTCCTCAGCAATAGTATTTATGAAACCATCTTTCTTTTGCTAGGTTATTTCCCTATCTTTAGAATACCCCATTTCCCTTTTGCTCCGTTAGGCATATTTTAGCAGAAGCAAATGGATTATTCTCTCATCACACTTCATCGTTCCTCTTGACCTCATCTCTGAAAATAAAGTGATGAGCAAGGAGCCACTGAGAGTTTAACTGATAATCCTTGATAGAATGTAATTTTTACCTGCACAGGACTTGGATAGTTTAGCTAAACCCTCCACAAGCCCTTGAAGACACATGGACTGTGCCCATACTGCAGTAAAGTGCTCCTGTCTCAGCACAGAGGCCTGGGTGGGCTGTCCCCAGAACTTCGTGCAACCGAGACTGGTTGCATCCACGCTTAGAGACAGCTCACCTCAGGCCAACTCACCCCATTACCCACCAACATATATTTACAACCCATATTCATCAAGGAGAATGCTATCAGGTGCTTGAGATATAAAAGAAATTTTATGCTAAAACCTGTATTTTTTGATCCATAGGGAAAAGTACTTTTCCTTCAGTTCAGTCAGCTGGGGATTGATTTAGTCACTAGGCTATTCCTGACTGTGGAGCAAGTCCCATGTGCTGATAAATACTGTGCCTAAATGTCACAGATCAGGATTTGTTCAGCTGTTGATACTGACCCACAGTGCTGTCTCCAGCCCTCTCAGAGCTGCCCCTTCTTTCTCCTGCCTGTCTGGATCATGGACTCTTTGCATAACCAGCCCATCCAACAGCCAACATGTTGAGACTTGCAAGAGTTGAGCTAGAAGACTTCAGACCCAAGTCTTATAGCAGCTAATGCCACACAAATAGTATTGTCATACAAAGGATAATATGGCAATCTGATAAAAAGCAGTACATCACACCAAAGGTGAGACACTATTGCTAACAGAAATAAAAGGCAGAAAGGTTCCAAGGAAAGCAAAAGTCTAAAAAAATTCCAATAGACTCGGTAAAGTCTAATAAACCAAAAGGACAGAACTAGCCATCAAACATGCAGCAAACAAATCACCCTTGAAAAAGCATTTTTATTCCCAGCTTTGGATTAACAAAAACTGTTCCAAGCTGCAGGCTAGAATAGCTAAACTCTTAATATTTTCTAAGACCTTCATGACTTCTACACATACATCATTATTCCATCTCTAAGATTTTAATTTATCAAATGGTAATATGACTTTGCTTCCCTATTTCAAGCCTATCATACCAGAAAATAGGCTTATACCAGCAGACTTAATCTTTCAATAATGGAGCTGATGAAAACTAAAGCTTTTGCCAAATGTATGTTTTAAAGCAATGTAGATTATTTTCTGGGCAGGTGTAGGGTTTGGCTATTTTTCAGATTTTTTGTTTAGAAAAGATACAGCAAAACAATAGTAAAACAGTTATGCTCTTCCCAACTCAAACCAGTTTTCTTTTTATCATAATTCCCTCTTTCCTTGGGTTGTTTGTTTTTTGATGCTTTTTTCTTTTTTGTTTGGAGGGGAGGCTGTTTTTTGGGTGTTGGGTGTTTTTATTTGTGTTCTTTTTTTTTTCTCCCCCCCTGAGGAGAATGAAACGAAGAAGAATGAGGAAATCAGGAAAAAGTTGTTGAACTTTTTTCCTTGCAAACTTGTGATAAATATACTTGTGAAACATGATAAAAGATCTGGTCCAGGTCCAACTAGGGGGAGCTGCAGGCAGAGCTGAAGACAGGGCTCGAGGCAGGGCTGGGGCTGGACCCTACAGCACAGTGTGTCCAAGATCCATCCAGGAGAAAAGGTCCTAGACCAGGCTGGAGACAAGCTGCCCATAGAGAGAGAGAGTGATGTAGGGCACTTTTGGATGGGATGCCCTGACCTGAGCTGGAGCCCCAGGGTGCTGGAGATGTCCCCAGAAAGACCACCTGTGGCCACCATGAACTTAGTGCCCCTAGGGTGCCTGGCATCCACCTGAGATGGTGAAATTATGTTGTCACCCAGATCATTACCATGACTCATCATGGTTCCTTTTGCTGTTTTTGCTGGATAAAACTGGGTAGGGAGGGAATCCAAACTGTCTCTGCTCTGGCCATGACTGCAAAGTTTGGGCACAGAGCAAGATCTGAACTCCCCAGGGCTTCAATAAATTAAGACCAAGATTTAGGTTTAGGTCTATTTCACTCTTATCTGTTGATTTTTCTTCAAGTGCTGTCCAGAGTCAGGGAAGAAAAAAAAACCAAAACACCCAAGAAACACTGTGAAGTTACCTAGCCTCAATCTGAATTCAGCTCTAGTCACACAGCTCCATAATTTTTCTTCTCCATTCTCTGAAAACTGCTTTCTTCCCTCTTAACATGAAACAGTCTAATAAACGCATTGTTCATGGAGTCTTTTCTGTTGTTTTTTTCCTGTTAAACTCTACCACTTCACACCTGACACCTTCTGACTGAATGGCCATTCTTAGCCTACAAGTTAGAAAAGGAATCAGAGAAAGAAAAGGACAAGGTGGGGGTGGATCTCAAGCACTGCGTTTATGCTAATGCAACATGAAGCCACAATCAGGAGCTGCCAGGGAAGGGATGATTAATAATGAGAGGAATATAAGACTTAATTTTGCAAACGCACGTTATTTCTCACACAGATTTAAAATTTAGGGCTCAGGGCTGGAGAGCAGCAGTTAAGGGAACAGAACAATCTGTACAGCAGGCAAAGGTTATAGCTAGGTATTGACAGCACAATCATCATATACCATTATAAAGCCACTGAACACAGTCATAAAACTCCTCTACCATGTACCCAAGGCCACAGACTCTGTGTTAGGATTATATTGAAGGTGAGATATGATGATGCCACAGTGTTTCCAATTTTCATTGACATCCTGGCCTTGAGAATTAGGAGGTGTCAGAATGCATCTGTGTATTCAGAGGAAGACAATAATCCCTGCTCTATCTCAGTTTTACGTAACAGCTTACTTGGACTGCAGTGCAGGTGAAAATGAGAAAAAGCAAAGGAATGCCACATCAGAGTAGTGACAGCCCAAATACGACCAGGCAGTCCAGAGTCATCTGCCAGGACATAGACAAGAAAGCCAATTATTAACTACCTGACAGTATAGTACAAACCCAGTACACAGTAGCAGGTACTGCACATGAGCATATCACAAGCTGACTTTGACACAGAGGGTTTGAAATACAAAGCTTAGAGGACAAACAAGTGAACATAAAAAATAAGTTACTCGGGTCAAAATTATGTATGTCTGCTAACAGCCATTATTTCCAAGTAGTGTTGAATGCATTTGATTTTCAGTATTTTTCACTCCTAGGTTCCCACAGGAACTGTTTGCAATACTCAAAAGGCTCCTCTTCTGCTGTCTTTCACTAGCGTACCTCTCCAGTGAGGGAGGGAGATCAGAGCCCAGTACCCATTCACTCCAGAAATCACAAGTGCTACATGCCGTACTCAAAGAGATCAAAATACAGATTTAAAACACTTGCCCACAGCTATTAGCAAGACCAAGCTCTGATCTAGGAGTTCTGCCCACCAGTTCAGAGTTAAACCATTAGATCACATTGCCTCATGGAAACTGGAGCTAGCTAATTATTTCCTCCTTGTAATTACCTCAAGCCTCATGCTCCTTTACACATTACCACGGCCCATGTAGGCAGACTGAGTTGTGACTCTTTTCTTGGGGCTCTCATTGCCAAACGGGTTTGTGTTACAGCCCTCATAAGATTTTGTCTGATGTCAGAGCTGATGAATGCCTTTTCCTCTTGGAAAATTGTAATGAGCAGAGAAAGCACAACAGCATAAATCTGTGGCAGTGACAGTGGCCAGAATCAGGAACAGCTCACGCATAAACAAAATTTGAATGAGCACATGGGATTGTTCCTCTGAAACTCACTGTCTGCTGCTGCTGGGGACCTGTGCACTTCCCAGATCCCCATCACCATCCTGTGGTTATCCAACAAGATGAAAAATAATCTTATTGACTCCAATGACCTCTTAGTGTCAGAAAAGGGAAAAAAATAGCTGCAAGTTTAACTGTGCATAGGGACATTAATTTTAAAAAGACTACTTCAAAGGCATGCAAGCACATTGCATGACCCAGAGCAGTCAGTTTTCTTCTGTTCTTTGAGGAAATTGCTAACCCAATTCCAATCCTACAGATAAAAGTATTTTATGGTTCCAATAGTCTCTCTTTCAAGTGGGGTTTAAGCACAATCATGGGAAAGGCTGCATCATATGTTTGTGCGCATTCAGTGCCTCTTTTATCTCTAGTTTGGGGAGTAAAACAACTGAAGGAAAATTATTTAATCTTGTCTTTAACTTTCCTGTTAATCTCAAAATGGAGGCTGAATAAACTTAAACCCCAGTGAAACAAGTGCCTGAGATTTGGATGGCAAAGCCTAACACAGGACAAGGAAGGAGCAGTTTCTGGCTAGAAAGCTGACTGCTGTGGTAACATTTGTACAAGCAACTCTGCTTATACAAAGCAGCCTTCCCACAGTAATTGTTTGGTGTGTAGTACATGAAACGCTGTGTTACGCATTGGCAGTTTTTGAGGCCAAGTTGCTGCTGTAAGAAATCCACAGGCAGCTCTGGGGTGAAATGGAGACTAAAAGCTAAATTTTTGTTCCCTGAGATATTTGGAGTACTGCCCAGCCCCTGTGCTGGGATAGGGTTTGTCCCACTGCAGGGACACGGGTACACATCCTCCTCCTTGGAGCTGTTTGCTCCAGGAGGGAAGGTCAGTTTTTGGGCCTCGGGGACAAGCACGTTCCTGCATAGATGATTACCCACAACTGTTGTAGTCCAGAGCTGGCTTAAACCTCTCAGCAAAATGGTTTGTGAGCTGGGGCGTATCCTGTGAATTGTGAAAGGGCAGAGTTGCTGGGAAAATCTCAGTGTAGAGCAGCCCCAGAGACAACAAGGGGTTATTAGAGCCTTGGGCCACGCTCCTAGCCCAGATCATTTTCTCCTCTGCTCTTGCATAAAGGAAAGCCAAAATGATTTGTCTTCTTGTGGGAAAGAAATCCCTAAGAAAAGCTGTGGAGCAGAGAATGGTGCTGCATTAGCTGCCTTAGCAATGTCAGAACTTTGCTTGTGTTTGCTATCTCCTTGAGGCAAGGAGGGGGAGCCTTTGTAGCCATCGGTCTCAGAAGAACCACACAGTGCCCATCAAGTCACTGGGAATTCTTGTTACTTGTGAAATGGTGTGTAGGGTTTTAGTGTAACCTATTCACTGCACATCCAGACAGCTGATCTGGGGTCAGAGCAGATAATTATAGAAAAAGTGAAAGCCAAGCAGCCATTCTTGCTGCCAACACATCAGTATTTTTGCAATAGCTAAGTAGAGGATTCAGAAGGAACCACTTTGTCTTTAAACCCTTTCCCTTCAAAAAAGTGCCAGCTCCATTTCCAAAATTACGTGCTGCTGTCTAAAGCAGTTCATACAGTTCTGCCACAGTCCTGTTGTTAACTGGTATCTCATTAGCCACTCTTGATTCATGGCTTTGTGCTGACAAAATAAAATGATTGCTGCAATGTTGATCACCATATCTGCAATTTTGCTGGGATGTCTGTATTGGAGATATTCGTTCCTATCAATACCTTCCTTTGCCTCTAAATTTCAAAAGCACAGACTGCAAAGGAGCTCCCTGAAAACAGACTGTTGTCACTATAGATTACTATCTGAAATTAATACTGGCTTTCGCCTACAAACTCACAATGTTTCCCAGGAACTCTCATGCACACATTTGTGTATGTGATAATTACACTGACCATAGTGCTTTTTAGTATTTTTCTGAAAATTTGGGAGCAAATCAGCCCGTGCTAACTTGAAGTTCATCTTACAAATTGCCTCACCTCTAAAATGGCTGAGACACCTTCTAGAGCTAAAGGAACAGCATCCCTGTCTCCAGCCTACTCAGAGAAAACAGCTGAGATGCTCTTTTTTGAGCATAGAGTTAGAGCTCATTTGCACTTATGAAGGGGTTTTGCATTTTCAATTTACCTTTTACAACAGGCTGAATGTTTGCCAAATGAGGAGCTTTATTTTCTATGGGGAACTCACAGGCAAACCATCCAGGTTTACTTTGTTCCTTTTAAGCTACCGGGTGCATCCAGGGCTACTGGTGAGCAGCAATCAGTTCTACTGTACCCAGCCAGAGCAGCCTGGCAGCGAGGACAGGTCACCCTCCCCGAGCTCCAAACAGCCATGTGGCAGGGGAGACCCAGCCTGAGCTCTGCTAATTCTCTTCTGATGCTTCTCCTCCTTCATGGACTCCCATTGAAAATATGCTAAGAAAAATGGATCTATAGCCCTGGTTTTCATATGTCATGTTCCCAGAGCAGCCAGCACAAACCTAACTTGAAAAATTCTAGTCTCTTCTAGACCCTTCTGGCCCCTTGGGGTGGTGCCACTGCACACCACACACCTTATTTCTCAGCCAGCTGTTTTGGTTCTCTCAAAGCAGGTCTTTTCACTGGAGTCCTCTCTGTAAAATGCTCTCCTGCCCTGTTCTCCTGGCCCCATGACAGCACAGCTGTTGGCACCATCGAGTGCCTGCTGGCATCCCAGGGCTGGCTGACTGTCTGTCCACATCCTGCATCCCTCACGAACGTAGCAGGGTGCCACAGCTTGCAGGCAAGAGCAGTTATTCACTCCATTTCATTTACCCCCATTTACCTCAATTCCCCCATCTGTAAAACATAGATAACATTTCTCTAGCTCGCAGGAGACGATGATCACATTATTTATATCCAGATTCACGTTCAGACTACGCAGCTGTAAACACTCAGTGATATTACATAAATGTCGTTAGTGTAACCACTCACAAGAACGTGGGAGGATTTGTGTAAAGGCACAAACAGGGACTTTTAGCAGAGGAGGAATGCGTTTCTATTCTGCATGAATCTGAACACAAATATATTTGACAAGAATTAATACCACTGTGTCTTTTTTAGGTCCCTCCTGGCAACTATTGCAAGAAATTATTTCTGTTGGAAAGTTTAACATTTGCATTAGTCTTTGATTTAAATGAAAGACAGAAGAAAGGCAGTGAGGAAGGCAAACACTTCTCTAGTATTTGCCACTTCTTGTTCCTAAAGTCTGCTCTTGCTTACAACAGGAAAATAAGCACATTTTTTTTCCCTCCTTCTAAAACTCCCTTCAATCCTCTGAAACTGTAGTGGTGACTGGTGAATGTTTGAGTCATGGACTGATGCTCATCCCAAATCTCTGCGCTTTTGAAGCTGCTCAGCCATAGCCGGGTCAATAGACACACTAGGTTGTGTCAAATTGACTCCAAAGGCTTTCTGCACAGACTCCAGAAAGACAGGAGCTGCTCTATTGGATCAAAATAAAGGGGCATGCAGTCCAGGATCCTGTTTCCAATCCGGGACAATACCAGATGCTTCAGAGGTTAGATGCCGTTTAAGCCCCAGCGAATTCTTTGTACAATAAATTTGAACGGTGTGGAGTTATATTGCAACCTGCTGAGAAGAAAATTGAAGATATGGAAATTGCATTTTGTGGCTGAAATGCAATTCAGACCAAAGATATTGTGAACTAGAGGACTGAGAGAAATGGTCTGAAGGTCTGGAAAAGCAGAGCTGTGAAATCCTGTGCGGTAGTGTAGCCATCTAGTGATCATTTCAAGAAGACTCTTTTTTTCTTGGGGAAATGTGATGTGGCACATTGAGAGACAGGGATGATGATGGTTTTTGAAATTAAGAACTAAGGGTGAAGATCTGAGAATAGCAAGATGCTGTATATGTTGGGGGTAACATTTACAAAGCTGGAGAACGTGGAGGTTGAAAATTCTGATGGATCAGAACGTTTATCTGCAGCATGCCTGCCACCTGCAAGAGCACTTGCACAGTACAAGGATTCAAAAAAATAAACCATCATCCAGGGAAGAGAGAGCTCACATGCCAGAAGATATTCTGAAGTGCTTGTAAATTGCAAGTGAGCACCTGAAGAGTAAGACTTGCACAGCAGGACTGAAATTCTCTGCCTGGTTGCTCTCAGGATGCCTATTCAATTTCAGCTGAAAAAGAGAATTCCAACTAGAAAGAAACACCTTTTTCCTAGACCTCAGGTGGAAGATTTTCTTTTCAGATGGAAAAAGAGAGAGAGATTCCCTCTAAGTGCAAACTCTCTCAGGGTATCAGGAAAAAAGAATTGTATGTTTGGCTGATGCAACAGGGATAATTACTATATTGATGCATTTATGTCTAGGCAAAGCATAGTGTCAATCAGCAACATACTGCTGAAACCAAAAGTCCTGTGCCACTTTATACCACATGAGGAATCAAAAATCAGCAAGGCAAGTTCAAAACTAAGAACTAAGAAGTCACTAAAGCAGAACCAAGATGAAATGGTCCCAAGATGAAATGGCCCCAGCCATGGCCTGCACATTATCATACCACAGTTTCCCTGTGAGCCATGTTCTGTCCCACACCATCTCTGAAGCTGAAGACTAGTTTAAGCTCTGAAGCAGAAGGCTTAAGAGATCTGTCCACCCCTCAGTGTTATAAACAATGGTCATTATGATTGCTCTGGGTGTTCTTGATAGGCAGACATAAGGATATCAAGACAATGTGGCACAAATTATAGTAATCACCATAATAATTCAAACTAAAGGCTTAATAAAATATTTCAGTATTCATACTATGGCAATCTGCTCTATAGTTCGCTTATAAGCAGGCAGAGAAAGTCAGTATTTCATTTTTTCAGTACTTAATTTCACCTCCTTTGTCTTAGCATTCTCACTTTGTGAAACAGGGAAAAATAGAAGTGCTGTCCTGTCTTATATCACCAGTGGGTTGTAAGGGCACTCAAGTCTAGCTGCAGCTCTGTTATTTCTTGCTTATTCCTAGACTGCTCTGGGTTCAGCCCATATATAACAAAAGCACTGAAGTGACAATAACTGTGTAGTTTCCACTGCACTGTCACAACATTCAGAAGGTAGCTACACCTGTGGATGTCTCTTCAACTCAGCTGGATGTTGCATCCTTTCTCTTTTTGTCCTCTCTCTAGTTGTTATGATCCAGTAGACTTTGTGAAGCAAACCTCCTCAGCAGGTTATGACAGGCATCAAAACTCCAGCTGGTTATTTGGGAGGGTTTGGACTTTCAGCTGCTCTATAGCAGATAGTGGCATCTGGGCCCAGTCTTGAAAAGAGGGGTGAGGTAGCTATTACCGAGAGAGGCTGGAGATAAAAAGAATAATTGTGTGTACAGTCATGGAGACATGGAATTAGATCTAGGAATTGTATTCATCCATTGCTGAACAACAAAGAAACTAACAATGTTAAACCCGAGATTAATTTCCTCCTCTCCTCTGCCCAACAGGTACATTAAATAAGCAGGGCAAAAATATGAACTAACAAAAGAGAAAACAATAACTGAGTATAATTCAGGTTTTAAGCCAGTCCTTGTCCTTTTCTTTATAAATCACTTCTGCTTCACCAGAATTTTCCAGGAATTATTCACAGATTTCCACCAGTTGTCTTGCTGGTCCTGCACACAACAATATAACTAGGGAATAGGTCTCTTCATTTTCTCAGTCAAAAGAAAGTAGCTTTCAGCAGGAGGATCCCAACAGGGGCTGGTGGGTTATCTACCATGTGTCTTCTTAAGACTTGCTATCTGTCAGGAGACAGCCTCTCTTCCTGTAAATCTAAATTCTCCACTTCTGGATGCACGACTTTGAATCTGGAGGTATTGAAAAGGATTTAACTCAGCAAAGTCCAGCCTTATCAAGTAATTCAGTTCAGTTCATAGAACTAGACTGTCCTTATTTTTCACCTTTATGTCAACCACAAACTTTATTACAATGACTTCGTATATTCTTACGAAAAACTGGGGGAATATAAAAGGAACTGAGCCAAGAAGTGACCCCTGGGGAACACTTGGGGCTTACTACTTGAGTTTTATTGGTGAGATGGCTTAATCCATTTAAAATGTGCTAGTTTTAGTTTATCCACTGCTAACCTTTAGTTAGAATCTTCTGTGACACTGAGTGTGATGCCTGACACATGACGAGAAGCACATCATGTGGGCATCATCAGTGAAATCATAATCACATCAAAAAGCTAAGTTCCACAGGATGTGTCTTCCACAAAAACAAGATCGAAAGGCATCAGTTGTCTTCCAGTTTCTCTTTTCCTCTAATCCTTTTTCTTTTTAGACCATATTTATTACTAGGCAAATCAAACTTTATTCACCTGTGGTTTCAAAGTATCTTTTTTAAAAATTAGTACAATCTTTTGCAATCAAGTTCATGTCTGAGCACACCCTTCTCCGATGTGCTCTTCCTAGTTTGTTCACAAACAATGTGTGATCTTCTTGTATAAATATTTTCCGAACTCCTGGGTGAAACTTATTTGGTCATGTAAATTTTAAGATGCTCACTGTTAGCAATGGCTCTCTAGCATTTTCATTAGCTACTTTCAAAACAGAATTTCACTCTCCCTGTGACTCCCAAATGTGTGACAAAGCACCTTCCCTTATCCATAATGAATATTCATTTAGCAGTTCATTTTTTTTCTGCAGTAGTGCCAACTGTACCAAGTAATGAACCTATGTTTTCTTAAGGGATAGCTTTCATTTCAGTATCTGAATTCTTATTGTCCTCCACCTTCTTGGCATATGTACATAGAAATGTTAATTACTCTGCCACAATTTTGACTGAGGTAGCTGTACATAATCCAGACAATTCCAAAACTGAAATAAAATTCAAAGTCAAAAGGTACATGTGGCTTTTCAGCCTTCACAGTAGTTTTTTCATTGCACTCAAAATACCTTATATTATACTTATTTTCATTTCAAAGCACTGTATGCACTGGGAATATTTTGCTAGCATCTCGACAGAAATGGTGTCATCCTAGCAGGAAAATTAAGTGTACCTTTGCTATTTTATGGCAAGTAGCAGATTTATTTATTTGATTTGACTCACTCACGGGAAATATACTTCATGGAGAATATCCCCTAAGCATTAATTCTACTAAAATAACCATAAAGAACATCTAAAACATGGCCCTATAAATAGTTGAAAGTAAATATTCATAGGATCATGTCATTACTCTAGCTAACTTGACAGCCATGATTGCTGCCATGCCACCCCCAGACATTTCCCTTCCCAGTCCCTTGAAATCCCAGCTTCACTCTCCAGCACTGCTGAGCTCTCAGGAGCAGCGCTGGCCTTAGCTGTAAGTCTCACATGTGCCACCTTGCCCAGGGTGCTGGAAAAATGCCCTGGCTGGCAGGGCCGGAGGCATGCACTGCCCCAGCAGCAAGCCCTCTGCTTGCTGCTATTGTCCTTCCACCTTTCACACTTCTATCCCTTTTTCATCATCATTTCACTGTGCACAAAATCAGGTAAGGTTGTCTTATCCCAGAGTGGTCTCAGTGCACCTGCTTCGTGGTGACAGAGGACGCTGTAAAGATTGACCCTAAACACTGGCATGCATTACCCCAAGTAATAAAGATCATGACTATGGATACCCAACGCCCCAGAGCAGAGAAGGGAAAACACAAGTAGATGCAGGAGTGCAACACAAGCTGAAGCCATCAAAACTGCGTTGAACCAACATGGCCCAGCTCCAATATAACTGACAATGCACTGAGACTGCTTTTGGATGAACCTTTTGGCTATGGACAACACTTGTGTTTCTCAGGGTGTACTAGGGAATGATAGGACAACAAAAATTGCATAGGAGTCACGTCATTGCCAGCAACAAACTCAGAGAGAATTATTAGATGCGGCAGTTTGCCAAATGCTGACAATAAATAAACACTTGCAGTGAGGATCACTTTTTTCCCACTATTTCCTGCACCCTCTAAGGGACATCTTACAGTCTGCAGAATGGAAGGTTAAGTTTCTGTGTTTCTCGACCTGCTAGCAGACCCCACCATCTTGAAAATTAACTAAGGCAAATCCACTTAAACTTCTTGGCACCAGTTTCCCATCTAAGCCATGCTTCCCCAGAGAGAAATGACACTTTCTGGTCTACAAACCCATTTGTCAATGGTGAGTGACTCAAGGTAATGTTTGTCATGGGCACAACTCTCCCTTTTCATCTCCAGCTTCTGGGCAGAAATATTAATCTCTTCTCTCTTCCCTTGACTGCTTAAAACCCTTTTCCCCACTCTGCACCTTTAATATCTCTTTCTTGGCAGAGCAGGGCATGAAAACCGAAGCGGTGCTGAACAAAAAAAATGTTACTTCTATACTCCCACTGCAATGATAGCTGCAAAAACAATCAGTTCTGTTACATTGACCATGATCACATCAATCACTGAATACATCAAGTTATGATATTTCTTGTCTTGAGCTGTGATATATACAGTCCTGAGAAGCCAGTATTCAATTTTTTATTCCTGTATTGGGTAGTAGAAATGGTCCTGAATGGCAAATTCAGATGCAGACCCTCAGCTGCCCTGCAGTTTAAGATACTTGGTTTCCAAGTTCTGGTTCAAGTGCCTCTCCTGCACAGTGGATACTAAACCCAGCAGGTTGTTAACAGCCACTCTGCTTTCTATATAATACACAGAAACCTTTCCCATTGCCCCCTCCAGCCACCCCCCCACCAAAAAAAAAAAGGTGAGAAAGAAAAATCAATGTGATAATTTATCTGCACTGCCCGAAACCTCACTACAAATACACACCACAAATAACCAAGTGAAATAGAGAGGGAGAGAGAGAGAGAACTTAATAGTGACAAAGAAACTCATGTGCAATTTAGTACAGTCTACACTCCAGTTTCCCTCTGCAGCACAAAACAACATGCCACCTCAGTCTGGCCATATTTCCTCATGAAGAATGCTTTATTTTAAAAAACCCAAACCTTTCTCCATTCTTCCTTCTCTCTGCTGCGTTTGCCTTTCACTTGATTTTCTGTGCACTCATCTGCATTAATTTCTCTCCCTGATTTGCCTTCTTTTTTCTCTTTTTTTTTTTTTTTTTTTTTTTTAAGTTAACCTCTGAGCCAAGGCATATCAGTTAATCTAACCCATCTATCAACAGTTTCTGAGCCACCTTTTCAACCTATGCAGCTGGGGATTTTGGCCAGGCTTTTATCATTTTTATGTGTGCTGCTGCCACCCGCTGTCACAAGGTCACCCTTGGAAATGATACTATGCCTCAGTGGGTACTTTTTCACCTAATAAAATATACAGCACATTGTGTATCAATCAGATCATCTAGGGACCAAATACTGAACAGTCAAAGGGGGGTAAATGCTTCCCTCTGGATCAATTTTCAACTGAATAGCAAAGGTAGCCTCTTTGCCAATGAGAGACACAGAAAGTCCAGCATTTGTCTATGGGGAGTCTTTTCAGTAATTTTGGAAGTACTCTCTTTGCCCTCACACATTCAGTGGTTTGAACTCAAAGAGGTTATGAACAAGGCATGTGACAGACACCAACAAATTTTCACCCCTGGCACTCAGGAACTGTTGGGTCCATCCGCCCTCCTTGCACATGGGGCAGCATTTGGACTGACCTCCGGAGGGTTTGGAGCTCATGCATGCTGAAACCAGCAATGAAAACTCACTGAATAGCATGTCCTTGGGGAGAGAGCCCACTTCAAGAAAATGCATTTTGGATCTCTTGCTCCACAGTTACAGAGTTGGCTCCTGGTTTTACAAGCAAACAAGCAGCAATTAAGGGGAAATCTGCTTTAGCCATTCTGTTTGTTGCAGAGATTCCCTGGACACATAAAAAGCACCCGATAGATATATGGTCAGGTTTGTGGTGAACTCTTTTTTCTCTAAACTAATGTCTGTCTCTCCTTTTCTTTCTTTTTGGCTGTAATGTAGCTCTAAAAGCCCTAAAGACAGAAAAGAAAGAACACTAGGAAGATATACCTCCCAATTTATATAAATCACAGTGATATAAAATCTTTTAGAGTGACAGAATTTGAAAAAAAAAAAAAGTCAGTATCTTTACAGAAGTTTTGGTTCAAACTCAAGGGCCACCACACCAAGAGGAGAAGAGAAGATGAACATTTACTGCTGTTGCTGCTCATAGCACCATGTCTCAGCTCACACCAGCATCAGGACCAGCAAGCCTGGTAACACAGTGCATCGGGTGGGCAGGCACAAGTCCAGCCCAGGGATCCCACAGAGCTCACCCACACCTGAACTACTATTTCTGCTAACAGGGCAGACACTGATCTTGAAGCGTCTTTGGAGCACCAGGTCTGAACACAGAGCTCAAATGCTGGCTGTGGGTGGTGGTGGCTCTAAATTCCTGTTTGTGCCCAGCCCCAGCCAGCATGTACCCCAGTCCTCTCATCTCCCTGCAAACACACTGCTAACCCAAGAGGATCTATGAGTTCACATACACGACTTTTGTCTCTGTCTGGCTGCCAGATCCCCTCCCCTGTTACTTTCTTACTCCAGAAAAGCAATGAGCTCCCTGCCTCCCAGAGCCAGCAGAATGAATCCCTTCCCAGCAGGACCAGTGCCTGCTAGCAGCACGAGATGTTTCTCACAAGCGTTGCCAGCCAGTTCCATGCTGTTTTAAATTAAACACTTCCATTAATGCTACAGGTGGGCTCCAAATACAAAGTTACCTGCTGGATCAGAACATGACCCAAAATTGGGGGCAGCTTGTTACACAGGTGGGCCCAAGCTGGTATGCCTTTCCCCAAAGTGGACACAAATCCCTTCCTCTCTATTTAAGGTGGAGAAAAGGCCTCTGTAAGCAGGGAGCCAAGTCCAGGTCTGTTACAGCATGACTGCTCTGTGGTCACATCTGGGGATCTTGCTAGCTTAATGCTGCTGAGGACCTTAGGATGCAACCATGGTCTCTGAGCAGTACAGGCAGACCCGACCCTTGGCACCATGCAAGAAGGGGGAGGCCTAGGGCCACAGATGTACAAAGGCTAAAAAAATCCCTGCTTAAAGTTCAGTGCCAGGTCTTTGTTTCCACGTGCTCTTCAGGATGGCAAAATTGAATCCTGTAGAGTACATCTGCTAGGTCCTCTCCTCCCTGCTTGGCCCCAGCAAAGATTTGCCATGGTGCTTAGCCAAAACTTGCGCTCCAGCACTGCTGGCAAGCAGGGAGGGTAAAGGATGATCAGCCCTTTCTTATAGCTGGAAGGCAAGGTCACACAGCAGAACAGCAGGTGGGAGGGCAGAGAATGGGGGCTGGGTCTGCGCAGGCTCCCGTGTGCCAAACTTCCCATCCCTTTGCATCCCAGGGGACGCACATCCAGGACTGCCATAGGGAAAAGGTGAGGCCCACCTCACATCCCTGATCTTCGCTCTGCCACCTTCAGATCCACAGGCAGGCAACATGCAGGGGTTGGGCACATAGAGGTTTTGGAGATGTTCCTCTTAATCTGAGTCAGAATAAGAAGGAGGTCCGAGTCCAAGTGGGAAACTGAGCAAGCATCCAATATCTCTCTCAGACGCATGGAGACAAGAAAAAACACTTTTATGTGCAGGAGAGAAATTAATTACTTGATGTACTGGTCAGACAGAGCAGGGGTCAGTTCCTGACAGCAGCACAGTTTCTGGAANTCTCTCTCAGATGAGGTGCTGACAAGACGCATGGAGACAAGAAAAAACACTTTTATGTGCAGGAGAGAAATTAATTACTTGATGTACTGGTCAGACAGAGCAGGGGTCAGTTCCTGACAGCAGCACAGTTTCTGGAACCAAAAAAAAAAAAAAAATCATGACAAAGGTAAGAAATCAAACAAAAAACCTCATCTTTTTAGGCATGCAAGCAAATAACCATAATACTTCAAATTCACCTCATGTAGGTGTAAAATCACTTCTAAGGACAGGGTTAGATGGTTCCCATTTCATCGCTGTTCCACTCCAAATAATTAATTGCGTTTATTCAATGGATTTTCTATGAAAGACTCAGAGGGTAAGAATCATAGCTAAGTTTGCAAAGCAATGTGTAAATCCACAGTACTATAATAAGCTTTTATCAATACAAACAAATAATTTGTCCATCTCCCTCCAGATCTCCTAAGACACAAACTAAAGAAATGGCATAGGACAATGCAGATCAGCTCCCTGGAATTTTATCAGTGTGTACTGAACACCACTGTCTGATCTATTCAGCCCCTTATGCCAGTCATTAGCCATCAGTCTCACTCCAGTTGGCAACTCCCCTCTGGCACTGGCAGCAGCACCATGACTCTTCACCCCTGGGATGCAATTCTCCTCTCCACTTTCTCTTCCTGTGACTCAAAATGAGAGAGGCTGGGACATTAAATCACCTCTTACCTGTTTTTCTTTCTGGCACCAAACCTTATTTTATCATCCTCTTCATCATGTCACTTAAAGACACTGCACAGATTCCTTATCCAGGCATCAGCCGAGGCAGAAATGTAGAAGGAAAGGGTCTGGGGCTGGTGCATGCATGATGGGAGTTCCACTGTGTCTCTACATCCAAGGGAAGGAGAAACCACCTGTGGACTGCATGCAGACCAAATTCTTGCCAGCATTGCAATATTTTAAATCTCCCGCTTCTCCCTTAAAAATATCAGGGAGTCCTTTTTGTCCCTCCCATACTGCCCCTATGAATCAAAAAAGTGAAATTGAACACCTGCATAACCCCAGACCTGGCTTCAGGTGTGCCAGAGTCAAGGAGGGAACCTGGACCAGGGCTTTTCAAGAAAGCAACATTACCAGCACAGCTCTGGGCAGTGAGGGGTAAATATACTTCATTTTCTCCCCCAGCTTGAATTTATATAATTTCCACAAAGACTAAAACACTCAATGAGCCAGATCAGTTGTCATCTGGTGAGGGCACTCGGCTCAGAGGAGAAACCCTTATGTTCCAGACTTTGTTTCAATAAACATTAAACTGCTTTACAGATACTGGAAACCATTAGCTGGAGAGATGGCATTTCTCCATCCCAGGATACCATCTGATTCATGGTGTTTGCTAGGGGAGTCTCCAGGGACCTGAGGGTGCAAATTATCTCCTATGAAAGATGAGGTTAAACTCATGAGGAGTTCTCCAAGTACTCAAAGCAGCAGAAGAGGTGACTTCACATTCAGTTATATGGGTGAAGAGGCAATCACAACCCACAAAAAACTGCAAGATGTGTCTAAACTCAGCATTTGCTGTATTTGTCTTGTTTTTGCCAAGGGAGGCTCAGAATAGAAATATAATTAAATTATTTGAAAGAGCACTTCTTTTGTTCCAAGCTGCAATCAATGGTTTTCAGTTCATTAGGAGTAAAAGAGAACTTTGTCATTTTGGTCTGGATCAAACTGGTTTTTATTTTCTCCCCATTCCAAAGAAAAAGTTTCCCTACTCACTCATGAGAGGGAATGTCTCCTACAGAGGCAGAATCCTCATCAGTTTTTGTAAAGATGAAATGTTAAATACAGTGTAGTATGGATGCTTAAGCAAACCAGACAAGATTGCTCAAAAATAAACAACTCCTTTTTTTTTTTTTATGAAGTTATTTTCACAGGAATGTTACCTTCAAATGAGTTGGAGAAATGGGAACTTGGATGGTGGCTGGGGTGCAGTTTCAAGTGCCACAGTTTGTTTCAGTAATATTTAAATATATAATTTGGTTTCATCAGATTATTGGGCTGCATTCTGCCTGCTGTCATATTTTAAAATGATGCATAGCCATTTTATAAAACATTATATCATTTAATATTTGCACACGACCAAAAAAGGAACAAAAATTCAACAACTTGATACTGTCAAAACTCATGGGTATTTCCAATCTGCTTTTTCTTTAATTTGCATTCTGCAGAAATAGTCACAATTTTCTACTTTTCTGTCTGTTTTGTAAGAAAATAAATTTGGAACTATTTCCTAAGGGATAGGATTGCTATAATCCATAATGGTGCAGTAGAAATGTGGCAGTAATGCTTCTCATCTTGCGGATTATGACAGGTTCTAACTGCTGGAGCTGTGGGGAATACTCTCGGGGCAGACTGGTGGCCAGCAATGACATTTGTGGCCACGGCAGAGCTCACTGTGTGAGCACAGATCTGCAGCCATGGCAAGGGGGATGCACCTCCAGGCAGACACAGTCCATGTCTGTGAATTCCTGCTGTCCTGGTGGCTCAGAGAGAGAACTTCCTGTGCCCACAGGAGTGACACCTGTGAGCAGCAAGCCCCACTGCTGACCCTCCAAGCAAGCAGAAACCCACATCACTCATGGAAAAGAGGAAACCTCACTCTAAGACTTATTTTTAGAAGGAGCCATATGATGGGGTGGTCTTTTGGCTGATATTTCATCATCCCCCAACAAATTTCAATAAGCTCACAACAGCAGCCTTGGGTCTAGTTGCCTTTACCAAGCTTTCCTGTGTAGCTATACTTTCTCGTTGCAAAAAAGCTAGGACCTCATGCTATGGCAACACTGAATGTAGCCTAAGTGCTTTTCAAGGGCTTGTCTTCAAGGCACATTAACTGCTTGCCCAGTGCTTGGCTTCCAGCAGAGGTTCTTCCTGAAGGTTAGCCTGAGACCTTCTGGGATCTGCCTTCTGGAATCTGCCTCCAGTCATCAGGAGGTCCCTGATACCATTTCCAGTTAAAAAAAAAAAAAAAAAAAAATCTATGGCAACATTGACATGTGACAGAAGCTACCCCAGTTTGACATGATTTTTATCTGAAGAATAGGAGCTCAGGCAATCTCCCCATCCCAAACAAGGGGCAGTGTATGTGTGCAGGTGAGGGAAACCCAGTTAGCTCCCAGACCACCTAACTCCAGAGGGGACCCACAGTTTGCAGAGAGGCTCTGGAGACACTCTCCAAGAGAGGCTTTTGGCATCCAGCAGCACTTCAGCCACAGCACAGCCCCTCGATTCCAAGGCAGTCATTATTTCAATATAAAATTCACCACTACAAATTTTGTGTTGGGACCGGATGTATAGCAGAAGGGTGGGTTGTTCTGCTTTGTTGGTTCTGTTTTCCCTGAAGACAGGTTCAGCCTCTAAAATAGTCTGCAAATAGCAATGATTATAACAATGTACATAGGAAATAATAGCACATACCATTTTCTATGTCCAGTGATGAGACATGAAGTGAGAATGCAGCTGTATTTGCCTCAAATTTATTTTATTTTCTATTTCCCTCTTGGCTGCTACTCTGATACTGCTTATGAAAACACAAATACAAGCATGAGTTGGTGCCTAAAAGGTTGGGATACAATCTGGGAAAGGGGATAGTGCGCAGCTGAGAGTTTTGGCAGAGTAAGAAGCATTCTAAATAGGAAAAAAATATTTAAAAAAGGAAAAGGAAAAAGGTAATCGCTGATAAGAAAGCCTCTTAATTTTAAGTAGGCAGCAAGAAAAACAAAGGGAGAAGACCCACTCAGATATGACAGGGGAATTCTTGATAATTCAAAGTTTAAAAATATTCACCAAGAAGAAAATTAATTTTATGAGGTAAGCCAGGAATTTTTCTCTACCTGAACTGGATAGGGAGGGTACAAAGGGCTTCCAGTTTCATCTAAAAATGAATTTTATGCCCCATTTACATTTTCATTATTTATGGAGTTTTTCTGATAATCCCTCCTGCTGGGATGGAGATGACCACAGTCCCACATCTGTTTACCTTTGTTTACAGCTGGGAACACAGCCATGGATTTGTTCTGCTTCAGCAAGAAGGCAGACTGATTTGATTATTGCTTTCTAACATACCAATAGGTTGTGGCTAAGACTCTCGCTTAGGAGATAAATGACAGAAGGCTGGTTTTAGTAAGTTACGGGAAAGGTGGAGGTGAGAAAGGTAAAGGTGGCTCTTTCACCCTTTGGTCCCCAGGCGCCACCCCTGAGCTTGGTCAGACAAGGTGAGAACAGGGCTCACCTAACCGCCCTGAACAAGACTCCAGGTTCCACCACTGCATGAATATTTGCTGGGATTTCAGCACAGCTGAGACCTGCACACACCACTCACCTCTCCCCAAAGTGTCGTGCTGTTTGTGGGGATGATGCAGAGATGCAGAGGCAGGTAAGGCCCTTGCTTGATGTATCCAAAGAAGCTATGGCAAGACTCTCCAATGAAGAGAATCCCCTTCAGAGCTGCATAGGCAGGTGTATCCAAATGGAGGCCTTTCAGCTTGTCCTCATCCTTGAATAGACGATTCCTCTCTAAATTATTCTGTCAATCTCCATCAGTCCTTTTTCCCTCATCCCCATTCATGTGGGGTGGTTTCTGCTTCCAAAGGAAGCCCAGTGACTCACCCAGGAGTGACACCCAAATCAGAGCTATTACACTGGGATTTCTTTAACTTTAAGAAAAGAATATGGTCTTTTGAAAGACATCTGGGAAGCAATTCAGCTTTTTCAGTGAAGGCTTCTTTCAATAATCAAGAGGGAGAGAAGAAAGAAACTTTAAGCACTCCCAGTCCAGCTATCATCTGCTACCCACTTACACTGCCAGGACAAGCTGCAGATCAAAACCTGCTGAAGGGTTTCTGACAAACTGACAGGACTTTTCATAAAAGCTCCTGATTACCCTGAGAAGCAGAGGCACTGATCCACGTCCTGCAGCTGGGTCTGACTCTCCCCTGCTCCCCCTCCTCCTTGCCCTACCTGCATTCCACCCAGCCGTGTCTCTGCTGCAGACCCCTGTGAAGGTCACGGTGTAGCAGCAGCTTGCCTGAGGATGAAAGGCTGTCCCAGGAAAGGGCAGGTACCAGCAGACCAGAGCAATTCGGAAACATCATCAAAGCTCAGTTCATCTGTAACGGCAGCTTCTCCCTGCTGATAATTTGCTTTACTTCTGTTTACCTTGGCATGATACAAGAGTGATTTTAGCTATTGCAGCAAGCAGTTTTTCTGTAGAGAATGAGATATGCACCACTCTGAGGTAAAGATGCACTAGAGAGGACAGAGGCCTTGAGAGGGGAGCACACTGGGGGGGCTGTAGAGGAGTGCTGGCATGGGGTGATGACACAAGGGACAGTGACTGGGCCTGGAGACCCCACAGCTATAAACAACACAACAACAGCTAGTTAAGTGAAGACCTGGGGCTGGAGAAAACTCATTCTAGGGATAAAGAAGAGAACCAGATGCAGAATCTAACACACATGAAAGGCAACATATATAGTAAGTTTTAGCATAACATGGAGCTGCAGACAATGAGAAACAAGCAAGGTCTAAAAGGGCGTTACAGTCAAAATGGCAAATTGAACATAGCGGAGGGAGATAAAAGGAAGGAAGGAGGAGTGGGAAGAAACTTTTGGCACCACTTTCCTCCCTGCAAAGGGCACTGGGCAAGCAAAGGTTTTCTTTCTTTCATGATTTAGAGCATCAAAACTTGGTGTCCAAATCTTATGTAAACTAAAAACATTGACATTTTCCTGAAAAAAAACCCAAATTTAAATGTCTTTAGACTCTTGCATATTCTCAGATTTTGCCAAATTTGACCTGAAATCACAAAACAGCTTTGGCTGAACTGAGCCAGTAAGCTGAAAATAAATACTCAGTGAAAAAACCCTCAAATTTTAGTCAAAGCCAGGGATAAGACAACAGGAGGGATAACTAAACAAGAGTTAAAATGTCTACAGGACTTTGGGGGTTTGGGATTGGGAGGGGAGTTGATGAAGATTTTTTTCTTTGTTTTGAGAAGGTAGAGCCTTTTATTTTTTACTATCTGAGGAAGCTTATGGGTTTATTTAGAGCATTTACTATCTTACAGTCTTACACGGATTGCCCTGAACACTAAATGTCTGCAGGACATTCTTCAAGGGAAGAATGGATAAAAAAAAAAAAATCACCGATAAATACACAGATTAATTACCCGGTGAGTGAATGCATTATTAAACACATAGAAAATATATCTGGCTCTGCAAAACAAATATTTGGAGGGTATTTGGGGGAAATAACACACACAGACTTGTCCATCATTTCCTAGCCATCCCCCAGAGGCTGTTGCCAGAGGTCATCACCGACAGTGGGGCTCTGCACACCTTTGGCATGGCTGAAGACATCCTCCCCTGCACTGGGTGTGACATCTTGGGCAGACTGAAAGGTTTCCCTGCCTAACTGGGATGGGGTGCAGGACATAAAGCCACACAGCAGATTTGTAGTAACATAGGATTACAAATGTCCTATCACAAGTCCATCCAAGGACCAGGAATATTATCTTTCCTCTCGCAAAGGAGCACCCAGAATGGATTTCAGGCAAGGAGAGTCTCCAGAAACACACAGCCTTGGGAGGCACTGCAATTCTTCATGAGAGTGAGCCAAGCATCACTCTTGGAGCAATCCCACTGCAGTTTGTTTACTCAGAGGTATTTACCGCCAGCCCCAGGTCTCTGCACACCAGTTGCTGCTGCTCCTTCAGGCAGTTAGTCACTTGCCTGCTCTCCAAATACTATTTATTACCAACTTGTTCCCAAGGTGATTCAATTAAGAAGTCAGAGAAACAGCCACATTGCTCACAAAGCAGTAAAGAATTTCTTTTATGGTATACTTTGTCATGTGTTTTTCTCTCCTGTATGTAAAGGGAATAATAGGATGCAATAAACAGCACTAGGCAATAAACATCTGTTACAATTATTTAAATGCCTCATACTGGCTTCATTGTTTAATTGCCTGCAAAGAAAGCAATTTAATGCCTTTATATATTTTTTCCCCTGCCAGAAACACTGTCCTTTAAACATAAGATAAAACATTTTAAAATGCAAACATTTCTTATGATCCTGCATTTTAAGTGCCATGGTGTAAAACATATCCTGGCTTCAGGTTTCCTGCATTCAGCACCACTCCCTTCTGCAGGTGCACGGCTCCATGGCCTTGAAAAGTACAACAGTGGGGTGGTGGTGAGTGGCCAGCATTGTTTCCTCATCAACCCTTATTCCCTGCAAGGGAAATAAAGATAAATCATGTATCATTGTAACAAACCACAGCTGGACAAAGGCAATGCATGCCAAGAAAACGACACAAAATAAATGCAAACTCCAACCAAGTGGGATTAAATGGAAGAATTCAGAAGCACTTGATGCAAAGAAAAAATTAAATAATAAAACAATCAATGCCAGTACTCAGTATTGACTTGATAGACATCAAGTTCAGCAAAGACATGCCAGGGTAACCCTTGGATGCCGTGGAGGCTTCAAAAGCTGGGGAGAGAGCAGGGCTGGCAACAGCCAGCTCTGAAACTGCCAGCTGACATTTGTTGTGAGAGGCTGTGCAGGTCCAAAGGCAGTGAGGGGAGGCTCAAGTGCCAGTTGGATAAATTGGTGTTGGATAAATCTGCAGGAAACCCATGATACTGGCCCACATGTCCTGTCCCAGAGAGCACAGTGGTGACAAACAGAGAGATGGATGTAGGAAGCAGATTGTCAGTAAGAGAAGTGGATTATGTTGTTTACTGAGCTGCATAAAGTAAGCTGTGTACTTTTAATGCGATGTAAAGCTTATGTTATGGAAGTTATTACCATGCCATTACAAACACAACTACATCTCAAAAGCTACCTATTAAAGCAGAAACTCAGTGACTAAGAATTGTAAGAGCTAAAACCACCCACGCAGCTTCCTTACTTCAGCTTCGAGTTAAAATACAGTCTTTAATTACGTGATTGTAGATATTTTTATACAAAGCCCCTGTCTTCCTCAGTGAGCTGCTAAATATTTTTATTTATTTCTGCTCTGCTACTATAATACACATCCCTTATCCTTATTTACATTACATCATCTAAATCCTGCCTCAGAGAAAAAAAAATGTGCTTTCCTTCCAATTATTCCCACTGCAGCATCCTGAACTCCACAAATACTAAGAATTCCTTGTAGTTTGTTTAGGATAGCTAAGAATTACTTTCCTCAGTTTACCAAAAGAGGACTAAGAGATGGGCAAATTTAAGTATAGGCCTAACAACTGCACCTGCAAATTCTGAATAATGAGACTGAGACCCCCATTTTCCAGAGTACTGAGCTTTCTTATAGCTCAGCAACCTGACAAAGGTCCCACCAACTGCCTCTACAGTTACCTGCTCTTTAAAAAACCCCAAAACTCCTGTATGTCTTACCTTGGACATAGAGAAAATGAGAATCATGCACTTTGTGGTCAGTTTTTCTGTTTATGGGAGAGAGACAAAGTTTGTGGCTGAGCAAGCTGTAGAACCTGCTTCTCCTCAAAGGCGTCAAGCATCCCCTCTGAGACCATTTAATGCCTTTCTGCAGCATCCTGCCTCATTCATTATGCATTTTCAGCCTTCTCCAGACAGAAAGTGCTTTCACTACGCAGTCCTGTTCCTTTTCATTAGTTTCTTCTGCTCTTCTCCTGGGCACCTACTGAGGCAGCCCTCTGCAGAAAAAATAACAGAATACGATATTTTAATTAAAGTCTAATTACTGTGCATACAAAGGGCCAAGTTAAAGTTATATTGTATTTGTCTGACCTAACTCCCAGGAGGTCCTGTTTGAGCCCAAAAACATTCTTCCCATCCTCATTTGTGCACAGGTAGGAGGAGATCCTTGGGTTTTTAAAGAGTCACCCAGAGTGTAGATATGCAGAAAAGAACTGGAATATGCATGATCCCTTCTGCCTGCACGAAGCTGCTGTGAACAGAAAATGTTTTGTGCTGGAGCTAAGGGGACACTTCCCACACTTGAAAATGAGTACCTGGTGTTCCTGGTACCAGCCAGATGTTGGCAGTGGATTTGCAATGGATTTCAGATGCTTTTGCCATCAAGCACATGAGTCCAGGCAATAAATGCCCCCATGTTCAGAAAACAAGGCGTATGCTCGCATACATGTGTAAATATATGCAAATATATGCAATGATAGTTTTCAAGTGCATTAAAAAACTGCAGTGTAGGCAGGATGGCTGTGTCTGAAGCTCCTAAATGAGCAATATATGGTTGTGGGGCTGCTCTGACCTTCTTCCCAGCTTCAGCATTGTTGTAGCTCTCACTGTTCTCTCCCATGGCTCCAATCCCTGCAGAAAACCGGCTCTTCAGCCAGCAACCTGTTGCCTTGGTTTCTATATTGGGACCACTTCAGAGGAGAAGGGGACTATCTGGAAAATGCAGTGGGGAAAACTGCTGGACAAAAACTCTGCTTTGCTTGACTTTTCTAACAATGTTTAACCTTAAATAAATTAACCTGAAAACTAAAAAGCAAACAAAGATAACAATTCAGAATTTCAGCAAAAGAAAAAAGCAACCAATTACCCTAGCTGATCTGTCAAACAGAACAGCAGGAATCGTCAAACTTTCCTTCCCATGGATTTGTGACACAACCCATAAAATTTCTTCTCCTTCTAGGAGCAGTAACTGCTTCTTCCTGCTCTCATTTGCCTTTGATAGCACTAAGGAAGTGAAATGTCTGTGGCAGCTGATTTGAAAACATCTGTTGGCCAACAATCACACTCACTGAGGCCCTGCTGAAACCTTCTTGATTTTTTTTCATTGATTGGTCCCAGACCATCAACAGGGACTTTGTTAACTGGCCAGACAGGTTCCCCAAACCATTCCTTTGGTTCAACACTCCATGTGGGGATCTACTCCTCACAGCTGGAGAGATGCTAATATTGCAACTTGATATTGCATCATTAATGTAATATAAAATTAGTAAGCCCAGGTTATTTCCCCTGTCTTCTCACCCATAAACCTTAGCTCAGCACAACATGCTCGAAAAAGACCCATAATGCTGGATTTGTGCTGTAATTGGAACTCTTATTTAGGACAATAGACCATTTTCAGTAAGATTGTCCTCAAACATTTCAGATGGACTTGGCATGAGCCCTTCCATGGTGCCACACTTAAATATGCACAAAGGATATAGCATTGTTGTCTAGCCTGACTGCCTTTGCATCTCTCCTCGGCATCACAATTGGCTTCTCTGCTTAATGGACCTAGAGATTTTTATTCCATCCTTAGGAAGTCTTGAGCTTTCAAGGGGAACAGACTCAATCAGCTCCCTGCTCATTGCAGGACCTTGGCAGCCATGCAAGAGCTTTAATCAGAGCTTGTCTGTTCATGCAGTCAATACCCCAACTGAACACATTTAGAGACAGATTCAAATCGGGGAAAATAACTTGTCAACTGAAGCAAACTTTGTGAAAGATACTACTTTCAAAAACACAAAGGAATTACTGCTGTGCTCCCCATCTGGCAGAAACAATGAATCAATAGATATTCAATTTCCCCTAAAAAAGGGAAGAGAAAGGTTTCCAGCACGGACATGTCTATTATTTTGTCAGCTATTCTGTTTGCACATTTCAGACAGAAACTTGGCCAGAGAAGTCTGGGAGCTCTGGGTACTGTCAGTTTTGGAAAAGTGCATTTAGGCAAAAAAAAAACCAAAAATCAACAAGAAAAAAATCAACAAAGCAACAATAACAAAAAACCACTGACAAAGCAGGATCCTAGTCAGCTAATTAAATCAAGTTTCCATGTTTAGAATAGCTGCAGCCCCCAAAATGAGCAAAACCTCACTCATACAGACAGAGGCTCTAGACCAAATGTTGTTTTTCTCTCCCATCTGTTAAAAATAAAACCTGCAGAATGGCATGCCAGTTTATCGAAGTCCATCCCACTGGAATATTAATCAGTGCATTGTAGTTGATATTTATCTGCCTATAAACATTCCTTAATATTTTCCCTGCCTTTGTGCATTTTCTGCTGTTGGAAGTACTTTTATTCTGCAGTCTCACCACCTACATGCAAAAATTATCTTTGCTATGCTAAGTAAACACTGAGCTTTATAGCTTTAAGCAATATGGTCTCTGCTCCTAGATGGAATAGAGTTGAAGTTTTATTGATGTGGTTTAACTGACCATGAAGGGAGGGAGGGAAGGAAGGATTAAAAAAAAAAAAGAGAGAGAGCAGACCACACCGTACTATGCAGAGAGCAAGACAGCTTTGTCTAGATATTCACTGGAAGAATACGGGAATGAAAACAGAGCAGGATGCATCCCGCTGGAAGACAAATGAAATTGGAATGTTGAGAAGGAAAAAGAAAAATTAGGAGAAAATTTAGGGTCAGTGCAGTGGCAGCGCCCAGAGGTGGAAATGAGCTTGAGGTTTTGGTAGCAGGAGGGGGTCTTTGAGGGTGCCAGAGGAGAGCAAAGTACTCAGCAAAAACAGCTGCTAGCTAAGCAAAAAACAGAGGTTGGATCAATCCAAGCTGGAACAATTGGTGATATAAGCAGCACAAGGGACAGAAAGTGAACAACAGGCTGTAGAAATTCAGTAGGAAAAGCAAAACTTCTCAGTGCAGTTCAGCAATGGTGCAAAAGGAGGGGGCATGTATTTTCAGTGTGACTGAAAGTTCAACACCAAAGAGAACAGCAGACTTACCAGTGGTCAAAAATGGAGACATCAGAGAAATGTGGAGACACCAGGTTACTCCATGCTCAGCCTGCTCCATGAAGCCCTGATGGGGAAGAAAACCAACAGTGGGAGAGAGCAGAGTAGAGAGAAATCCAGGCTGGAAGGATGTCAGTACTTGGGCAGCACAGCCGAGATGGGATTTGTGCAGGATCCCCAGCAGGTCAGCATCAACCCACAAGAAGCTACTTTGCTTCAGAGCACAGCACCCTCCACCTGGAGTTGCGTGGCTTCATTGCCAGTTTCCCCACCACATGATCACCTCCTCTAATGTTCTTTTCATTAACGTATGTTATTAACGTATTTCATTACGTCAATACGCCATTAACGTATTTCATTAACGTATGTTAACCACTGTATCAAGAACAAACCACAGTTACAGTAAGGAACTAACAGCACGTGAAAAACAAACTACTGGGACCCTGCCAGCACCTCGCTGCCCTGGATGCTCACCTTCCTCCCTCATGGGGGTGCTACTAACAGAAACCTTGACACGCTGACCTGAAGAGGATTACCCGTCCTTGGTCATCAGCTACTTCCTGGGAGAGTTCAGGGTTTTCTATTTATATAAAACTCACACTGAATGCACAGACAAACAAACGGACAGACAGATCAGCTTCCTCGGGGCCCAGCAGCTCATTCAGCCTGGGGCTCTCCTGTAGTGATGCAGGCACGTGGGATATCTGTCACCTCCCTCACCTGCTGGCCACGCTGCTTCGGATGCAGCCCAGGACATGTCTGGCCTTCTGGGCTGAGTGCACATTGAAGGACCCCCAAGTCCTTCTGGGTAGGGCTGCTCTCCATCTGTTCAGTCCCCAGCCTGTGCTGATTCTGGGCATTTCCCTGACCCAGGTACAGCACCTTGAACTTGGTCTTGCTAAATCTCCTGAGATTCCCATGGGCCCACTTATTGTGCCTATTTAGGTCCCTCTGGATGTCATCCCACCCTTCAGGTGTGACAACTGTACCACTCAGCTTAATGTAATCTGCAAATTTGTTAAGGGTGCACTTGATCCCTCTATGTCATTAATGAAGATATTAAATAACCAATATGGACCACTAAAGTACACCACTCATATTTCATATTGCAGCCTTCCCTTTCCCATCAATATCAACAAGAATATATTTAAGAAACCCGCTTCAAACAAACATAAGTGTCAAGATTCCTCTGACAAGAAAACAATCATGAAAGAAGGGTCTTGTACATGAAAGACACAAAAGAGTTTTACAGAAGCAAAAGCCTGCAGGGATCTCCCTCCTTTCCACTACACCAGAAAGGATCAAAGAGCTGTGGATTTTCATAGCCAGATGGAAAGAAATTTAGTGAGCACCTAGGTTAGAAATAAAGTATGTTTGATCAGCTCAGTCTAGTCTTATATCCGAAACACAGCACTAGCAGTTTTAATAAAAAGCACTAGATGGGAGTAAAACATCAAGCAAAGTCTGCTGGAGGAGCAGCAGGAAGGTTCTTACATACACGGCGAGAGTAAGCAGGAGGCGCTGCTGTGAAGACTTATTCTGATGCTGTCTTATTCTGATGCAGCACCAGAGTGGTCGAAGTTAACTTAAAATAAATGTGTCTGGAAGTGCTGTAATAAAGTTTGGTGCACAGACAAATAAGCAGAACTTCCCTGACATGATGCAGAGACTGGGCCATCTGTCCAACATAGAGTTGCTGCAATTAGAGGGAAATAGGGGAGCTACTTCATAGACTAAACGATTTCCTTCCTTAAGTGAGTGTCTAGCTGGTGGTGGGTGGTGCGTGCTCCCAAATGTAGGGGGGGGTATCTATCAAGCTGCCGTGGAACTTGATGAGCAGAAGTCACATACCTTGGTCAGGAGGCTAGAAACTCAGAAATATGGGAATTTTGCTGGTTTTGCTTTAAAGAAAGAAACAGCATTTACATACCAGAGAGATGCTTACACACTTGCAGCACATTAGCAATGCAGCTTCCTCCTCCTCTAAGCCCATTACCAGAGGCAAGCAGGGCTTTACCTTTCAGAAAAGACTAACTGAATTCTTTTTTTTCATGGATCCTCTCGATTTCCATTTGCACAGAAGAGGATGATCTCATCTCCCAAATATGTAAATGGTGTTTGCAACACTCCCCCTCTCTTTCCCCTTTACTTTCTGATGGCCTTCTGGAGGAAGCTGTTTCCCCAGAGCACACAGCCATTCTGAGGACCTGAGGGGTTGTCACATACCATAGCCATCAGTATGTCTAAAATCCTGCACCTGGGCTGACCACAGCAAGTGTTGGCAGGGAGACATTATTTCTGCTTTGATTTTTATTTTACCCCCACTTAAGTAAAAAACACCAAAAAAACACTAATAACTTTAGGGCTGTTGATGTGACTGCAGCATTGATGAGAAATACCCAGGACACTTTTGACAAATAAATCTCCCATGCTACAGTTATGCAGCATTTCTCTGCATGCAGGTACTCTTATCTGAGCACTGAAGTCAACCTGAAATGAACCCCCCTATTGTCTGAGCCCTGTGCAGTTTGTGATCTGGGTGATAAGGCAAGAGGTCTTGTGTGTATTTCAGCTTTACTCACCTTTTTCCTCACCAGTTCACTGCAGAAAGTCTCTTCCCTGGGTTGTAAGGTTAAGCACGACCTCCCATTAACTCTCCAACCTGATGAAAGGCTCCCAGGTCCCACCTGCACAATGTGCAGCACTATTCCACCACTCTAGAAACAGCCAGCCCTCATCATTTCCAGAGGGGGAACACAACTGCCTTTCAGATCCATGTGGGAAAAAACCAAGGGGAATGATGAGAGGCACACACAATAAGGAGACAGAAAAGCAAGTTGGCGGACACTTTTATGACTCCACCATGCACTAAGCCCTCCTCCCTCTCCCCCTGATGCAGAATAGGACCCCTTGGGCTTTAGGAAAACCCCAGCATCAGGGAAGGTTAGGAACAGGGCCTATTCATGGCCAAACCAGGTTTTTGCAGGAGTAAGCTGAGGCACAACATCCGTGTCCTCATGGACAATTTGTAGCTGTTACATGGTGCAGGCAGGGTGGAAGGGGGAAGCTCTCCAGCCACACCACAATGCTCCCCACAGTGAAATGAATACCAAATCATCCTCCAAGGAAGGACAGAGTACAACGCTGCCTCCACACCTTCATTTCCAGATGCCTGGAGCCATGTGGGTGCCAAGGTTGGGGCCCTGGAGTACTCCATGTTGCTGGGAGTATTGATGTCATGGAAGGCTGCTCTTTCTTCCCTACTTGCTGCCTTTGCTGCTGCTCTTTCCTCTCTCCATCTGCACATTCCCATCACTTCATCTCCTTCTCTTTGCTCACATTTATCTTTCCCTCTTGCAACTGGTCTCTTTCCCTGTAATTTATCTTCTGCAGTGTAAGCCTTTGGCTGGCCTGTCAGTGCCGTGGCTCCTGGAGAGGACATCGTGCCACACTCCAGCATGGAAACCCAGCAAGTTGTTAGATCCACATTTGCCTACAGCTCTGCACCTGCAGCACTGCCAGTGTTGTCTCCCTTTCCCACTGCTGAAATAAAAGCAGAACGTGCTTCATGTGAAAGCCTGCAGCTGCTTTACCAACAGTTCCTGTAGGACTGATAACAAAGACCACCTCAAACACCCACTGAAGGGCAGTTTTGCTGCATGAGTTTTCCTACTCTCAGGAGTAAACAACAAGCACATCAAGCAGAGAGCAATCTGTCACTGAGAGGCAACATTGGACTAAGGAGTTTGTGGGGAGAAGAATACAGCAATAACTCACAGGAGACAGAATTAAAACAACTGTAATTAAATAAACCTTCAACATCAAAATGACATAGTCAAAATGACATACATCAAACAGGACCAATCTGTTTTTATTTAATTGGGACCAGCCTTTCCCAAAGACAAGGGCTTACAAGTAGGTAATTCTGTTTGTTTACTCAAAGTCCAGTTGTATTCCAATGGTATTAATTATTTATTTAATTTCTCTGGGCATAAATGATGGGACATACTAGCACAAAACAGTGACACTAAAAACTATATCCATTTATCGATGTTTTGCATGGAGAGCAAAAATGCTACAATGGATCTTGCATTATCAAATAACAAAGGAAATAGAGAGGAAATGGCCTTTTCAATTCTCCAAAGCATGCAATTTGACAACTCTCAGCAGTCTTATCTTGTGCAGAGATTAGAACTAGGCAAATAAATTAAAGCAGTGTGATCAATGAATGCATTCCTTTTTCCTGTCTGTGAAGAGGGGAGGGAGGATGGGGTAACATCAGGCAGTCAGGTTAATGAATGCGTTCACAGGCCAGAATTACTAAATGAGTATTTGTGAACACACACATACACTGAGCTATTGATTACTCATAACCCTATTTGCAAAGAAAACTCCTCTGAATAGTTTGCAGTTCTGATTAGACATTGGAACTGTGAGGCTGTCTGTAGGGAGTGTAATTAAAAATATCTATACCAGCCTAACTTACCAAGTTTATTGATTTAACTGCACCAGCATAAAAATCTCTTGGCTGCAGGATATTGCATTGCATTATAGGTTAGAGCTTGTATCATTACACCGGGTTAGCTGAACACAGGCAACATTGTTCTACCTGAGATCTGCATGAATAACCCAGCTCCAAGGGTGACATGAGACCCTAGCAAAAAACACCAGAAGATTGGTCTCAGCTGCATGATCAAACATTGCAGTCAAAAATAATTTTTAAATGTGCAAATGTTATTCCAAAAATAAGGTGATAGGAAGCATTTCTAGATCAGTGACTCAAGGCTTATGTCTTCTGCACTGCTCCGGGCTCCCTGAGGGTAGGAGTCTATAGTATTTTCTCATAAGGAAGCTGAAAGAAGCACACAGAGCTGCCCCACCTCCAAGCACGTTGCAAAGCAGGGGTGTTTGAGGGTCAGACTGCTCCAGAAGCAAAAGCAGTACCCATCCCAAAAATGCAGACAGTAATCCAGATAGACAGCAAACGGATTTATTGTGATAGCTGAACCCTCTGATCTGGCTAGCCTGTGTTCCATCCCTTAGGGAGTGCAGATTATCTCCTCTCTAATCTCCTCTCCCCTTTCCCTAACCTGCAGACTGCTACCTGCAAACACACACTGTTTAGTCTAGCCTTAAACTGTTAGCTGTTCTCCTCACAGCCCCACCTTCTATTTGCTCACAAAGCCCCTGGCACATTTTGTCATGGCATAAAGAAGAGGAGAACCCATTTTTGATTTGCTCCTCCTTGGCAGCTGCAGCTTCCTCAGGTTACCTCTTTGTTTGGGAATAATAGCGCTTTTCTTACCTTGGATAAATACGGTCAATCCTCTTATAATATTACCCCCATGTCTGCACATTCACTTCATCTGTTTGTCCTGGGATGCTTCCAGCTATTTTCAGTGTCTTTCTATGGGCATTCAAAGGCGGGTCTTTGTCTCCTGCAGCAAGGTGCCCGGTGTAATGCCAACTGATGTCCACCTGCATCGGTCTGGGAAGTGGCAGCTTTTTTGGCTTGCCAGATGGGGCAGGGGGGCAGGCCCATTTCTCTCCTTCTAAGTGCCCCACTGCAGAAGATAGGAAAAAGCTGCTAAAAGATCCACCCTTTCCCTCCCTATTTCCAGGTCTTTTTGTCCAAGGTACCAGCTGAGTGAAGCCACCAGGATGACAAAAGGCAGCCTGCTGCATTCACCATCAGTCCCTTGCTGCCCCCCACTACCCCCCTGCTTTCCCCAAAAACTGGCTTCTTGCTCTCCTCTGCAGGTGAAATCTGCTGACCTGGGCTCCTCCACCACCACATCAGGCTTTTCAACAAGAATATGAAGTAGCTGAATTTGCTGCCAGGGCTGTGTGAAGCTTTAATCCACAAGTGCAAGTGCTGCCATTCAATTGGTAATAACGTTCAATGCGTTACTAGAGGGAGCCATAACAGCAGCACTGAAAACTGATCAGTTTCTGCCCCAGCATATAAGATGCACAAGAAAAAAACCATCAGGAACTGTTTGGTCATACTCCAATATTTCTTTTTCACTTTGCATTGCAGTTAAACATAGTTGAAAACCACTTTATTCTGATACAAGCTTTTCAGAACATTGCGGTAACATCAAGAGTTACTTGCTGGTGTTTGCCAAGCCCTCAATTGCATTGCCATGCAGCCAGCTAGAAAAGAGTCCCACAGAAGGGTAATATTTGATGGTATAACTTTGTATAGCATAACAGAGGAAAAAAAACACAGTGCTTTTCAAGTGAATTAATAATGTTTAATGTTTTTTAAATGGGAAAAAAATGCAGGAATAAAGTAAAAAAAGAAATCAAAAGCACACCACAGTGTGCAAACCTCCTCCATTCAGTCACTCCAAAGCAGCAAGAACAGCTCATATTTGTATGAGTCGGAAAGAAAAGTCTGCCAAAACCTTTCCCAGGAAATTATTTCAGGGAACGCTACTGAATTCAGAATAGCAGCAGCATTGTTATTTAACTTAAACACAGAGCTCATATTTTAGTTTGATTTTGCCCTTTGCAACTCAGATCCACCAAAAACCAGCCATCCCTGGAAGGGGAAGGGGCAGCGCTTGACAACACACTAGAGAGCCCCGGGGGAACCTGTGGTTAACAATTCACAGCAAAGCTCTGCCCTTGGAAGAAGAGCTTTAAAATACCATTAGACCTTTACTAGAGCAGACAGTCTTTGATTAATAAGGTCTCATCCAAAAGAATGTTAGCTATTAGACCCGTTAATAACGGAGACCTATGATAAAAGCACAAGTACACCAGAGGTGTGCCTCTGTGAGATCCTTAAGTGAGGGGAGAGAAACAATTGAGAGCTGTACAGCTGAGGGAGATACAAGACCTGCTCCTGCTCAGGCTTGAAAACAACACTTATTCTCTGTAGCAGGAATAAGAATAGGCCACAAATCATCTTCATTGCTTCATGTATCCTTCTGAATGGGAAAGAAAGCAGGGGGAAACATGCAAATACCAAAACCTTCTGCTGAGAGGTTGCATGAGGCTGGCTCTCAGTGCTGAGCTGCCCTATGGCTTTCTTTTTGCAGTAGCAGCTTCCCCAAATAAATTATGGTTCTGGGCCTCTTAAATGTGAATTGGTTCTTCAGCACCATTTGAATGGGCTTCTCTCTTTGGGAGTAAAGTGCCTACAGTAATGACTGCCCAAATTGCCTCCTGTCACCTCTTCACCCTCCCTCTGTGCTTGAAGGGCACATGGTGGGGCACAGTGACCCCTGCCCAGCCACCCTCTGACATGGCAGCTGGTAACTACTGCTTGGGCTCAACCAAGTGCTCTCTACCAGCCTTGCCTCAAGGCTATACAGGCACTCACTTGCCTGTGGACCTGTGCTTGCATGTGTATTTTATTCGAACTCTTCCCCAACACAGCCTGATGGGGGAAGGCAGGAGGGAGGGGGTTGCCTTTAGAGATGATGGTTCACTGACTAGAAACAGCACCAGACAATAAAGCATCCCAAAAACCCAACCAAACTTCAAAACACCCAAACATACATTCAAAGCCAGAATAAGAAGATATTGACCAGAAACCTAAAATCTTACTATCAGACCTCATTTTCTGATATTCACAGCAAAAGAGTGAATTTATTTTTTCCTCCTTTTGTCGCTGGCAAGTGTCTCCCAGCTCTATAGTGAAGACATGAAGGTGAGGAAAAAATGCAATTGGGATTAGCACTTTGTTGTTTTCCTGTGATGCTCCAAGGCAGGATTTTTCTTATGCTTACTGTACATGAAGCATTTTAAAAATTTATTTACTTTAAAAAGTTGGGAAATTTCCATCAAAATCACCACAATTTACAGACAGCAATCAGCATATCTGTTTCATCAGGCCCATAAGAATATTTGCCTGAAGGTTTTCCTATCAAATCATGACAGATCCATAACAACATTACTAAAATCTATTCCTAATGCATTTAATGTATATATTATTATGTGCATAATATTATACTGTATCTATTATCAGACAGCTGTCTTACTGCCACATCTTGTAGCACCCTTTTTTCTCCATACAGCCCCAGCAAGTAAAGCATGCAAAACCCATATTAACCTCTTTTTAAAGCTCCTGGTTGCCGAAGATATGAGATGAGAAGGAGCACTGCAAGGCCACTGAGAAATTCTGATTAATCAAAATCAGAGTTTTCTTGTCTTCTTGATGGGTAATTTCTCCACGCTGCTGTCACCTTCTCCTTTCAGGAGAAAAGAGGATTTTTTCACCTGGGTAAACCTCAAAGCAAATCTTGTCCTAGTCCTCCTCCCCTCTCCATGCAGTGGGCATGCAGTGGGCTCAATGGCCCACACAGTTCTTACGTTTCTACATCCAGCAGGTGGTTTCTCGGTGTTTCCAGGTAAAAACTTACACTAGATTAAAGAGAGAAGAGCTGCAAGTTGTCCAAAGGACAATTCTTCTGTGAGCACTGAGGTGAACATTAAGGGGCCCAGAGGACCCAACCCAGTGGTGCTCTTTGCCTTGGAGGATAATGATGAGGAAGGAGAAAGGGCCAAAGTACTTTCAGGATGACTTATTCACAGAGAAGAATAGCAGACAGGGAATTTAGAAGGAAAAAGTGAATATTAGTTAACAAGAGCAGAAATGGTAGTCAACAATCCTGATATTTTTACACACATTTCAAATTTTAGGAAAAAAACCTAAGATGAAAACTTGAAAATTATTATGGGCGGCTGGGAGAGATGACAGATGTGGACAATCTGATCTGCAGGTCACCAGCAAACAGCATGCAGAAGAAATTCAAGCCTACTTCTGAACCCTGCCAGGATACAGAGCATGTTTCCCTGCTCTGGCATGGCTGCTGTTTTCCAGGGACAGGATCCGAGCTGGTTGCTGCACTCATTTCCTCAGCAGTTATTTTCTTGGAACTCAGCACAGTACTTCTTCCTTTTTTTTCCTCCCCAATAGAAAAACATGTGATGTTATTTAATGTGACGTGCCAGCTTTCCCATCATTTTAATTTATTTCAAGGAGAAGTACCCCACATGGAAATGCACAATGCCACACAATAGCGTGCCGAAAGGTCTGAGTGGAGAGCAGGAAACTCTTTCAGAGTGTAAGAGGGTGACATGTAATGCAGGTTTTTTTCTTCATTTTCTTTTATTTCTCCCTCTTTTCAAGGCTTCCAGTCAAGTGACATTTTGTTTGATATTCACATCATTTCCCAATTACAGTTCTTCTAAAATTCTTGTGAACAGCTGAATAACTCCTGGTGTGGCTTTGTTACAGCTCATTTCACTGCATTAGCTTCCACTACCTCTCCTCTTCAGAGGCTGAACCTGGAGATGTGGTTCAAATCTCCCCCTCGCATCACTCACTCTCCACTTGCACTTTTACTGAAGCACGTCTCTCTTATCTCGACTTCCATTTCACAACATTTCTATTGTGACCTGGTTTAGTGTAATTCTCCCGGTGTATGATAGCTAAAAGAAAGGTTAAAAGGTATCCCAGTGATATAATTGCCCCAGCAGCTCAGCACTACTTACCTGAGGCATTCCTGAGGAGGCAGGGAACTCACGGATGAGAAGGATCAAGAGCTGTAACATGACTCGTACGTTCAAGACTCTCCAGCACACTTTCACAGTTGAAGGGAGCAGTCTATTCAGGGTAGGATATTCAGAAGCAATAAAATAAAGGAACAGTCCACTTTTTATGCCTTTGAAAAGATGGATGGTTGTTGAACCTCTCTCCTGCAAATATTTGTATTCAGCAGCAACTTCACAGATATAACAGAGCCCGTTGAACACCACTGACAGGGCTCTCAGGTTAGACTGTTCACAAATGGAAGAATTTTTTCTCCAGGCAGAGCAGTATGAAGTTTGGCCCAGAGGCCACCCTGAATAGATAGAGCGTCCTGGCCCTGCAGACCAAGTGCTTAGCAATCTGGTTTCTCTGATTTCCCTCTCCCCATATTAATACAGCTGTGCAAAAGCAGAGTGGAAAATGACATGCTCAAGGAGAAGATCGTGATCAGTAGTGAGTTCACCTGCACTTATTATATGAATTCTGGTAGTATCCAGCCACAGGTCTGAGGGAATTTTCTTCTGCACATGTGTTTCATGTCAGTCACTCAAATCTAGTGCTAAACCAAGGTTCATTTGCTGTGGGTAGACACAAAGGAGAAAGTTCCAACCAAATATTCTCGAGAGGTAAAAACACAGAAAAAAGCTTTTGTGGCAAAGAATTGAAAATTAATTAACATTGGCAAAAGAGTAAACACAACATAATATCATTTATTACAGCAAAGACTTAGCCCATGGAACACAGGAAACCTTTAAAGCCATTTGATACTTCGCTCCATGAGAAGAGAGAGAAAAACAGAAAGACAGGAAAGATAAAAAACTAGACACATAGCTACCAACTCCTGGGTTGCAGTGATGTAGAACTTCAAGATGAAGGTAGGGTTAAAGGACAATGTGCTTGCCTTGTGGTCAGAGTTCTTAAAACCTTGGCCCATCCTGGGCCTTCTTCTCAGGACAGATTTCTGTCTCTCAGCCTCTTGGGGACTGAGGTAGGTGACACTGGGGCTGACTCCAGTGTGCCATGATTGACAGATACTGTGGGGCTGGGAGGTCTGGGGCAAGGCACCACCTCACCAGAGCAAGGCCTGACCCACCTCTTGCCACTCATCCAAGCCCCCAAGATGTCTTGAAACAGATTACCTGTTCCAGTCTCTGACAACATGCAGATCACTTTTGCATGCTGTGACATAATGGACACTCAGTGGGGCTGGCGGGGAGCTTCCTGAGACACACGAGGTTTGTTTAAAATGGTTTAATGCCTAGAAAGAGACCGAGGAAACTCTTCAGTGCAGCTACCAATGTGTGCACTTTGGGGATTTATTTTTTGTTTTGAAGAGGTTGCTGATAGAGCTTAAGCTGCTGCTGGGATTCATTTGAAAAGGGACCAGGGTGGGGAATCAAGAGCCTTCCACTGGTATCTCAGCTATGCTGTTGATGTTATGCAGTGAAGAGTATTGCAATGACCCTGTGCAAGGAGAATCCTGCATCCACAGGCTGGTGTCAGCACTGAAGTTAACATCATTTTTTTCACCCTTCCCTTCCTCCCTCCTTATGCTTAGGGAAATTCCTCTTCCACCCAGAACCCATTCCCAGCCCATACCTGGGCTGAGAGGTTGAGATGTCCTTCCTTCCCCAGCCCAGAAGCCAAGCAAAGATTATCTTGAGGTCACCTTTTCAGCAAGAGGCATATTTCTGAGAACATTCCTGACCACAGAGTACCCACCATGCTCTGCTTCTGCTGCACTGAGCCAAGAGTCTATAGATTTCCTGCTCTTAAAATACATTAACGTAATAAAAGTCAGAATTACACAGCCTGGTATTTGTGATTTACAGTTCTGGGCCAAACACAACAAGTAAGAAATAAGAACATCCTGTGGCAACTCAAACAATCTAGGACTGTTATGCAGGAAGGTGAACTTTTTACCTGCGATGAGCTATCGTGTCCATTACGGCCAAAACAGAAGTGGCAGAGAAACATCTGCAATACCTTTTCTCTGGTTTTCAAGTGAGTAGATCAACATTGCTAATGACTGGCCTTGGCAGCTGTCCTGTCTAATTACCAGCTGCACTCCGACATTATCATCTAATATTAATACCACTGGAAACCCTTGTTACATTCAGTTTATCATGATGTCATGTCTGGCTTCTTGTCTGTCTTCTCCAAGTCTGCATGGTTACCCTAGACCTATATCCCTCCCTGCTTCCAGACTGAGTGGGCACTCTCAGACCCTCTTTGCTGAAGATGGTTTTTAAGAAAAACATCACAGGACAAGGAAATCACTGTGTTAGACATTCAGTCTTTGCTCTACAATCAGCTTTAATCTGTCCAGAGGCTCTTTTTTTCCATATTCATATCAGTAGTTAGTCTTTGTGCACAAGCATAACTCAGGTGATCAACTAATGAGGCTGAATTTTAATTTTAAAATGTGTTCTGACCTGAAGAAAAGTGCTATTCCTGGTGCTGACTGAAAAACTTCTGTGAAGGGCAGCACTTCAGTACTTTACCTGTAGCACCCAACAGGAGCAACCCTGAGACAAGAGCTTTGCCTCTCAAGCCTGTGTATCAATAGCAGAGACGTGTTTTTCTGATAGCTTCAATAAGCAAAAAGTGAGAATGATCATTCAAAATGCTTTCAAATTAATTACCTTAATGACATTCCTGAAGGGAGATCAAGGACCAATCCAATTCAGGTGAAAACTCAGGCTGAGAATACACTGTACTGGGTGTTTGAAGCTCTACAAAAACATCAGGAAAAGATGCATTGGAGTTCTAGCTCAGGGTCTGCACACTCTCTGAGGGCAATGTGGATTCTGAATGTTGCATTGAGAGCACAGAAAATCAAGGGTATTGTGTTGATCTCCAGGTTAAATTTGTGGCAAACAATAGGAGTTTGTTTTTTTCTTGCTAGCACACTTCATCAGCCAGACACCCAGAGGAACCCGTCTGCAGGGACCACATGGGGGGAGCCAGACCTTGCCCTGAAGCAGAGATCTTTTGACTTCCTCTTGGTACCACCTTCTAGAAAATGGGCCCTGTTTCTACAAATGTAGATATAAACTGGACATTTTCCCATCATTACTCAGCTTGCTTGCTACCTTTATTGCTTTATTTCCCCCTCTGGGAAGGTGAGCCCCAATTCCTTCAGCCTTGCCACCTCAGTCTCCCTTCATCCTGCTGGCAGCAGCTGCTGTGGCACTGCTTCAGAAACCAGGTGCTGCCAGGGGGTACAAACTGCATGACCCCACTCTGTATAAAAGGGTCACATTAGTCACGGAAAGTGCTTCCAGGAAGGCTAATGAAAGGAAATGGACCCAGGCACTGATGCTCTGCATACTAAATATCTCTTAGTGCAAGGATCTTCTCTGCTCTTCAATTAAATAATATTCAAAGGAAGTACTGGTCACGAACCTTTTCCACTATCATCCTTAATAGCTGGTAAAACAGTTACTTTGACCCTTTGATGATGTTGCATGACCACAAAAGCAGTGGAAGAGGGAATGCTGTCATCAGGCTTGGGCAGAAAGGACTGTGCACACGAGGTGGAAGTTTTCTCACAGACATATGCTCTGAGGCCCTTAGCTCCCATCCACCCCCAGCTGCCCTCTGGTACCTTTATGATATTCACCTGCCAGAAAACCAGCCGTGGTTTTACTAAACAGAACCTAACCTGGGAGCCAAAATTAATCATCATGCCACGAATATATACAGGTCTCCTCTTCACAGGAGGGCAAATCCAAGTCCTGAGCCATCATACACAAGTTTAGGCACAAGTCTAATACAAATGAAAAAATTGTCCTTTTAGCATGCCATTAAGCACAACAGCAAATCTGAATCTGAACTTAATTACCCCAGTCTTAAAAGAGAATAAATTATAAGCAAACATTGAATGAATCTATGCTGAAGATCCTTCAAAAAAATCACTGAGTCACTATATCTGGAATATACATATGCATATATACAATGTCTTGCTCATCATCAACAGGAAGACCTTTATCAACTCTGCTCCTTCTGGAAATTTTGTTGGGTTTTTTTAACTAGTATTTTTTTTTTTCATTTTTCTTATCAGTGCAAATGGTGAGAAATAGGGCAATTATATTTTTGAGTACACTAATTTGGTTGGAGTTTAAGTGGCGTAAGGAATATCAGAATATGCATGCCACAAGCAAGGAACAACTGAGCACTAGGCCTAAATATGATCAAAGAGCATGTATGCATCTGGATGTGCTTCCTCTGTTTTTTGCTTGCACAGTAAATACTAGGATCTGTGTCCATAATATAAACAATATAGAGCATGAGAATGGTAGAGAGCAAAGAAGGGAAGACAAACAGTAGTTGTTTGATATAGAACCTCACATTTGAGCTTGTCTTAGAAAATATGATAATGCTTCAGAAAACAAAATGTAGAGGGTTTCCACAGCATTAAACACTATTTACTGAAGTGTGGTACCTAGACAAAAAAAGTCTCTGCCTCATAGCAAAAGAAAACCAAAACATGAAGCTGGCAGAATCTGAGAAATTCAAACACCCAGGTAAGGGTGTCAGTTGTGTAAAACTCCAAGGGACTTAAATAAACACTAGTCTGGGTCTCCAGCTAATGCATGGCAGCAGCTTGGAGCTCCAGCACTTCTCTGCCTGTGCAACAGGGCAGTCCAGGTTCCTACCATCATTCTCTCTCACGATGGCTGGTGATCTTCCATGCATCTATGAGAGGATATCAAAATGTTTTTAACATTATTGCTTGCTGAATTAACTTCTGGAG
>VXBU01003693.1:2183919-2246156 GCA_013400315.1 Bombycilla garrulus
ATTTTGGAGTGAAAAAAAAAAAAAAAAAGAAAACCAAAACCACAGAAATTATTTTACTGTTTCCAGTGAGGTATGATTTTCTTTAAGCTTCTGAGCACAGGAGAGCAGCCGTAGTGCAAGGTGAGGATGATTGATTATTTTCTTGCAGAGCAAGCAAGAGCCCTAAACCTCTCTGGAATTACTTTAGACCCCATCACTGGTGTTTCCCATTAATTTCATTCAAGCAGATTTTTTCTCAGGTGAATGTTCTTATTGCTTCTGGGTACATTTTCTCAGAAATGGCAAATCCAGACCTTTGTGAGAAAACTTACAAACCAAAGCACTCACTCCCAGCTGGTTGCTTGCTCCCTCGGGATGTACATGTATGCCTCCTGTCAAGAAAGCCATTCTCAGTCCACCTGTGAAGGATTGTTATTTTCTCAGTTGAATGTTGAAGTGACACCAGGTGAGGCAACAAACCGTGCCAGATGGAGAGGTCAAGATAGCCCAGTCTCATTTACAGGACTCCAAACCCCATCAGTTTTTTGTCACCAGCCCCAGCTGTGAACCATTTGCTGGTGACAGAAGATACCACCAGTGAGAAGGGGGCAAGATACCAGGTGGGATCAGTCATTTCACCCCCTCCCCAAGCCCAGGTTAATCTGACCAAGGCCAGGGTGGTCCCAGCATGTCTCAAGTGGAGAGGGAGAGTAGATTTCCCTCTGAAGTTTGGGGCTCTTGCTGATCCCCTTCCCCATCCCCCAAAGCAGCAGGGTGAAGGAAGCATCTCTTCCCCCCACCCCAGCACTACAGGCATCTCTTCTGCTGCTGTGCAGACCACCAGTCCCTCATATTAGCCCAAGACATGAAACATCAAATGAGATCATAAAAAGCAGCGGTGTGTGTGGAGCACTGCTAAAGGTCACTGCTGCATGTGAATTCACTTTTAAAAATAATTAATTGAACAACAGCCTGACATTTACCCTGCAAAGAGATTTTTCAAAGTTTGCTTGCTGAACCCTGATGTTCACAGGCTGCAGTGTTTACTGTTGGGGGAGCAGAGGATCATTGTTATTCTACAGCAAATAAAAGAAAATGGATCAAATTCAACTCTGAATAAAAGAGGGGAAAAAAACCCTATAGGCAAAACTTGCATTGGATTCACTCAGCTTTGCTCTTTCTCCCTGCTTTGTTTCATGGGATCGGTGAATACCATTAAGGCTGAACAAACATTTCCAATGCAAAAAGTAATTTCCACTTGCATGTAACATCTTTCCTCAGGGCTGAAGTTTCATATACACCTTTTCCTACCTCAGAAATATTTGTATTAATACTATTTGGAGGAATGAGAGTCTGAATAATGGCCAAGAAGGAGTTTCCTTTAGGATTTATGTGGAAGGAGAAAGAAAGGAAATTGTGTTCTCCTTACATCTTTTTAAGTGATAGCTCAGTTGCAGCATCTCATCCCTCTGTTTCACAGATGGGCTGGGTGGCATAATCAGCATCAGCTGTGAGGAGCCAACAGCATAAACCCATTCATTTTATGTGCTTGGCTTCTGCATGTCCGTGGGCCATCAATTTCCTTCTGACTACATATGCCCCTAAAGTCCTGGAAGGAACAAGCCACAGACTCACCATTGATGACATTGCACACAGTGGTTGTTCACCCGAAAGCCCGTCCCACACAACGTTCATAAAGCATTTTGTCTCACAGGGAAACTAAAATGTGAATTTTCATTGTGGCCTTGGACTAGACTCTACTTCATTTTTAAAGCATCTGAAATTTGAATGGAGAGCATCTCATCCTCTAAACAGCTTTCTGTCTGTTAAAAAAACAAGTCCTTGCTCAGGTCCCACAGCAACTTAGTTTTTTTACTAACCTCTGGTGTGAACCCTTACCTAATGCTGTTTGAAAATCCACGTAGGACCCCCTCCTGAGCCCTACTTATCAACACACTCAGTAACACCACCAGCAGGAGGCTGCAGTAGGACCCGGGAGGCTACACTGGTAAGGTTGCCCTTTAAAATAGCTGTGCTGCTTCCCGCAGGCTGTGTTTATATCTACCTGTCCAGTGCTCATACGCCTAACTATCAGCTCTATCATCTTGCCTCAGCTGGGATTAGACTCACTCCCCTGTGACTTCTAGGTTGCCCTCTAAGGGTTCATTTAGAAAGGGAGTTTGCAGCTGGGGATTTCAACATACCTTTAAAGAAACGAGCTTTTTATGTGCTGTGATGCTGGTTTTAGGTTTCAGCAATGCAAAGCTGAGTCTGGTGTCTGTAGATTTTTCTATCCACAGCCAAGCCTGTGATTCTCAGCATTACAGCAGCTTCAAACAAAAGCTTGATTCTTCTTTACATGTCAGAAATATTGCCTAATCACCTGCTACTCATTAAGATACAATTCAAAGTAAATCTCATACACTAGCACATTGCAGCACTGGCATTAGAACACATAGTGACAGCAGGTACGTCTCCAAAATCCCCTAACACTGGTCCACAACATCAACCAAATTTTTTTCTTTAAACAATAAGTGTTTTCTAAACGTATTTGCAATAGTTAGATTTTGTTTCATTTATCCCAATGACAACCAGCCATCTGAGGATTCATTAATACATGCAGCATCACACTGCAGACTGTGTGCATTGCAGAGATACCAAAGCCAGACTTTCAGCTCTGCTATTGTATAGACACTAGGGAAAGTAAGAAAGCTGGCTGCTGTGTCAGGGTGGTCCCTGCAGTCGCATGAGACTAACTGGGTAATTTACCTCATTAGTTTACTGCTAGCTCTGAAATTAATGGTGTGGCCATAACGGCCCAAGCTTAAGAAGCAGGTAGATTTGCAGATTTACTGCAAGTGCATTTAGGTCAATTATTTTAAAAATCGTTTTAATTTCCATAAGGTATATTATGAAGCCAACTAATCTTAGGGCTGGCAGACAGAGGTATCTTGGGACCTCTCTTGTGTTTCTTGACTCTGGAGCCCAGCTCTCTCTATCTACTAGACAGGGTTATTTATGCCTTACCTCTGTGACAAACCCAGGTGTGGTACCCAACCATCAGGGTTTCTCAAGCACAGCTGATGCACAGACTCAACTGGCATTTTGTGTTTGCCAACACTCAGAACAAGCACTTTACAATTCCTTTATCTACACACCTCATCAGCAGTTTCTCCTGATCCTCCAGACTCTGATCCACATGCCTTTCTGAACTTTATCAGCTCAGGAGAGCTGAGCAGGCAGAAAGATGGCAGGTCAGATCTGGTGTCAAGGAAGGCAAGGAAATACACCTGAAGAAAAAATAGCTTACCTGTGCCTACAGGATGTGAAGTTTGGAAAAGGCAGTTACAACTGAGAAAAGAGATCTTGGGGTGATCACTGACAGCTCTCAGATTCCAACTCAGCAACTTCTCATTAGAGAGAAGGAAAAAAACATCTTGGGCATCATCAGTCAGGGTAACAAGAACAAGACAGAAAGGAATATTTTACCACCACATAAGTTGTCAGCCTATATCCTGAAAATGATGTGTGGCTTGGGTCTCTGCATCTCAAGAAGGACATAGTGAAATTAAAGCAAGTACAAAGAAAGGTAACTAACGTGATTAAGGGGACAGTGCAGTTGCCCAAAAAATAGAGACTGGAAGAGATGGGGGCTCTTCAACTTGCAAAGGGAAAAGCTGGGGGATATCATTAGTGCAATATCAATATCATGACATTATTTGGCAGTTGGTGGCCATGCTGACTGCCAAAGCGTTGTTCACCCAATTTCATACTGCAGGAACTAGATGACACTCAAAGAAACTGTCTGGAAACTAGCTTTAAAAAGCTGGAAGTTTATTCCTTACACAGAAGGCAGTGAGCTTCTGTGACTTGCTGCCACAGGAGATTGTGAATGTCAGTAGTAGCAGCCACCTAAAAAAGTAATTAAATTTACAGACAATATATAAATGATTTCTGAAAGGACTAGGCAAAGCTGTGTTCTCCATAATTTTTATGATGGAGATTTTGGATTATGGAGAACTACAAAGAGCATGGACCAACACCAGAGGAAGGGCTTACATAGTCTCCTTAAACAGCTCCTCCTGTTACCATTAAAATCTATGAGTTTTGCAATCATCTTCAAATGAGGCCACTATGCCACAGAACCAGCATAAGCTCCCGCATATTATGAATGCAGCGTGTTGGTCATGACTGCATGACAGCTAAAGGCTGTGATGGATTAAAATCTGCTTGGTAAGGAGGTTCACTCTCAAGCCTCAAAGATTTCAGACAGCTTCTACAATTTTGACTGAATAATCTAGTTCCATCATACATGGCACAGAGTGGAACTCATCAGATCTTGAGAAAAATCTGAATGCAAACCTTACCATGCGCTGCTTGACAAAATACAAGGAATATGCTGTTAATACTACACAATGCATATCATCCTAATTGAATAATGTGGAGCCATACCTATTTCTGTCAACATCCTAAAAGTACAGCATCTTGATGTTCACATTTTAGGACAGAGACAAGGAAAACAACACATCATTTGGGAAAGAGCTATCAACAAGCTGGGATTCAATTCATTGGGCCATATCAAGTTTTAACCGAGCTTTTTGTTTTCTTGACATAGAGAACTGTTTGGGAAAGCAGGATAGAGACACTCTCAGGAACTGTGTTCCCTCTTATAAGTATCTGTAAAATATTTCCTAAGCTCCCTGCCTTTGTATCACATATTTTTAAACAGTGGGAAATCCAGACTACAATAAAAACCCCCTGCATATTCAATTCTTCCAGCAAAATGCCAAAACCATGCAGTGACTTGTTCATCTGGTTTACATTGAGTCTGTAACAGAGAATGAACAAAATTGAAGAGAGGGGCTATTTGCAATGGTTTATTAAATCTCTCCTGTGCCATTTCTCAGTTGGAAGGGTAATTCTAGTCACAGTAAAGAACTTAAACCATGCCCTGTATGTCTGCTGATAACGTCAAGGATAACAATGAGGGAAACATTGGTCCTTGCAAGTACTGGGAGGGAAAAGTCTCAGGTTCCTGATGGTAAAAAGGATGTCTGGCACTAAGATACTCACACTGCTGGTGAAACCTTTGAGAGCTTCTTGGTAACTCCAAACCTAAGGATCATGCTACATTACACTCTGCTCACTAAGGTATCTCATTCTCAGACACCTGGTAGGCAGCTCAGCCTTCTATAGTTCAGGTTGGTGAGCTGGAAACTAGTGCCTTTGGTTTGGTATCCCAGAGACAGTGAGAGCTGCAGAAATTTTCTAGGTGTAATTTATATATGCAAACTGACAATTTGCTACCGACATATTTCAGTACAGAATTTTGAGGAGAGGCTGGCAAGAAAGCACACAAGCATTACATCCCAAGAATCAGAGCTAGAATTACACACATAATCCATTTACAAAGCCTGTTCCTCATTGCAACACAAGTAATCACCCCTGTGATTCTTTTAAATTGACTGGTGTGTCCCAGTAAAGGTCTTGCACCTTCAGGTCTGTTTAGATTTAGTATAGAGAGTCAGAGATACCAACAGTTACTCCTCAAACATCTGAAATTAGTAATTACAGGTACTGCCTACATAAAAATTGTATTGATACTTAGTTTCAGAAGCACTAACCTTTCACCTAGATGCAGACACCTTTTACTCAGATGAACTTTTGACTTTTGGGGGCTGGGCGGGGTGGAGGTGGGAGGAGGAGACGCAAAACCAGCAAAAAAAACCCACAAACAAACAACCGAACAAAACCCCACCAAGTCTGTTGGTTTCATTCCAACAATAACTTTTTTTTTCATAAGTTAATGATTACCTAAAACCCACTGCGCCTCCCTGCCACAATAGTGCATTAATGTGGGACCAATATCATCATTCCCCTTTAAAGAATTACACAAACTCCCCTTTACTCAGCAGCCAAGATACTTTCTGAGGAATTTCTTAGGAGATGAATTAATGAACAGGTCAAAACAGGCTGATACCCAGTGCCATCTTAGATAAACCCTGGAAAATACTTACCCAGAAACCTAGATAGAAAGGATCTGTTAGCATCGTCACAGCTTTTTGATGTGGTTGTGCACTGCAGCACCCTGACAGCTCACTCGCTCTTTCAAAGCCTCAGCAACAGTGAGGCTGAGCCACAACTTTCTTCTCCTTTGATCCACGAATTTTGCTGGGGGTGAGGGGTGGGGGTGAAAGTGCGTGAATTGCTAAATTAAAAAAAAGAGTTACATCTGTGATAACAGATATTTTCCATCCACAAACCAAAGGTATTTTCATAATTTTACTTCCTTAAACAGATTAGCTCTGATTAACAACTACTTTTAGAAGCCTGTGTTGTAATACCAGCTCCTCCCAGATTTTTTTATCATTCCTCTCCACTTCATCTACAAAAATATGAGTCATGTCTGGTGCTTGCTTCTAACCTTTGCTCCTTCCTTGATGAGAGGAGAGATTCCAAATGTCCTTCGTGCCCTTGGAGGTGCCCGGCTGAAACGCTGGAACCCATCTCCTTCTACCATGAAACTGAGCAAACTCCAAACTTTATGCAACTTTCTATCTATCCATCACACCACACCAGAGTAGTTAGGTCTAAGACATTCTCTTAATGCAATTCTGTCCACATGAGCTCAGGGTGTTACCTCTTCCTGATACCTGTGTTTCCACAGATGAAGCATCCCCATTAGACACCACTTACAGGACAGCGGCATAAACAGAGAAAGAGGAAGGCTGTTCCTCTCATCCACAAAAAAAATGAAGGCAAGAAGCAAGGGACTTGCACACACACAAGTCAACATTGCTCCTGATCTCTGAAGCTTTTTTTGTTTTGGTTTGTTTTTAACAACAGCTACTCAGTAGAATACAGACATGAAGGATGCACAGTGTGTCACTGCTTCTCTGTGATCTCCTGTGCTCTGCCACCACCCACAACTACTGGAGAAATGGGATTGCTCCAAACTAAGTTGTGAACTACTTCAACTAAAAGGAAAAGAAAAAAGCCTCTATGGACTAATTCCACCTACATCTGACAACTGTCAATTTTATCCATAAACATGAGTGCAATATTGGCTGCTACAGAAATCTGTGTATACATGGATATTCTGTTACTTCCAGTGCACTATGCATTACTGGTTCAGAAGAAACAAATTTAAAATCTGTCTGGTTTAAACAAAACCAAAATAAAAGTATGGCACTATACCTGCTCCTGATATGTCTGCCTTGTTTTTTTTCTATTCCTACAGGTAATTTTTCCCAGTGTACTAAGCTTCCTTTCCCCTTTTATGCCTCTTGCCCTCTGAAGGAGCTGTGCTAATACTTGGCAGGTTATATGAAAATGCACTTCATGTTCATGTGAACATGCACTTTATGTTCAAGTGAGGGAACATCCAGGCAGGGTGAAGAATTTGCAAACTGCAGATTAAAGCCTGAGAAAGCAGAACATCAAATAAAATGGACAAAGAAATTACTATTTCTCTTTTTCTACCTATAACTTATTGTTGCCAGCATTCAAAGAAAAAAAATCACATTCGTGGAGGTTGTTTGGGGAGGAGGAAAGGAGAGAAAATGTGAGGGCTGCACAATAGCTAAACAGAAATATGGGTTGATGAGCACAGCCAGCTATCCATCCATCCATCCCTCCCTGCACGAAGCAGACAATGTGCATTTGAGACAACCACCTGCTTCACCTGCTGACAGGTTTTGACCTCTACATCTGGACCTTGCATTGATAGAGGCAATATAATCCAAACTATGCTTTTATAATACAACTGCACATTCAAAAAAATATGGCTGTTTTTGAATGTTATTATTCAAACCCCTTTCCATCTCTGGAGACTTTCATTCAATGTGAAACCAGAGCTGATTTTCAACTGAGTTCCTTCTCTTCATGTGAAGCCAATATGCCTTATCTAGTCAAAAGCAGCTCTACCTTGAGGATTAGACACCTGATTTCATTAAGACTTCTGATAGCTTTTAATTAAGGATCTTTCCTCTTTACACATCCCTGCAATCACACAGTATTGAAGACACCAGGTGATTTTCTCATTTTAATTTTGTCCCCAGTGGGTTTCAGTAAGTGCTCCTTCAGCTGAAAGTCTTTCTGCTGAGCCCTGGCACCGACCCTCGAATCAGAGTAGTGTTGTGTATGACACAGGCACTCGCCTCTGGCATGCAACCAGAAGGAACTGCAGCTCCAGGGCACAATGAGGACAACCCCATTCAGGTCCAGTGCTTACCTCCAGGAGACAGCGTGTCTTCTGAGATTGTGATACTGATGTAATCAGTCAAGAAGGGCAGCAAAGGGAAGGTGTGATTTCAGTTCGAACTAAACATCTGAATTTAAACATAGAAAAAGAGAAGCACTGGGAAGCTAATATCAAAACATTCCTGGTTTAAGCCAGGATTTTGCTTTGCTGATTTTTTAAGAACCATTTATAATCCAGAGAAAGTTATAACACTATTCCTAACTCCCTATCTTTTCTACAGAAACAGAGAGAACAAAAAGCCTTCTGAGGTCCAGGACAAACAAAATGTTTAGCCTGTTGGCTGGCCATCCCTCAACCTTAACTTCAGAGTACTCCCACTTCCTGACTCCTTATATCCCACCAACAAATCAGTTTCGTGGTAGCAGCTGCAAATGCCAGAGTGTGGAGAAGGAGGGCAAGGCTGAAGGAAGTGTAGTGGGGCACGGAGGTGCCTTGAAACCTTTACTGACAGGGACTACATAGAGAGATTGCCATAAGGCCATATTTATCCATTGGTAAGGCAATTCCTTTGCTGCAAGTTGCTCACAGCCTGAAGTGAAGCTCAGAGTACACAAACAGGGCTTCAATGCTGCAAATAAGTCTATTCATCATGAGTCCTTTATTGTTGCTAGTCCCCAGAGAACCCAAGAAGTTCCTTCATCTTTTTTTTTCCCTCAGTGTCTCTATGCAAAATGCATCTTTCCTCTCCAAAGAGTGATGATCTTTCACAGTTCCCCACTGATATCACACTGTCCTAACCCAAACTTTGAGAAATTAAGTTCCTGCCGTGTATTTCTCAGGTATGTTAACCTAAAACTTAAAAATCTCTTTTGTTCTTGAAAAAAAAATAAATCAGATCTACCTGGACAGACAAAAAAGCCCTACCAAGTTTGGTGGATAAAGACACTGCTAGAGAAAAAGGCCTGTGATGGATGAGTTTCAGCTGCTCAAAGACAGAAGTTGACAGTTAAAAGAGGCTGTTTTCTGCCTGTCCTGACTGCTGCTTTGGTGCCCAGCTGGACCCTGCAGCACCCAGTGTGGGTCACAGCTGGGCCAGCAAGCCACAAAGGACAGCTGGCTCTTCAAAACAATGCACCTCGCTTTGCCAAACACATAAAATGTCACTGCTAAACTCCACAGATGAACCAAATACACACAGAGCATTGATTAACAGCCAATTAGCAAAGTAAATGACAAAGAGATTATACTCAATCTGCTTCTATGCCTGTGTGTGCAACAGCAACTGAACACAAAGGTGCCCATTTAATGACACCAACACACACAAATGCAGTAACAAAGACTGCGCTTAAATACGTCCATACACAGCAGTTTGCCAGGTATAATACACAGGTATTTGGATATACCTCATTTTGAAGGCCATTTATCAATACCCTAAAAATAATTTCACCTACCAGCATACAATTCTCATCACCAGGTATGGATAGTGACTTGATTGTCTTTTTCTAACTGTAAAATATCGTCCAGAGACCATAACCCCTCTGTAAAATACCCCACCAAAGAAACCATGTAGACACATATTAATATACTGTCACTATTTTTACATGTATATATAATATGCATACAGAGGCTTATACTAAAAAAGGCTTCTAGAGCTATTTTCTCCTGTAACTACTTGTTGCACCTTATTGCACAGAAAAATGGTTTCGGTGCTTGCAAAATAAATACTGTTCCCACCATATTCCTCTCAAAGAACAGCAGCTGAATCCATGCATGTACAGTGGCCAGAAGGCTGGGGTGAGTCCACAAGCAGGTGGTTTGGGTGCTAGAGGCCAGATTTGAGCAAGGGGGTCCATCAGGCAGAAATGCATTTTCAGCCACTTGTGTGCGTGCCCTGGGAGCAGCTCGCCAGACACCAAAGCTGTGTGTCCAAGCACTCTCTGCTCTGTGCAGTTCTCAAACATCAGGCCCTAAGAAGAGCTGATGGAAAGAATAGTTTGGTTTTACATAAACCTGGAAGACTGAAGGAGTTGCATGTTATGGTATTGAGTACATAGAGACCCACTGGAATGGAAATATTTAAGCAGCAAATGAGGTGAAAACTTGCTAGCAGCAATGAAGAGGAGCTCGGTCATTTGGCAAAGTAATGTATGTGGTACCCTTAGCAACTGCCAGATGAGGCAGGCAGAGGAAGGTAATAAGAAGGGTCTGGGATGGGATGAGAAAACAATGCCGTTTTGAGTTTGTGACAGATCCAGGGATGATCTTGACCAGCCTCTGTGACACTGTCAGTGCCTGAAAAGGAATCAGACTGCAGTGGGAGCCCGAAGCAGCAGCCTTAGGGGAGAGCTGTACTTATCCCTAGATAAATCAATTTAGCTTCTGAAGATTGCACACAACCTGGAGCACAGGTCTGATGCTGCAGTCAGGACTGTCTCCAAAATCCTGCAGCAGGAAGCCATGCTGAGCTTAAAGCCAGTCAAGCAAGCTGTGCTAATCTCCACAGGTCAAGACAGTATTACTACATAGAGGGAAAAAGAAAAAAAAAAAAAAGGCACACGATGGATCGCTTCATTTTTGGCAAACACAGAGGACAGAAATGATCACCTCAAGCACTGATAGCTAAGGGAAACTGACAATCTGTCCATAGCCTGCTGCAAAGCACTCTGAAAAGCAAATGAGATTATTAACTTTCAACTGGACACCATTACATAGTTACAAGTCCGTTGCCAGAAACAATAGTATTAAATGGAAAAAGAATTTCCGAGCTCTGAAAATTTGTCAGGGAGTCAGGGTTTATTGTAAAGAGTTTGTCCTGTAATAGAAGAAAGGAAACTTGATGCTGACGATTGAACCACCATCGATATTAATGAAGAAGAGAATATTTGTACCAGTGCTCAGGAAAACATTACCTTACCTTTACAGGATAAAGACTGGGAATACCTTCTCATCGCTGCAGCATGGAAGAAAAATTTCAACTGTTTAAATAGATAAATCCTGAAGGTCTGGTTATGACAACACAAAATTCCATCTTACAAATCTTCACCCTCCAAATACTTTCCTTCTAGAATGAACATTTCATTTGGTTACAATAAACGGGAAAAAAAATGCCAGTGCAAACAGAAACCAAAGCAAGTTTCATAATATGGGAACTGTATTAAATAATGATGCAGCAACTGATAATGGATGTTAGGCTGAAGTGTGTTTAGGACAGACCTAAATTTATAGTGAAGCTAGAGCAGAGCTACAATATAACATTTCTGGTGAAAAAGGTTTTTTAATGTCAAGAGGAGGGTGGCTGTGATGCTGAAAGCTGGTATCAGAGCAGTTGGCTTTTTATGGATATATAAGAAACAGATAAAATCTTCATGGAAAGCTCTACCAAAATTTTTGGTTCTAGGTTCCACCTCCACTTTCTGCAACACAAGCCTACATCCTCTAGGGACACCAGGGACTTCAGACAGCAGTCATCCCACCAGCTTGCCACTCAGAGGAGTGTGCATTGGGAGATAACAGCCACCCTCAGTTTCAGGGCAGGAGGATGCCAAGAGAGGATGAGGACGGAACTCCTGCTCCCCTAAAAGGCCTCTGGCAACAACCAAAGCAGATTTTAAAAGTGCCTTGAGAGCACTACAATAAACAGATAAGACTGCTTCAGTTGCAAACCCAGACAGCCACCTGAAGCAACTTGTAAATTATGTGAACACCAATGGTAAAACCGGGTGGAATCTCAGGAGCTCGTGTTGTATCGCAGCAGCCTGCAAAATTGGGTTTAGCTGGGAAAAGATGGATGTGTTGTGGGGACCACTTCCCTCAGGGGCCTACCTACCCATCCTTCAAAGCCCCAAGATAACAATTTTGTTTGCACTTCACCTTCATATTGTGCAGTGTTTTTTTCCTTGTAAGAAAAGGAGGGAGAAAAGAGCCAGCTAATACATCCTGCCTGCTCAGAGGCAGCACTGACATACTCCTGGGCCAAACCCCTCATGCAAAACCATCTGCAGAGTGATAGAAACACAGCCTGACAGAGCTCAGGAGGCCTCACAGGGAGCAAACTGCTGCTATCAGCACAATGCAGATAAATGAAGGAAAAGTCCACTGGAAGTGCTGCTTTAACAGAGAAACAATAACGCAAGTTATTTGGTAGCTGGTGGTCAGGCTTTCACTGAAGTTAGCTATGCTGTGGGTGGCTTCTGAGAATGAAATTCTCCAAATAAAACTGTAACCTCTCTCAATTTCTTTTTTGACAGAACCAGATGTATAAAAAAATAACAGAAACTCATCCAAATAAGAACACAACTATAGCACTCTGGATTATTTCCATACAAAGCCTGAATTTCGAACAGATGATGACCATTGTGTGACATGAATAAGAGTAAAAAATACTGAGTAATGGTCTCTGAAATGTAATTATTTTAGACAGCCTACTTAAGCCATAGTTAACACACTAAATCCATATGTCCACAGTTAAGAAAGTTGAAGCATGAAGAAGAAACACTTGTGCTACTTGCATGGCCCCGAATGCACTAGAGGCTGGTGGCACAGCCACATGCTCAGCACCTTCCCCCTCACTTTTCAGTTTTGAACTCTGCTGTGATCCAAACTCAGCTCAGGAACTTCCTGCAAGTGCCTGATCTAAGTTTAAAAAAAGTCAGACTTGTCATCTGAAACAAGTCTCCTTCTTAAGTCTTCAGCACATGGCACAGTTGCAGAGGATGACATTTATAGCCCAGAGAAGCTTTTCTGGTAGAGCTGTGCATCAGGAAGCGAGTCCTTTTGTGTCAGAGCAGAAAACCAAGTCACTTTCAGAGGTTTATCTTCAAGCTTCACTTACAGGTTCAGAGCAGCACTGTTATTTCTAAGTTAAAAGCAGACCATGATATTTTATTTAAATCCTCTCCTCTCTCTTTTCAGCATTCTCAATTTACTGAAAATAATTGAAAACTTACTTGCCTACTTCAGCTGAGTTATATTAAAGTTTAAGTCAGTTCTAGGCCCATTCTTGAAGCAGAGTAAACTATAAGCACAGAAAGGAAAATTCCCAGGAACCACCATTACTTTCATCCTTAAAATCAGGGTGAAAATTACATAAGATTCTGCAAATTGCTTATTTTGTTTTAAAACAAACAAGTCTGAGAGTTAAAGCACAATACTTTTACTTACCCTGATCTCCAGGACTGAAGTTCAGCCCTATGTAGCTAAGCTGAAAACCAAAGAAGCAGATTAAGTTTTATTAAATCACAGAAATTCTTGCATTCCAAAACCTCAGCTGAAAAGAAAAAAAAGAAAGAAAAAAAAAAAGGGAAAAAACCCAGAAAAATTATCATAGATACCTTCAATTTACTTACCCAGTCAAGTGCAGGAGAGATCATTTATCAGTAGTGCAAATTAAAAATTGAAGCAACCTCTGCTCTTTAAATTAGGGCACTTACTGTCTGTCAAAGCAAAATCTACAAACTAAATAAAAATCATGCATAACTGTAGTGAAAATTTTAACCATTGTGCACTGAATGAAAATGTGGTGCCAATGGCAGGTTGGGTTTACATGGTCAGCTGCAAATATTTCAGTGACAGCTAGAAAGCTATTTTATATAAACATGCAAGATTTTCTTTCTCCTTCTTTGTATTCCCCAGCTTTTGGAAAGGCCCCAAAGCGGACTTCTTTGGACAGGTGTAATTCCATGCTTCCCCCTGCATTTTCAGCCAGCTGTGACAAAGTTTGACAGGACTGCTGACTATTACTGCCAACCCTACAGGTTCCTAAAATTTCAGATCACAGAATTTACACCACTATTAGGCCCAGAAAAGAGGTTTTCACTTATTTCATGTGATTTAGCAGCTGCCTGTAGCCTTGCACAGTTGTACTCATAATAACATGCTCCTGGCTTTAAGAAGAAAAATAAAGAGGGTGCCAAAAAGTGGTCCAATACAAACACTTCAAATCTGTTTAAAACAATTGTTTAATGATTTTTTTCTAAGACTTAATCCCTTGCTTCTACACAAAAGATTTTGCTTGCAGTGCCCAGAAGTTTTCTGAAAGGTTTTCATTACAGAGGAAAAAAAAGGGGGGAAGAAAAAAAAAAGACTGAACATCTTGGGAGAAACTCAAAATTCAGCTCAAGAGTGAGGAGGTTGATATAGAAAGAGATGTAGTTTTGGCTGGTCAGTGTTCCCTGTTTTAAGTCAGATTTTCATAGACACTTCTAGCTCGACAAAAGCCTTGCTGATGGTTGACAGCCTTTGTCCATGTCCCAGGTACCCTTCATAGCATAAAACCAAAGAAGCAGCAGTTGGGTTTTTGGTTTTTACACCTTTAAAACATCTTCAAAAAAAAAGGTGGAATTTATATGCCATGTGGAACCAATCCTGGTACCAACCAATTTTGCCTTTGCCATGGCTTTAAGCTGCAGCTTTGAAAAGGGTTGTGCCTTACAGGTAAGTGCAACAAAATCCATTCAGGCCAAGAGCAGTCAAGTGATCTGAGGCAATGTGTGCCACTTGAGGAGGGTGACAAGGATAGCAGGAGCTGAGTGGCCAGTGGCAGCCACAACAGCCCACGCTTTTGCTGTGCCTGCCACACTGGTTCAGTCAGAAGGAAGTCAAATGGGGCCATGGTATTGACTGTCAGGTCTCAGACTCTAGATACAAAATACTTTTGCAACAGGAAGGGAAAAGCAGAGAGGAAATAAAGTCAGTGAGATACACACAGTGTAGGGAAGGTTCTGAAATTTGATGCTGTCTTTTGTACCTGGTTTGAGTTCAGAAAGAGAAGGGTGGGTGGTTGCTCTGATTTGGTGAGGGAAAAGCCACACACAGTGACTGTAACAGTGGAAATGGCAGGAGGCACAACTGCAACAATAATTACAACCCAGGAGATCACAGAGCAGCCCAAGAGCAGCAAGACACCACATCCGCCTGTCTCCTGCTCTGCTCCAGCATTACACCTCAGATGTAACCACAGATTTACATTTTTGGCCTTCAGGGCAAGGGGGAAGGGGGAAAAAAGAGAAAATATGTGGTGCAGTGTTAACAAAAGGAGAATAGACCCCCAAAAAAGGCAAAAGTGAGCTCATTTAGCTGTCATCATCAAAACATTTTGCCAATTCTTTTGCAAAATTGTGTGTTATATATTCTTCCTTGAGGGTAAAGATTTCAAAATACTCAGCCATCTCAACACCAGAAGCATTACTTTGTTTGCTGGGGTTTTTTTTCTTTAAAAATTGCTCTATGTATTTTTTTTTCCTGTGAACTAGATACTCATGCTGACAGTTGCAGAATTCTGACTGGCAGGGCTTTCCATACAATTTGCTAGAGACGTTGAAGTCTAAACACATTATCTTAAGACTTTCTGCTTCCCCATACCTGCACCCTCCCTTTTCATGAAAAGGGAAACTGACAACATCCTTTGAATGTTAAACAAGGCTTCCTTTTCTTTAAAAATATCCCTATTCCACACATGCACAGGAAAAGGGACAGGAAGAGGAGCACAATATTTTCAATGAAATTAGAAGGATGGCAGTTGTGGGCTATCCCTTTTGTGAATGAAAATTGAACAGGGCATGGAGCAACTGCACTGCTGTGCTTCACTCTTGTGCCCTGTCACCAAAATTCCAGCCCTGGAGCTTGTGCTGCTTTGACCCCTAGAAGTACACTGCCCCAGCCTCAGCATGCCCACCTCTTTCAGGATATCCAGAAATCCCTCCTGTGGAGCAGACACAAGTGATGCCATGCGAGTGACAAGGAGTCAGGATGAGAAAATCTTCAGAGGGGCCTCTTCAGTTCACAGTATTTCTTGTTCATTTCCAGTTGTCATCACATTTTAACAGACCTCTTATCTTGTCTCTTAATAACCTATCTCTGTGGCTACCACAAAACTGGGGGGTCCAGGTCTCTGTGCTGTGCTCTGCAGCCCAAAGCAAAAGCTCCCTGTGCATCTGCTATAGAACATCTCACTGAGCTGGTGGTTTCTCACAGAGGTGACAGGCATTAGTAACTTGTCTGTAAGAAGCACGTGAGCTTGATCCCAGTCACTTGTTTCAGAAGAAAGGATTGTAAAATAATGATTTAAGTTTGGCTCAAACTTGTGAAGACATCTTTTTTTTCCAATAGGTATCAGATACACTTTTTGGCTCTCCTAACTTTAGGAAAAATAATTTGTTTTTTCCTAGGACTCAGCTATATGAATCTATTATAAGTTACTTAAACCAACAGAATGACTCCTGGGAAAGCACAGCTTGCCCCTGTGCTGATCCAAAACATTTCTCATTTGCAGTGGTTGCAGAGACAGCAAAAACCAGTTAAGAAGATACAGCAACTTAGACTTTATAGGAGAAAATTCCTGCTTTCAGTAAGTAGGGAAGCATTAGACATTAATCTTTCAGGAAATCAGAGAAACAATTATTCATTGTGGTTTGTTTTTACTATTCCCAAAGCAGCCAAAACTTGAAACACAGTATTGAAACTAGCAGGGCTGCCGCATTTTTGTGTTGTTATTTTCTTGCATTTTTATGTGTCAGCAAGCAACAAATCTGTCTCTATCCCATTACCTTTTAATCTGAATACTATCAGGTAGAATATGAGCTCCTACTTGTATTCTCCCTGATTATGTGCAGCAGTATTAAATCTATTTCAGCTAGTTAACATTCCAAGTCCAAGCACATCCTAAAACATCGAGCTGAACTTTAGCCATCAAGCTACATCCACAGGATGCAGGAACAATCACTTCATTAGTCTTTTGTAACAGCTTAGCTTTCAATAAGCTTCATACTTGAAATAATCAAGACAGTCAGAAGTCAAAGCTCACTTCACCAGTTCAGAAAAAACATACAAAAGTTTGCATACAGTGAGATTACCTCTAACTGGGTTTCTTCAAGCTGTAATTTGCATCTTGGTTGCACATATACCACAATTCTTTATATCTAGTGTCCATGGTGGGAAAAGTAACTCTTCTTCTCCTCATATCTGGGGTACAATTCTGCCTAGCATCATCTAAGTTCCTTCTTAGCCACAAATCATAAGGATTCTCATGGAATGGGAAAGGAGAGAGGAAAATGAGCAAAGACATGTGGATTAATTCCACTTGTGGGTTTTAAACTGCTCTATTTTCAAAAGAAATAAATATGGAACCACCTATGATGCTAACGTGAAGTGCCCAACACATCGACAGCTGCTTGTCAGGGGTTGCTTCTCACAAACGTCTCACTGACATGTCAGCCCTACATCCTCACCTACCTGCTTGAGAAGGGCCAGGAAGAACATAGTAAAAACCCATTGATAATAGAACTGCAGTGAAGAACTCCACAAAGGTGGAGGACACAGGTGGCTGGTCCCAAGCTTTGACAGCTAATACTACAGACAACATTAGGTGTACAAATGAAACTAAAGAACTTCACACCATTAACTAAAGCAAAACTGTCTGTGGTCATACTTTGAAGTACAGCTTTTGTGGTGTGGGCTTTAATGAAAAAAAAACAAACAGGCACCTTTATGTAACAATTAGAGTGGAAGGACCTAAAATGACTACAGGAAGAAATTTACAATGAACTACCTCACTGCACGTCTCAAAAAAAACCTCAGGTAAAGATTGGTGCAGGGCAGGGGAGTTTGATATCTCTCTGTGTTTCTGGTGGAATTTGTCCTTCTGACATGTCCAGATGAGTTCCATCAGAGGATGCATAGGACTCATGCAAATTCCTTATGGAGATGTAATATCATGGAATGTTAACACATCAAAGTGTGACAATATACAAAAATCCCAAAACCCACAAAACAAAACCAAAACTCCTTATATTAATGATGTCCACAAAATAGGACAAGCCACGGCCTCCTCCAGCTCCTACTGTTCTAATCAGCAATATTAAGGACTGTTAGAGCCACTAAACCCACTAAAAATCATAAATATCTATAGGCAGTACAATTTTTTTCTGCTGTTGAGAGAGAGTAATTTGCAGGGCAAAAGAGATGTTCAATTCCAAGAGTTGCCTCACATCCATGCCTGGGGTAAAGCACTAGAGAACTCTTTGGCACAGTGTTCCACAGTTGTCCAAAAAGAGGTCTAGGAATAAGGGACAACAGCACTGAACAGCTTTGGGAGAGTGATAAAGGCATTCCCACTATCACCAGACTCTCCACCAAACCACGTTCCCATCATTATTATGGCTCTAGTTCTGTCATCTCTTTGAAAAATGAAGGAACCTTGTACATCAACCTTTCCAGTCCTACAGCCACAATCACATCTAATGGATGTCTCTTTTAATTTCCCACACATCACTGACAGGATGAGGACAATTATTGTGTCTTGTTGATGTCCAAGTCAAACACACAATTAACAGGCAGACTCAAATAACCCCATGTCTGGAAGAAAGTCCATTACATATTCCTCTGATATTTCCCACACAAGATACAGTGACTTGAACCAGAGTATTCAGAGTATGCAGTAAATGAATCAGAAGCAAATCTGAGTCTCAGAGCACCAAGACAGCAATAGTCAACTGATTCTACACCAAAACGCAAGGGTTTGCTGTGCTGTGGATATCACACCAGCTGGTTATGTCATGCTGTCAGCTGTACCATGCCAAAGGCATTGCCTGTTTACTGTCCAGAATAATCTGACCTGTCCATGATGTCCACGTTGCACAGAGGTAGCACCGCGCTGGCAGAGGCAGAGAGGTGCTCTCAGGCAGGTGGCTTCCAAAACCAGCTGCAGAGCAGACCAGGTGTGCTGAACTGCAGTGAGCCAGAGCTCTCAAATGCCATTGCCTGAGCATTATTGAAGAGTCATCTCCAGTTACTGGCCTGGCAAAGGCAAAAAACCTCTTCTGTGCTGACCTAGAGCTGAGGGGTGGGAATTTTGGGAACCTGAAGAAAAGTTTAGCAATATCATTGATCATTTAAGATCACTCCAGATTTATCTGTCATAAATCTGACTTCAGGAAACAACAGAGTTAATGGATTATACTTAAATGGCTCCTGAAGCCTGCATAAGACTGGAAGAGCATTGATCCAATTGGACTGAAGTGTCCAGAAGCAGAGCATATCTTAGGAGACTGATCTCTACCCATTCTACCACTCTGCTCAGGAGACCCAGCCCTGGCAAAAAAAACCCAGACCTTATGGATCTGGTTTCTACAAAAGCCATGACTCAGAAGACACAATTTCCTCCAAGTTACATTCCAGCACTGTTGCATAGGGTTGAAATGCATTTTTTCAAGGCAAAAGTACAAGGCAGAAAAGTGAAAATGGCACATGATGCCTTGTGGCAGCCCAGAGCTGTGGAAAGGAAGGAGAACAATAAGGTGTTTCTTCACACCAGGGAGCTGACTGAGCAGGGCTGAGGTGCCACTGACCAACTTCTGTACCAAACAAGACAGGCAGGGCTAAGCATGTCTACCACATTTAACCAAGTCGTACAACAGTCTCTTGATGCAGATTGGGTGTACATGCTCCTGCTGCCGGGTTCAGCTTCAGTTCTAATTGAAGTAGTTTAATGTTCTTTGTCTGAACTACTTCACATAAATACACACATATGCGCAATCTGTAATTGAATCATTCTCTGTTTTCGTTCAGTAATTCACATTCAAGATCACAAAAAACCAGACCAGATCAGAATAATTATTGGCTTTGACTACAAAGGGTAATTCTGAGAGCTACTACATTCAAGCCTGTCCTACACATGGGTAATACAGTTGGCTCCTGTGGTTTTCAGCATCTGGGAATGTGAGAGAGAATTTTGGGGTTAGAGATTTGTTTCCAGTTCATTCACCATGTAAGTACAGCCACATTTAAATGGAATTATATGTGCAACTTGATCTCACTGTCTCAAGCATACATTTGTTTCATCATTTCACATACGGAGAGGTTCTTTACTCTGGGCAATGGAAATGACACTTTCCACTCCCAGCACTTCCCTGACTCAAAAGAGTACAGGAGAAAACACAAGTAAAGGTTCATTGCCATTCAACAAGCCATCACTTACCATATCACAGTGATCATCTATAGTGACAGCTGTTATATCCCAAGATCCTGGAATGCTTAGCACCAGACCTGGTCATTTGAGCCGTGTCAATCTAACTGGCCTAGACTGAAAATGCAATTTTGCTAATCTGGTTAGCTACCTGAAAACATTTTCAGACCAAAAAGATCCACTAGAGACTCAGATACCCTGATTAATCAATTAATGAACATCAAAACCAGGAGAGAAAACAGCAGGTAGAAAATTCTTCCTGTTTTCACTGAACTTGAAACAAGGTTTTTGCTCTGAAACAATCCAGATCTCCTCATTGGGCAGCCACGGCAACTACACAACTTATTCTCAAGTTCTTTGGTCTGAATATTTCCAATGCTGAAGTCACCACAGCAATAAAGGCTGGGCTTCTTTCCCACTTCCTGTGGGCTGGACATGGACCCAACAGTTTTTCTTGGACCACTTCACAGGATAGGTGCCTCTCTTTGCCAAAGTTAAGTTTGTAGGAAAGGCATATTTCTAGAAATTAGAGGAAGTAGTGGTGAAGTCTCTTGAAGCACTGGTTTAACCTCTGTTCTATTGCAGTTCACTCTCAGTATATGAACAATACACAGCCAACTGGTTATAGTCCCAGAAGCAGGAAAATGACACAGCAGACAGTATCTGCAAAGTAAAGATTTATGATTAACTTTGAAATGCACAGTGAAAAGCACAGGAAAGATGCAGGAAAGGAAATTTTGACTAGGTGCTGGTGAGAAGGTGGTGATGCCTTAAATTTTAGCTTTTATATTTTTCAGACTCTGTGCTCTTTTAATGTGTAGTTCTGGGTTTCATATTAAGTATTGGTGAGCTCTCTTCGCAGGGTAGCTAGACAAAACAATTACTTTTTAGCTGGAGACCAAGCTCAAAGTTTAGGTCCAAAAGTGTAAACAATGGTGAAGAAGAGAGAAAGAACAAAGTGAATAGAGCTTCATAACCTGAGGCTGTAATCTGACAATTAACTCCAATATGCTAATGGACCAGAGCTTATAAAATGGTGAGACCTGGTGGCTGGCATTCAATTTTTTTTTTCCTTAGGACAATTGCAGGGTTCTTGCATGGCCCAAGCTTCATCCTTTCAATAAATACCTTTTTATTCTTTTACTCTGCCTAGTCTGTTTCAAAGTCAGCCTTCATAGGCAACAGTGGGGGGTTCTTCACCACAAGAAGTGTCAGACACAGACAAGTTGACAAGAAGGTTGTATCCTACAAGACATGGAGAAGCTGACTGGGCAGGGTCCTGAGCAATTTGATCTAACTTTGAAGTCAGCCCTGCTTTTGCAAAGGTTTAGACCAGATCACCTGCCAAGGTCTGTTCCAACCCAAGAGAAAAGCAAAACTGGAATGCTCGAAGTGTGTGACTGAATACTGAGAAAGAAGTCCCAAGTTATTTAAGACAGCAAAATAACCAACCCTAGGTGACTAAACAGCATACACGGAAGAAAGCAAAAATCTATAAATTCGACTTAATGCAAAATGGAGCAAAGAATTACTTCTATAGTCCTTTACAATAAGATAAATATTCAGAAGACTAAAATGCTACTGAGGATTGCTTCCTGAAAACATTTACTTGATGCACTATTGGAATGCCTAACAAATAACACAGAAATAATGCACATCTCTAAGGCAACATATCTGTCCTCTTCACTATCCTAAAAACCAAAAAGACTCAGAGAGAGGTGATGAAAATGAGACTGGACTTAACAAGAGGTGAGGTCAAAAGACTTTTCTGAAGAATACAATGATGAAAAACATCAGTTACCAGAATTCCTAATGACATCCATCCACTGAAAGAAAGAAATAAGATGCATTTAAAACTGAATGAAGTTCTATGTGTCTTATTATTTATTCCAGGGGCAGGAAACCAGTCATGATTGTTTCAGAGGCAGGTTACTGTCTATGCCCGGAACCAGGGCTATGACAATTACTGGTTTGTTGTCAGAAGTAGCAGTTTCCTCTCATCTCAGAATTCAATTCTGATAGGGCCAGCATCACCAAGCTGAATGGCCTGCCAAGGTAAGGATCAGCTGACACTGCATGAAATGGAAGCCAAATGCTACAAAAACATCCTCCAAGATTCATAAAGAAAATAAGTGAACAATGTAGTGAATTAGTTTTCATCTCAATATCATAACTTATAATATTTAGATAATCTATTAGTTCTGTGCCAGTTTTGTTTTCTGCATTAGAAACTTACTACATAAAAGTACTATTTTGTTGTTCAAAGTACCCAACACCATGCTCACCACCTTCACATATCATGACTATGCTTAGCTGAACAATTCTCAATCATCAGTGATTAGAGTAAAATGCAAACCTGAGAACTATTTACTTTAAAAGGACTGTAAGAAATGCTAAAATAGAACTGAGAGCAATCAGCACTCTGACACTGTGCAAGTTTTAAACTTTGCACATTCCTCTTTTACCCAAAATTGATACAGTTTACAATTTAATTCAAATCAGATACAAGGTTCCTCAAGCTACCACAATTTATTCTGCAGCACTTGTTTTCCTACATTTCTTTATTTGAAAGCATGAAGGAACAGCTAACATAGTGAAAGAAAGCTTTGAGTTACTATTTCTCAGATAATCTTCTGAAGCACATTTGCATCTCCTTACTTACCTTGAAGGGGAAATATAGCAGAATAAATCTGCCAGTGTTTTGCTGATCTCTCTGCATGTGCTACATTACTTGAAAAAATCCAAGCAAGAAATAAAAAGGATCATCTTAATCTTGTTTCTAACTTGTAACAGAGATTCTCTCTTTTGTTTACAGTACATATCTCAGATGAGAACCATTGCTGTGATGAAATGAAAAGCGACTGCCAAGCCCCTTTGAATGGAATTACTGTAAAAATAACACTAGTAAAATACAGCTTAATACTGATAAAACAAACTGTCAGTTTGAGACAAGAGTCATGGTTACATGTACATACAGACAACTTTTGTGACTTTCAGTATCTGAAGAGATTCAAGATGACCTAATTAGACCCAGCACAGTGTAGTTATCTAAAGTTTGTATCATAATGTGTAATTTACTTCAACTCAGTTAAAAGGCACTGGTGTTTCTCAAGAAATGTCTTCAGAAAGGCAAATGAAAAGAGATGGAGAACAGAACACTGCCTTTAGAGCATGCATAGGAAATTTGTACTAAATATAATGAGCACAGGACAAAGGACAAGAAGAAAGCTTACCAAATCTCTTCAAAATATAGCTACTGATTTTTTTCACTACCACACAACTATTTGCTATCAAGGTTAAATAAGACAGCAGTGGTCTTTTGTTTTTTTTTTTTTCCATCCTACATCTGATCTGAACAGCAATAAACGCTGTGGAAATAAAGTGGGATTTCTACTGGAAAACACTCATACATCTCTTAACACAGGTGTGTTACACAATAAGGAAAAGGTTAAATGAAAATACATACAGATGTTCTTAAAATTCTATCTGAAGACTCAAGTACAGGAAGACAGACTAGATGGAAAGGAATTAAGTATGTGTGTAACTGATAGAGCCAACTAATATTCGAACTCAAAGCTGGTATATAGAAGCACAATGCCTGTAAGTGGAGGAGCACTGCTGGGTGACTACAGCTGAGCAGAGTTCTAAGGAAGATCTCTTTCAGCAGGAAGTTCTGGTGCCATGAGCTTCTGTGGCAAGAGAAGCTCTAAGATAACTGTGTCGGAAGCTGTTCTGTGGTCGTGTTTGAGAAATGCTTAATACGACAGAATATTTGAAACACACATTGGAGCAGGGATTTTTTGCAGAAGCCCTGTGCTGTCCACCAACACGGCACAGCTGCTGGCCACATGCCATGGAGACATGGACAGGCTAAGCAGAGCCCACTGCCCCCAACCAGCCCCAGTTACGCACCATGGGAGTGGCTGAGCTGAAGGGTTTGGAGCCTTGGGGCTGCAGACACTCTTGGGTCTGCTGTTTCCCCTCCCCATACTCAGCAGGTAAGAACTGGCTGGAAATCTGATTGCTCCTTCAGCTTGCTGACAACACGCATTTTAAGTTGTGCAATTATTTGTACTGCAGTTTTATGTTACCAACATGTAAAAGGACTTGTTGAACTAAGAAGGGTAGAATCACAGTTACACCGAGGCCTGCCTACAAGTTTAGTTACCTCCCAAGCCATGGCACTTGAGTTTTGTTAACAGGATATCACAGCAGGGATCATAAGAATTGAAAATACGAAGCAAAAATGTGTCTTGTGTGTTCAGTGATATGAAATCTGAAACAAATTAAGAAATTTTTGGAATTTACAGGACTTCTGCACTGCATTTCTGATGCTCCTGCTTCTCATTCCATGAAACTTTACCCAACTCTGATTTAGAGCCTCTTTGCTGGAAATGTTTTTAAAAGGATGTTTTGTGTTTGGGAAATTGTTTCTGAAGTAAAAGATACCACATTCTTAGGAACCATCACACACACATGCCCTAAAAATTGCTAATTTACCAGGATTAAAAAACAGACGACACTGTCACCCACCTTGTCCTCTTCATTGACCATAGGAAAGGAATAAGTCTTCTCACATTTCTCACATAACCATTAAGATGTACTTTTTCCTTTTTTTTTTTTTTTTAAAGTAGTCTTGGCACACTTCAATATATTTCTCATAAATTACTTTTATAAATCCACCTCAATCTCATAAGATTTGCAGGCCTAGATTTGTAGGGCTATCCAAACAAAGGGGTCAATAAAATATAGTTAGATATTTGGATGTTTTATCTAATATTAAACCCACGCTGTCTCATCCTATGTATTTTTACAGTAGCAATGTAATAGTACAATTAGTTAACCTTTCCCCTGCTTTCTCTATGAAAACTCATGTACTGCTGCAGAAATAATGGAGATAACACTTACAACAGCAACTTGGGATAGTAAATCTATCTAAAATGGCCTTAACAGCCAAACATAATTTCACACAACTTTTGCATGAGTCTAGGTTTAATTTGCTTTATAGGACAGTTGGCCAAACAATGACATTTATCATAAAAATATCCTCTCCATTAAGCAAATCTCATTTTTCTTTCCAAAAGAAAATTCAGTGTATACTCTGATCATTCAGTGGCTCATTTTTAAGATCAGCCCACACAGATTTTTCTTAACAAAACAAACCAATTCAGTTAAAAAATGCAGACCAGTGTAATGACAGTCATATTGCTTTTGGCTATGTTAACTTTAAAAACCATGCCAATTTCACTATTTTTCTTTAGGTTTTATTAGAAAAAAGCAGCAGATCAACATTACAATTCAGAGTCTAATCTAAATATGCACTTGACAATGAAGCACATCTGAATATGAAGTGAAAAAGGATTCCAGAAAACCTTCAGTTTTGCCAATCTTCTTCTACCAAATCACATATCTTTTCTTCTGGCTTTCTGATGACTGAAATCAAACAAGGAACAAAAGATTTATTGCTATGAAAACAAAACTGTAGTACAGTAGTACAAGTCTTGGGCGCTAAAGCATACTGAAGTTAACTTAATTTTAAAGTGTACTTAAATCTTTTGTTTGGCCATGAAAGTCCATAAGCTGACTGACCCAAGTATAAATTGAAATGGCAGGTCTGGAAAAAAATAGTTAGACAGCATGTTAAACTCCAGTTTTCAGACAGTAATAAAAAGATACAATTCCAACAGCCAAGAAATTAAAATTAAAAGAAAAGTGGATCTGACATTCAAGAGCTCCGTTTATTCTTATGCTCATTTTGTTTGCGCCCAAAATAATTTTAGACTCACCAGGAAAAAAAAAAGTATTTATGGACTATCACACAACTGAAAAAGAGAAACAATTGCCTTTTGACTTGGTTATTTTCCCCCACTGAGGTATAAAATCTACATATAAATTTGATACTTCACTATAACAAATTGTACTTTTCATAGTTCTGATTTAGTTTCAATAAACCCTGTTTACTTCTTGCTTTTAAACCACAGAATTCTTATGTCATGATACCGAATCTGGTTTCCAGCTCTCTCTTTCATTTATTTGAAGATCTATATTTAGTAGTCTGGTTACCACTGCTAACCAGGAAAAAATGAATTCTTGAAACTTTCTTCATTACAACAGCACTTTCAGCAGAGGTTACTGATGTGCAAGCAAACTAAAACGATATGTAGCTCTTCAGAGAGACTATTTCATTGATTATGTTTCCACTGTCCAAAGGTTCTCTAAATTATTTGCTGGAAGAAACTCTTTCGATCTTGTAAACATCAGTGGGCACAGTTTCACTGCCAGGCGTGGTAGTTTCACATCCTTACACAGGAAGGCTGGTTCACAGATACTGAGAAGCTGCAGGAGTTCTAACAGCTGAGGAACTGTGGATTCTGCCGAGCAGAAGTTTCTTCTGTTGCTACTTAACAGCGTAGCCAAAGTATCAGCCGAGGTAGCCCAGTCAATCCTTGCTTTTCTTTAGAATCTCTCAGAATATTTCTGGAAGGGTGACGTTGCGGAGCAGCCACTGCTGGGAGCGGCTGCCGGTGCAGTCTCTGATGCTGGGTACCTGGCTGTCCTCTTCAGTGGCTTTGTCCAGGCACTGGTTACTGTTCACATGCAGCAGGGTTAGTTTCTTGAAGACAAAATAAAAAGAAAGTAGCTTTATAAAACTCACCATGCATAAAGTAACCAAAAAAATTTTATTTGGCGTCAAAACTTTTCCACAGAAAAAATAGAGAAAAGATATTCATACGAACTAGACAAGACCCTGTGGAACTAGACAAGACTGCAGATCTCAATCCCAAAAAAACCACTTTAATATGCTATATGACATTGTAGACACTAAAAGCAGTGCTTTAAGAAGAACAAAACAGTCTTAACTTGTAATGATATTCTTTGTCAAGCAACATCCACCGTTCTTTAAATAGGGTTATACAGCTAGGGATCTTTGAAGAGTTAGAAACTACAGGGTGGTAAGATATAAGATTTCAGTTATTAGCTATAATAGTAGCTTTTATCAGATAAGAATGAACATTGAATATGTTTTCAAAAGTACTATTTTTTCCTCAGCTGGGGACACGATACTGGCCTTACACTATGTTCTTTCAGCACTTTTTGGGTTCTTTTTTACAAGTATATTCTTTTGTGAAAAGCATGTGCAGCTTCACATAAGTGTATATCTTTTGCAATACCTACTAATCTCACTTATGCAATCTTTGGTAAACCACTCCACCTACACCTCAGCACCATCCTTGTGGAGAAGAGATCCTCAGGAGCTGCATTTCCTGCCACTGTACTACAGGCACTCCTCAGTGAACCACCTTGCCTATGGCATCACAGGCATTACTACCTGTATTTCTTCTCTCATTCAGCAGCTCAGCCAGGACACTGGAATGATTGAAAAGTTGTGGCCTTATGTGCACAAGCAGCAAAGGGTAATAAAAAAAAAAATCAAATTTAAAAGCCTGAGCATGTCAATCTCCTGCACTTACAGAGGTGCTGAAGAATGAAGGAGGGAGCTGAAAAGAGGCAGAAAGGGGAAAAAAAAACCTACAGGAAAGAAAATCACTCAACTATGTGGGCAAGAGCTCTTTTTAAATGTCTTATAACTTTTCTTTGTGCTTTATTAGCCAGCTTTCAGTTATGTTCTGAAGAATTTGCCTAGATTTTCTACTGACAATGGAGATATAAATAAAATAAAGAGAAAAAACACATATAACCAAATTTATAGCTGAGAATCAACATAGGGGAAGTCTCTGACAATCGCTGCAAGAGAGATTAATGCGATTAAGTGTCTAAAGATGCATTTTTCTTATCACTGATAAGGTAGAAACCTAATGAAAAGCATTTGCTCCTTGGTAAATCATTGTAGGTGGTAATAGTATTCATATTATTTGCTTAAGTCAGGTAAACTAACTACATTAAAAACAAGAATTAATGGTTCCCAACACTAATTTAATCTTGCAAGCCTTCCACTTTCTTCAGTGTCCTATCACAGTTGCCAGCAATGTGCAGAAATCCTAGCAGAGATCCATTGTCTACCTCATTAGCTGACATCCTAATCACAAATTCATCCTTCACACATATTTGCTCTTGGTCTAAAAGGCTGCAGGCTTTGTTAACACTTCAGCTACTGAAGTCTAGAGCAAGTGTATCTAGTCGGAAATAACACCCATCTTGCTTTTTAATTAGTGAAATTACTTTTCAGTAGCTCAACATCTGAAACTTCTTTTTAAAAAGTCATTGCAAGCACTGGCAAGATTCTTCATCCACAAATTGTCTCACAGCTGTTTTTTGCAATAACTGATTTTTAAATTAACAAGCCTGAGAACGACTTTTTCTCTAACTGTCCATGAAGTCAGAGTTCTTGACTGCATTACTCAATCAAAAAATCATTTCTAGAGCTTGCAAATCAAATTACTGATGAATTAATCAACGGACAATGATTTCTAGTTCCGGCAGTACAACATATGAACTTCAAAGTAAATTTGAACACTAGGTAGAAGAAAGAGCATGATTTAAATAAAGGTGTTTTAAAGCATCTATACTGAAGACATAATATAATTAGAAATGCAAGATCATCTTTATAAGTTTGCAATGCTCATTTCTTAATTAGACAAGTATTTCCTTTCAACTTTTTGTGAAGACAAGACACCAAGCGCTAAATTTGTCACCACATCATTACTCTTATTGGTCCAATAGATACTTGGAGTACTTCTCCACTTTTGATCTGATTCTAACACAACACTACACTGTCAGACAGTATTTCTCTAGAGGGTTCCAAAGCACATGCAAAATGCTCTTCCAAAAGATCCCCCAAAACTCACCAGGTAATTAAATCAACACAGATGTTCACTGTGTGACTACACAGTGAATTAGTAACAGAGGGAACATAATCCTGACTGTCTCCTGTTTTGTCTGTCCAATAGTGGTCCCACACTGGAATATGTTGCTCTGCAGGCTCACGTACAAGCCAAAGTTGCCTCATTTTACAATCAAAAGTCATTAGTGGACTTACCACTGGATCATATTCCCAAAGCTGATTTCCTTTTAGATGGTGGCACTTGAGCATTGTTACTGGGCCGTTCAGTTTGGATACATCTAAACACAAATCATCTGTTCGAATTTCTTTGTTGGCAGTGTATGAGAAAACCTAGACAGAAAAAGGATGAGAGGAGCTGAAAAAGAATTGCTTCAACCAAAAGATTCCTGGAGTGAGGGGAAAGGGGAACATTTGTGCATTACTTCATTTATTCCCACTGATTTCTTTCTTTTGTTCTCGGTTCCCTTCATAATAGTGAGGCATGAAAAGATTTTTTGAATTAATTTTTGGGGGGTAACAAGTATAAACAATCACATGCTGTTCAGTCAAAACAGACTTTTTTTGAATTGAAGATTGCTTGCTGTGAAGGAACAGCAGAATCCCCAAACACAGGTAATCTCTGTTTATGTGAAAACAATTCAATAAGAATCATTAAGAAAGTAGAACAAAAAAAACCAGATAAAAATAAATCCCACAACTGTCACTCAGAAAAAGATACATTAAAAATATATTTTAGGCACAGGCGTGTTTGGTTTTGTTTTTTGGTTTTTTGTTTTTGGGTTTTTTTAAGTAACAATCAGGAGTTCTAACCAGAAAGCATTTCCAAAGAATCTACAGGAGGTGAAGTTGGATCAACTTTAAAGTTGATCCAAAATGTATTGCAATGAGGCCTGAAAAACATTCAAGCCGAAACCACCACCAAATCTTCTCATGCATTTCCTCTTACAGGTGCTTTCTTTAATGAGGGTTTCCTAAGTATATTTTGAAGATAACTACTGAAAACTTCAAAGAATTGTCCCAACGAGCAGCAGCGTCTCAAATAATTCAATAAGCAAAGAAAATTCCTTCTTAAAAATTGTCACCTGATTGCCACCCATTCCATGGCAGTTAAAGATTCCAACTTTCTCATTTTCTTTTCTTGCCATGTTATCCAGACATTGATTTGTCTCCACATTTCTTATCTAGGAAGAAAAAGCACATCACCAAAGGCTGATACTTTTAGAAGAGAATTAGGTCCATATCAAACAACAGTGGCACCATACACCGGAGGTTATGTGAAAAAAATGACCCATATTAGCAATGAGGCATCACTGTCCAAGATTCAAGCTCTCAAGCAAATGTTCAAGCTACCAGATTACAGAACTGTGATTGTTTCTTTGCTTTCTTTGGAGGATCCTTCCACCTTGGGGACACTTTTTACTCAAAGACTCAGCTACAACAGAATGAACATGATTGAGTCTGCAGCCTAAAACCTTCAAAAGTATTAATCCCTGTATCATTATATAATAAGCAGGCATGAATATCAAGTCTCTTGATAGTCATGAAGAATCACATTCTGCTAAAAGTGTTTCTTTTAAAATCAACAGTACAAAATCACTCTACAGAAAACTTGATATTTAGTTCAATATTACCTGTAGAGCAGAGGGTGCCTACTTATTTAGGACAGCATCATCTGTACTATTTCTACAGTTGAAAAGGTTAAATTACAAAGAGAAATGCCCAGCAAGGCTTAGGTGTCACTAGAATTTGCTGGTAACTGGTGAGGGTTCTGGGGGTAAAGTTCAGAACAGCTTTTAAGCAAGGACCTTGCTTGACCTAGTATAGCTTTCAAGCAAAACTTCACTTGTAGTCTATGTAGAGAATGTTATACAGAAAGTTATGCACAACTTCTGAAGGAATATACCCTTCTGAAGGAATATTTCTAGAGCAATTTATATGACATTTTGTACTGTAGTAGAAAAAAAAATTCAAATTCCAGTACTCCATACCAAAGCACAGTTGCCTGCCCCACTGAGAAGCTATATTTGTCATTCTACATGTGACAGAAACACAGACGCAAGATACTTGAACTTTGCTGGAGAAAACTTGCTTGCACTACTCAGTTCAAAACACAAGTTACTGCACAGTGCACTTTACACAGGGAAGACGAATATGAAGGCTATAATCTTACCTCTCGCAGAGAAAAGTAATGGCGTGGAATTTGGGAATCAGGATAAACATTCTCTAGGTACCAAGAGAAAGGCTTGCACTGGAGCTTGCGCCTTAGCCCAAGTCGTGATGATATGTCCCCATAATCAACTTTAGTAACTCCTGGGAAAAAAAAAAAAAAAATTTTATTCAATGGCTGCCAATAAATACCATTTAATTCAATTTCATAAGAAAACCCATGAGCATAAAAGCCATGGAAGGCTTTCTCTTTAAAAAGTCACCTCTATACAAAGGGGATTTCGCTTAATATAGCATTATGTTGTTTATACTCCAAGAGAACATGTCTATCAAGTCCTGTGACTTCTTTTTCCACAATAGATAGAATCAATCACTTCATCTCAGCCTTGCATGACAATTTCTTACCTGTGGTTTCTGGAACAATTTGAATACAGTTGCTTACTAAGTTAATAGAGGAGAAAAGCTGAAACCTTTTTAGTCACTAATGCCATTCTATCCCCAGTGGTAACTGGAGTGCGTATCTATGCAGCATAGCACAGCAGTCTCCTTCCGTGGAGCAAGCAGAATTCCAATTTAATTTATTTCTGTAAGCCAGGTACCACCTGCTGGACTCTTCATCATCTATCTAACTGCACAAAGGAGCAGGCAGAAAGCAGCCTTCATACAGAGCACTAAACTTTAAATAATTCAGCATGTGTTCAATATAACCACAGTGTTTGCAGGAAGTATGTTCACCACTATGACTGTTATCATTTTTTTTGTGGTAGTTTGCTTGCCTTTTTATTCCTTTGCTCCTCATTTATCAAAGTGCTCCTTCTTCCTGTATTTTCCCACTCCTTTATGGTTGCTTTAATTTCTTCTGAAAATTTATTTGTGCAAGTTCCATCTGCAGATGGGTTGAGGATGGTGTGCATGAACAGTAGATATTTTTGCTTCACCCAAATTCAGCACTACTTAATTATTCCAATAATAGTAGTAATAATTAATAATATTAGGATAATTTCTACTTTTCAAGCATCATATCTTTTTTCTATTTCCCACACCACACTCCATATCACACAGGTCAAATGCAGTACACTACCAAAAAACCCAAACAAAAAAAAAAAGAACAAAAACTGGCCCCACCCCAGCAATTTAAATTCCCCTAACAGACTAATGGCTAAATATGGCTCAGCTGTCCACCACACTACAGATCTCCAGTCGCATGCATTTTTCAGAAATCTCTCCAACTTGGAGGACTGTGAGTTACCTCTAAAATTCTTGACCTTTGAAAGAGTTTGAGACATTTCTAAGCTGGCATACTGTGTATTAAATGGACTTGCCAGCAGATGGTGTCTTTCTACTCAATTGAGACAGATAATTGGATCAAACTTTAGCTAACCGTCTGTAAATGCCAATGAAAAACACAATTTCAATATTCCAGAAAGAAAAAATGTTAGCCAGGTTTTCAGCTTTTTTTTTTTTTTTTTAATTAAAGCCTTTATTTTAATAAATATATTGGGAAGCTATACTGGTAAGGGAATGAAAGCAAGGGAATTCTTGTTTGTATAGAATACCAGAAAATTTCTGTCTGGGCTTTCAAGTCACTGCTCCACAAGAAAAGCAACACTCTCTCAGAAGCTAATGCAAGAACATAAAGGTTCTGACCACAGCTAAGCACTGGATTCTTCATTTTTCGGTGATGAAAAAGCAGCTGATGGATGAAACAGTTATCATGCCGCTCTCACAACAACCTTACAACGCTCAAAACTGAAACAGGTTGCTACACTAACCTCCTGAAAACAGCACTGTTAAGGCTTTGTCACATCACTGAATGGCAATAAGAATTAAAGTCACATCCATAAATAATTAAATGTAAAGTGAGACTTAATAGCATACAAGCAAGCTGTTTCATAAAGTAGTTTTAAATGTCAGTGCACACACACAAAAGTGCCAGCTGATTTTTCAGTTACACTGTATTCCATTAAAATATTTTTATTCAGAAAGATTTTTAACAAATCCTCTCTGATGTCAGACCTGCACCAAACCATACACAAAGACTACAGTTAGCAGCATGTTAGCAGATGGACTGAAGAGCAGAACAGGTAGAGTTGCCCTAGGAGCATCCTCTAGCAAGGCTGAATTTTTCTGTTTCCAAGATTTCTGGTACTTCATCAATATTACACTAAACCAGCTTGAGTATTTATATCCAGTAAAGTGCCAGTTATTTATGGGGTATTTCTTTTGGGGGAAAAGAGAATGAAGAAAACAAGGAAAATTGCAGCAAAGTATAGAGCATAGTGAAAATTAGGTACAGGTTTAAATCATTATTTCCTCCACAGATCAGATGAATTTATATGTATACCTACAACAGTGACATATAAGCTTCTAGGGATTTTGGACATTTTTTTCAAAGGCTCAGCTAAAAAAAAAACAAAACAAAAACCAAACTGTAAAATGTAAATTAGATCATATTTCCTCCGAGGAGACAATTATCTAGATTCCAAAGTTATGCACATCATGAGGAAGACAGTCATGTCCACTTGTTTTTAAAACCTTTGGTTCATTAAAAAAAAAAAAAAAAGGAAATAATCATATAACCACAGATTGGTTCAGTTGTAAGGGGACTTCAGGATCATCTCATTCCAACACCTTTGCCATTGGCAGGGACACTTTCCTCTATACCAGGTTGTTCAAAGATGCATCTAACCTGACCTTGAGCATTTTCAGGGATGTGGCATCTGCATCACACAAACCAGAAACAGGATTTAAGAAACCTTGCTACTGTTGTCTTTATTTGACCAAAACTATATTTTTCCTCAACCTCCCTGCCCCCAACAACTAATTACATTTAAAAGTTTGGCCTCCCTGATGATTCTGTTTGTCACACAGGTTGCTGTTAGCTGTGGGATAATCACATGTTTTTTTATCCACACACATGCCTAAATACATACAGAAAATATAAATATTTGTAATGCAAAAAATATCTACTTCTAATTGTCCAGCCACACCAGCACCAGCTATGTAGCAACAGTTGTGCCATCCTCAAAATTTCAAGAGCTGAAGATTTCCTTGCCCAAGTTGAATGTGTGGCAATATATTTATGGTAAACTCCTTTGAAAAAAAATAACATCTTGTTATCATCATGATTATAAATTGCTCACTCATTTTCAAAAGCAGTGTATGAAAACTATTTCATCTAAATCCAGTCTTCTGATAAAAATAATATAACTTGTTTTTATTTAGTATTACGAAACTCTATTAGCAATAATAAATTAAAACCAATTTGAATAGCTACATTCTTTGCATTCCAGATTAATGCTAATAGGGACTAGTAGCTGCACACAAAACCACATGGAAACATTTAGTATGTACTTTGAACACAGGCTTAGCTACTCTGCAAGATGTGGACTCCGTCCCTCCTCTGTCCTCCCTATCAACCATAAATAGTATTTTCCATTTCCAGTCTCTACATACTGAACCTTGACTTACTGTGCCTGGCTAGGGACCAGGGCATGCAGTGATTTGGTACAAGGCCTATGGATCCACTTTTCAGGATAACACACCCCTGGTCTCTGTCTAGGTGATTCCTATTTAGACTGGAAAGACAGTGCTGTGGAATTACCTTTCTGCCTGCCCACTTAGTCCCAGGACAACACACCTTTTGGGTATATCTCAAAATATATCTCAGAATTACCTTTTGGGGCAAAGCTGACCAGCCTAATGCTTTACAGCTGCTACCGCCAAAGGGGCAGCTTTCCCTTGCTCACCTTCAGATTCCTGCTGTGCCTCCTGTGCTGACAGATTCTAACTTAACCCTGGGGAGCCAGCCCACAGCAGAAACAACCCTGTCAAATCCAGCAAGTCATAGAAGCAGTTGATGCAGGTGAAGGATTAGCAAGTGCAGGGAGGTGAAGTCCTACTACCTGCCATACCGGCACACCTGCCATGAAAAGCAAGGCTCTCCCCTCACAGCAAGGCATCACCATCTCGTGAAGCCTCCTCATCTTGGACAATACAGTCCTAATATTTTAGCCTGGAGAAAGTGATGGACAACCAGCACTAGAAATAAAGAAGTGGCAGAGTCCACAGAAAGAACGGCTGGGGCCAGGAAACAGATTATTGACATGCTAGATTTGTTTTCTGAAAGCAGAAGAGAAAATGGTCAGGGAAGCAGGGCCCTGGTGTAACACATGACTGCAAATTAAGCTACCAGCTAATGAGAAAGGCCTGCAGCCAGTGCCTGTACTGCTGGGGAGAAGAGCTGCTGCCTGCAAAGACAGGCTTGATTCTGGCTGAGCAGCAGCTGCAAAAAGTTCCTGCCCAACCTCCATCTGCACCTAACCACTCCTAAGCAGAGGGATAGCTTCTAAAATGCACACAAGCTTTAAACAGACAAGTAGCACTTTCTACTGGGCTATACTCATAAAAGCAGGAAGCCTTTTCAAGAGGGCAGCTTTCCATTTAACTACATTACATCAATAGTAAAAAGTCTCTTGAGTTCCTATCATTCAAGCAGCAAGACTATTTTTTCCCAGACAACAAAGATTACATGAAGTGGGAAAGCTACCTGAGAATCTTACATTTGCTTTCCTGGATGAATCCCTCTGTGATTCACTATCTTAGGAGAACAGAAAAGAAAATATAAAGGAGGAAACAAGTGTCTTGTTAGCTAGGCTCAGTGATGCTTGTCAGCATATTATCTTCTTCAAAATCCAATTTTTTGCATCCGTATCAACTAGTAAGAAAAATCCTGGGTGCACAGAGGATTACTTGCTTTCCTCATTCATCTGCACCCAGGGCTTGCAAACCAGCATCAGCCTAAGAATCTTCACCTTGCTCCTTGCAAGTGCTTGTGACACTGTCACAGTCATACTGAAAGTACACATTTGTAATAGTAGTTTCACAGGCTGCACACTGTGTTCTGCCTGAGGATTACTAAACCCAAATTCTGTAAAGACTATACATTTAAATTTCTATATTAGAAGGCTATCTGGAAAAGCTAAGTGAGCCAAGCTTGCAGAGATTCACTGAATTCCTAAACAACTGATACCCACAAGAGACTTACTGAAACCTGTACTGATGCTATCTGTTGCCAATGGGTAAAATCCCAGTCTGCAATACTCAGAGATAGATTAGAGATACCGGAATTACAAGAATAAGGTGTTTGTGAACTTCCCAAAATAGTAATCCTTGTTAGTTACTATCTACTGTCTCCCACAACTTACATGGATTTGGAGGGGTGAGAGGCATGAGTAGCTCTGAGCACATTTGTGTGCTCATTCTCTGAACAACAGGTTTTCATCAGAGTTAAAAAACGGCCCACAGTACTGGGCCATCTCCTCACAGCCCCAGGCAACAAATCAATTTTAGAATAATCCAACTTATTCAGATACAATATTATCCTATTCTCGAGACACTTGAAAGTTCTGGCATGCAGATTCATTGCATGGTCAATGCGGTCACGGGGACACAAAGGAGTGCGGGTGGCAGGCGGCAGGTGCAGATGCTCCAAGAGCAGCTTGGCTGGAGCACATCCCTATCCAACAATCACTTAGGCCATTAGCATACAAATGATGCAGGCATGCATCTTTGGAAAGGAAAGAAAATATACAGTGCAGTTACAGATAATTGCTTAACTTACTTTCACCATTTCAGAATTTTTACTGTCTTTGGAGAATGCGTGCATATTCTACAATACCGCAGTGCTATGGAAGTCCTATCAAAAAACCCCAATCCTACAAAATTCAAAAAGTGTAACTCCCTTTGTAGCTTATGCTCAACACACAATGGAAGGAATATAGATGTGATATATAAAGTAACAGAGCCATATCATAGCTTACCAGTAATTTACATTTCTAAAAGAATTTGGTTATTTTTTATAATTAAAGGTCTTCCTGCAACTTTGTACCTTCTAAAGTCTAGCCTGACATGGATGCATAAGAGCAATCTTTACCAAAAAAGACTGCACCTCTTTATATAAAACTTTTCTAAATATTTATACATATTCATGTTCAAATTAATAATGCTGTATTAATTACACAACAGAGCAATAACAATAAGCTGTTAGCTTCTAATTTCACCTAAATAGCTTTGAATAGTAGCAAGACTTTTTTTTATTTTATTTGGTCTTACACAGTCTCACTTTTAAGACAAAACCATGCTAAATCCACACTGTCAGTTGCTCCCGCAAGCTTCTGTAAAACCCATAATCTAAAATTTGACACTGTTCAGACTCATATTAATTTGTATTACATCTTTTAAAAGTCAATAGTAATGTAGGTTTAATAAGCAGGTCATAAGAAAATACTACTTTTAAAGAAACTTCTTTGGAGAAGCAGATGTGGCATATAAAACTACCAATTAGTACACAAAGTCTAATGTCTCAAGTATTTAGAAAGGTTGGCTGTTGCTACTAGAAGTTTGCTTGTCTTTTTATATAATAATAAAAATAACCTGTAGTTAAAAGTAATAATTCAGTATTTCCCAGGCTTCCTTTCTTGTCCTGAATTTTTTGCAGAAAATTTGAGTTCATGGGAAATTTTCCATCATATTTTTCATCCTCTTGTTTTGCTAACATTCACATAAAGAAATATAATAAATATCACCACAGTCAATTATATTGGCAACTTGCCCCATACTCTAGATAGTGGAGTACAAATTCTAACACGACAGAAGACATTCACTTTTGCCACTCCTACTTTGGGGTTTCACTTAAGCCACTTCTGATGTATTCAATGTGGAATGCCTACAACATGGAAGCCAGAGCCTAAAATTCAGTACATTATGATATGACTTTGGATGGCTAATTTTCAGACTACAGCCAAGTTCTTTGATGTTCCACTGAGCTTCAATTCTATTGCCCAGGAAGCTCATTCATAAATCATGTTCATGTTAAAAAGCAAACAAAAACCCCTTCAGGGCACATGTCTGGCTAGCAAAATTATTTTTCAATTAAGACCTTACTTTTTGTACACCTTAAGTGAGTTCTGTCTTAACAAACTTCAAAGCAATAACGTTCTTATATAAATACTCACATTATTTCCCAGTAGTACCAACATTTTAATTCTTAATAAGTATTTCTCATAACCAAAGACCTGCTCACCTGGGGAAATAATGTAGAAAAAGTTTTTAAATTCATCCATCCAGACTTCTGCAAGCCGCCTGTTGTTTTTGTTGATTATCTGCCCTGTACCTCCTGGGAAAGTGTATGGTGTTGCTTTTCTGAACACATGCCCAACATGTGAACAAGTTACAATTTCCAGAGTGCCACCACACTGCCAGATCTGGAAGCGAGAGAACAATTATTGCATAGTTAGAAGTCACTAAAAAAAGTTCCAAAACATTAATCACTTGCCTCTGTTCAAGGTGGGGAAACAACACTAGCTGAGGTCTAGAAGAAATGCATACTGCATGGAAGAGAACTGCATGTTTTTTCCTGCTCAACAGCTAAAGATGCTCCCAAGCCCAAGCAAGGCAGCATTTGAAAGCACTTCAGCACCCGGAGCTATACTGCATCAGCCAGAAATTACTTTAAAGAACAGGATAAGCTGACCACAAAGGAAGGGAAAGGCTCACATGAAGCACAGAAACTAACAGGTGTCTAAAATAGTCCATTATAAAACAGATTCTCCACATAGAAGAATCCATACACTTCCCAATTCTCTGAAAATACTTTCAGTTTTATCTTGGACCCTGACAAATGGCAGATTCAGAAAGCTGAAGTGCTTCAAAAGAATCCCCACCTATGTACATTTTGCTGACAAGTGAAATGAAAGGAAATGGCACTATTTGGAAAGAACAAAAATGAGAATAACACTGGTTAGGTCCACAACCAAATGAACACAAAAAATCATGAAGTTAGTAAAGAGCAAGAAGAGATGGTTTGTAACAGAAGTGCTCACATTTCATTGGCACATTAAACGATGCACTGACGACATCACCCTTAACTGATGCTCCCCCTCCAGCTTTTCTACCTGAATTTCTTTTAACACACAAACACTCCTCCTTCAGAATAACCATCTTAATCTTTTTAAGTACAAAGTTCTGCCAACAATTCATCATGAACATCTTACTGAGAGATACAGACAGTGTATGTCTGCTGGACAAACCTAACAGGGAAGGTTATCCTTTGTGTATCTCTGCTGAAGGAACCTAACAGGGAAGGGAAGTGCCAGGTGCAACAGAAGAGGACACTGGTGCAAGTGGCAGATCCATGTTTTACAGAACTTTAGACGCACTGTCCTGAGTAATAAATTAATGATTAATAAAGCACTGCAGAGTTTTACCTACCCTGAAGGAAATTTCCAAGTTTTCTCCACCCCAAATATCCATTCCAGCATCATATGTTCCAATTTCCTGAAAGTAATCTCTGTCTATGGAAAAAAGGCCTCCTGCCATTGTAGGTGTCCTGGAGGGAGGAAAAAAAAAATCTAAATCACATCAGCCACTATAAAAACATACTTAGATACACTTCACCCTTACACTGACAAAGTAGCTGTTTATTTCCCAAGTTCCTAAAGTATTTTCTCTCAGTAAGCTTCCCTTCAAACTCTGTTTCCAATGGTGTACTTGCAAGCTCAAATTTTTCCAGAGATGGAATTAGGTAGTGGCAGTTCTCCTTATTTTCTCACTTCAAACTGGTGTCTGGATAGAGAAACAGTCCCTAGAAAGCTGCTGTCATTCCTGAGAAAGATTTCTCCTTTCAATGCTGGTAACTCATAAAAAAGAAACTAGTTTCCCCGCAGAAAAATTATACTTCAGGCTACTGTTCTTGAAACAGATTTGGGAGGCCATTAAGCAGCGTGCTTGCTTTCAGTTTTATTACTTCATATAAGAAAATTGTACAGTCAGGGTCACATCCAGATTTTCCTTTCAGATTCCTTATTGATACAAAAAAAAATAAAACTCTGATAGTAGTTTTACTACTCAGAGCTTTAGAAACATCTCCCAAATTTCAACTTTTTTATACAGCAAATATACAATAAGTAAATTACATGTTAGGCCAATGACATAACTTTGTAGTTTAATTATTTACACTTTTAGCATAAATGATTTTATATCACTAGCTATTTTCCTGAAATGTTTAGGGCTTTTTTTGAAGGACACATAAAATAGAAGCTAAGTCACAAGCAAACTAAAAACTCATAAGTTTTTTCCCCCTGCTAAAAGGAAACAGGGGGAAGAGAGGATTACAATTACCAATATCCTGAGAAGACCTCTTAAATTTCTTAAACTAAAGACAAACAAAAATCAGCAAAGGCCAGATCCTGAGCTTTACTGTAAATAAATAATGCCTAGTTTTCAGAAAAGTAAGGACAGAAAATGTACATTTGCAATGGTTAAAAGGTACACGTTGCACATAAGCTTTCTTCCTCATTACCTTTCTTATAAACTAACATGACATCCAAGTTTAAATTCACCTCCCATCCTCCCTTTTAAGACTTAAAAGTTTGAATATAAATGCACATAAACAAATATATGTATACATGAATATACAAAAAAACAATGCATATTTACAAAATACAGTTTACTTTGTTATAATAAGATTAAAATGATGTTGAATTAAAAAAAAGCTTTGTTAAAAACTCATGCATCATTGTAAGTGCTATCTGAAAACTAGTAATTTTGCACTAATTTACACAGAACTGAAAAATATTTTCAAAGTGACAAAGTGATTGATTCCTTTATTACTACCAAAAGTTACCGACAACCAATCTATGCAAGAACTTTAATGATGTTCCTTCAACCAGGCAAAAAAGATGCTACAATGTTTGACTAAGTACTTAACTACCTTTAAGTACTTTCAAGTTTATCATAAAAAGCAAAAAGATTTAAACCAATTTAATAATTTCTCGTTACCTAACAGGGAGGGTTCGGTCTCCTTTCCGTCGATCCATCTCTCTCTGAGGAACAGGGTACCAACGAAAATTCAGCTTCCAGTTGAACCCACCATAGGTCATGTCAGAACCTGCCATGTATTCAAAGGTGTCGTCACTGATTACGTCAATGATGGGACACACTACTGTCCTCCTAGGAAAAGGAAAGAAGTCCAATTATTATATTTTCAATTCATAAAATCTATTAATCAAGAGGGTAAAAAATATATTTGGGATTTAAAAAAATTTTTTTGAATACATACAGTTGAAATTTTTATAATACCATCTCTTAACATTATTCAATAAATTATTAACAGGAATCATACTAAAATTCTGTTTTGCTAATTGTAAATCTGATACAATTTTGGCAATGCCAGATCTTTTTTTAAATCATATTTGCATTATTATCAGTAATAAATATTCATCCCTCTGCAGACAGAAATAATGATCCCGACTTTCTCATTGCTACAGAGCGATTAGATTGAAAACAAGAGGTTCTTGTTTCTAGTTGAATGGTCAAACTAACGTGTGTTTTGAAATTAAAACTTGGACATTAACTCTGGGTATTTTGATGTACACTGAGGACTAAGAGATAATAGCAATTGTTTACAATGTACAACTACTGCATCATAATCGACAGAAAGTGGCCTCATTGTCCACTGTTCTGACATTGTTAATACATATATTCACAGAAACCAATTCTAATGATCTTAAAGACACTTAAATAACCATGCTCAAAGCAGGCTTCCTCTCAGGGGAAGCTCTGTAAAAAGATTCAGAGCTTGCTTGCAACTGAATTCAAAGGACTTAAGTTGAGATATTTGCACAAATTGTAACAATGTATGCATTGTAGTCTCACAAAAGCTGATTAATGATAGCAGTTTACTTTGTCTTTGCACACTGCTCAGCAAAGATTCTTTGTTATTTGTAGCTTATTCATCATGTAACACTATATTTTGTAACACCAAATTTTAAGTCTGATTTTTATCTATAACAATAAAAAATGAGGGATCTTTAGCACCATATTTTTTTCTATTTAATATGTTGTCTACTAACAGACTAATGCACAACTACAGCTATTGTTCAGATGTATGAATATTTTATAAAGCAGATAATCCTCTCACTTTTGTCCCCAATACAATTTCCATTGTGTATATAAGTGTAGATCCGCATGATTACAGTAATTATTCTAACTTTAAAAAATACATCCCAGAAGACCAAGACAGAGTCCAGATTTCCACAGTCAAAACCACCATGTAATAAAGAAATCACAATGAGAGCATGAAAACAGTTCTTGTTCACAATGTTGGTGCTACATGAGATCAGGGCTTGATTTCTTTCTCAATAATACTTTCCTGGATTCATGAAGGAATAGGCCAAGCTGCAGACTGAAGACCTCAATTTCACCTTATTCCTCAATTTCATTAGTTGCTCCCGCTATTTAACACATTATTCCATGCATCCCAAGATAGACTTCACTTGAAACAGAGTTTTACTTTCAAAAGTTTAACTAAATTAGCCTTTTATCCTTACACCAATGAGAATTCATTCAGCTCTTCAGAAAGTAGATATTTGCTTGAAGGCTATTTTGTAATGCTTGGAAAATGTCTTAATAACTGAAAAAACCTAGCATGATGGAATAGATAGATAATTACCTGTCAGCTTTGATCCTTGCCAGCAGAGGTTCAAGCCAGCCTACTGTACATTCACAATGAGCATCTAAGAAGGTGATGACCTGGCCTTTAGAAGCAGCAGCCCCCTTTAATCTTGCTCTAATCAATCCAGAACGCTGCTCCATTCGAATCACATGAACAGGTACTTTTAATTTCTTCACATAGCTCTCCAGTGGTCTTTTTAAGAAGTCTGTAAAGAATGATCAGAACAATCAAAACTGTTAGTTACGTAGTTCAGCTTCTTTTTTTTTAATAAAGAGACTTGAATTAAGACACAGTTCCCCTGTTCTTGTCTATCATTTTTCTACTTTCTCAGCTAGTTTCCTCTACACTTCACAATACTCCTTTCCACATCTCTCCAGTGTTTCACTTGATAGCACAGAAAGTTCTTCCTTCTCTTTATTTCTTCATTGTAGAAAACACAAAAAGGAAGAGAGGGTAAAATGCTTACACAAAACCTAGATGGGATTCACAAATTTTTATGGCAGAGAGGATGTGATACTTATTTTCGAAAACATGCATCTTGGACATAACATATCTCTACCACGGAAATACAGAAATTGTTTGACTAGCTGAATATAATGAATTGCCTCCTACAGTAATGCAACTTACAGATAATTTCTTTGGGAGAAGTTCACAACACAAACTTATTTTTCAATTGTGCTTTCTCTAGGGTTTTCTGGCTAATATTTTTTCTATTAGATTATTGCTAAACCACCTAAAAGAAAAAATACTATAATAATAAGCTATACAAAAATGAGAATCTGTAACACCAAAAAATCTCAATATAGCATGAATTATAAAGAACAAGTTATTCAAAATACAACAGTCAATTACCATACACCCAGAGACTCATAATTACTTGCACTGCAAAAGCTATTGGGTTGTGATGATTGATGCCAAAGGAAGAACAAAGAAGTGAGGGAGAATGCCATGGACAGTCACAGAAACAGACTTCTGCAATAACTCACAGTTTCTAATTGTGTAAAAATGGCAAAATAGTTATATTGCACAGCTATGGAATATTAGATTGTACACTCAAAGCACATGGGAGTTGAAAGCTGTAGTACAACAGTGCATGGCTGTAGTAGGATTTCACATAAGGCAGAAAGGACCTCATACAAAAATAAATGTGACACTGGAGGGGTGGTGGGGGGGAAAGCTCGGCATGAACTCCTAGTGACTCTTCAGTAAACCTCCAGAGGCAGGGCTGACTTGAAGGTGATTACCACTGCTTACCACTTCTCCAGATGAGCGAGTTCTAACTGCCTTGTCATTTTTTTCTGTGCATTGTTTGGCTACCACTAAAACCCACAGAAATAAGTTCTGACATATCTTGAGAGCTGAACTGTGCTAGAAGTACATAAGAGTTTGGCACATCTAAATATTTGTCTTCAGAGAAACTCAAAGCAAGTTAATTCTTATTTTGCATATAAACAGAGACTCAAATTAATACAAGTTTCTTAGTACAAACCAAGTGTACATGTCTGAACATTTTGCAAGGCTTTTGGGGTGGAGCACAGAGATCATGACTGAGTCTGGAGCAAATACAGTCTCATCTCTTTACGGTGTAGCTTTCCAAAGCCACTGATTTAAAAGAACTAGTATCATGACAATATTTATCGCTTTAATGTATACATTACATACACAGAGAGAGAGTGCAGCATTTCTCTCTATGCTCACCATCTGATGAGTAAGTCACACAAATCAACATGTTTCTTAGGACATTTCAGGTGTATTACTGATCAGCTTTTAAAGTAGTTCCATCCACTTTAAACTTAAACAAATGAATATGGGCGGTGACATTGGTTCTTGAATGTAGTTACATTAACAGAACGGTAAAGTTCTGACAGGGGGAAGAGAGAAAGATTGCAATACAACTGCAGCCAGTCAAGAACTTGAATAAACACAAACTTACATTACAGAAAGTCATGCTCAATGTATTGCATATGAAAATCTTGAGTCCTACCTACATTTTCTGAGTAAAGTATTTAAAATTTCAATCAAGTACTTTTAATTTTTTTTTCCTGTAAGAATCAGAGATGTGAGCAGTGTTTTCACTACAGAGGGAAAAAGGTAAAGAAGAGTCCTTCTCCCATGTTTAACCACTTCCATAAGAACATTCTTATGAACTACCACCTTGTTCAAAACTTCAGAAGGGACTATTTCCAGAAGCAAAACATTGTGACAGACCTCCAGTGACTGTACCCTTAAAATATCACTAGAGCTTCAGCAAAATACAGAGAAAAGTTAAACCTTGATATCTCATCCTCATTAAAAGCACAGGAAATAATTCAGACAACAAGACTTCCAAAGTTTTTCTGCTGCCAGCAGTTGGGGTAAAATGCTCAAATCTAAGCAGCTATTTTCCCTCCAGAACACCCTAAGAGCAACACACATCATTTACAAATTGCTGCCTTTGTTCAAGTAGCAGGAATCTAGCTTTTTTTGATTAGTCATGCATCCAGAAACTAGTAACAGTTTCTTATAAGGTAAGACTTGATTTTTTTCCCTTAAAGAAAAGAACAAATTTTTGAATAATCTTTTAATGAATGTAATATATTTTGGCCTACAAGAAACATCAGGATAAAGCCATGGAGATGATTTTTTAATACAAACCAATTGGTCATAGTAAATTCTATATTGAACTCTGAGATGAGAAGTTTTATGCCTTATAGAGACAACTGCTTATAAATGACCCATGATCAGAGCTGAATAATTTTTCAGCATTGCTTCATACAGTTCCAACACAGTGAGGTTTGATAATATTAAAAAATAAAACCAAACACCTCCACGATAATTCTAATTTGAAACAATAAGAATTCATGTCATTTCATAGGTATAACTCTTTGTGGTGGACATTCTTTTCAAGCCTTTTCTCTGTCAAAAGTGCATAGTTTTACCTAGCACTGAGCATCTTCTGTGGAAGTAGTAGAACTAAGGAAGTAAAAAGAGCAAATACACTCAGTTCAAGTCAACTAAGTGCATTAGTTGAAAAATACCTTGCCAATTCTATTACCAAGTAACACTGATATGAATATAAATGAAAAATTAGGTTTCAAACCTTTTTTTAATAAACTATAAGAAAACACAGGTTTATCCTTTTTTATAAGCATGCAAACATGGTTCTTTGAGAAGTACAATAATATAGAAGAATATTTTTGTAAATCATGTTGGCAGGATTTAGTTGCAGTCACATTGCTTTGCCCTGTAACTCTGTAGCTAAGTCCTGTGGATGTGGTCTATCCTGACACATTCTGCCCACCACTCTTGGCTATTGGGTGCTGACCTAGGCTGAGGTACCAGCTAACTGATTTCTCCCGTTAACTGTTTCAAACTAGTTACCAAAGATCAATACTTCAGAAATAAAGTTGCAGTTCTGATCAATAACTACAGAACAATGTTACAGATATGTCTTGTTTCTCCAAAGTTTTTCTTTCGGGTGTAAATAAATGCATGCTATTATGCAAATTCATTCTTCTAAGAGCATGACACTAGCAGGTACAAAGTGTGCCTCAGGCAGACTGAATGCTTACTTTATTCCAATTAAAATTACTCTGATGTTAGAATTCAATATACAATACTCAGGCTGAACATTGTCTTTTTCTGGAAAAGTATGCTGTTTTGGTTCAACACAAACAGAATGCTTAAGTAGCAAACACAAACCCTTCACATCCACAGGCATCATACCCTTCTGATTTGTTTAATGTAGAAGCATGCCTGATGGAACCATAACAAGTTCTTGGAAAACAGAACAAAAGAAAAACCCCTCTCAGTAATTATTGAAAATAACAACAAATAAAAGATGCCTAAGTGATCTGAAATGAAGATCACAGGCTTCAAAAAGAAATACTGGAACAGGTTCAGTAACACCACCAAAGAAAGTATGAAATGCTCTTTCAGCCTGGAATTAAGTTAATTTGTTTTTGTTACCAAACCCAGAAACATAAAATTTATCTAGAGAAAGCCACATGTGTTTTTAAGTGGACTATAATTCTGTGATTCATAGTGAGGACATCTTATTGCTACACTGAAATTGATTTTTTTCTAAAACAGAAGAGGCAAAACATAAGTAATATGATGTCTACATATTCTAATATTAGCTTGCTCTTTATTTCTAGGTCATACTGAAAGCTGACCTGTCACAAATAATAATTAGAAGTGATTTGAATTAGTGCCAAGAACTGTTTTGATAAAGAAAATGTAGAAATTTTACATATAGATTAAAAAACTACAATAAATCAAGGAATATAGTTACAAATTACCCACAAGTGCAAAAAGCAAAAATTTGATGTCGTGCCTTTGTAAAAGCAAAAGCTGATCGTGCCTCTCATTTAATCTGGAACACATTTCTGCACTTTGCATAGGCATTTCGCCTCTGCTGCCGGAATGTAATTGTATTTAATGCTTCTGTTCTTTCTCCCAAATTGCACTGGAATTAGCTGAAGCACTTAGAGTTAGGTAAAAAAGGAAAAGCAAAAGCAAGTGAGAGTGCCCAAGAGAGGGAAGGAGCAGAGACAAGTACAAATACAACCCAAGCATGAGTGCTGTGCTTCCTCAGGAAGGCAGAGCGGTGAGAGTGCGGATGGCTGACAGGATCTGTCCTCAGCTCCATGCCTACCCAGTGTGGGACAGGCCAGCTATTGCACCAGGCATCACGCACACACACACAAACCTGAGGGGGCAACTCAGTGTATTTGCTACCACCTTAGCGACAGAGCAAAAATCCACTTCTAATGCTCACCAGCATCCTGTTTACCACGGTAGGTTCCTAACTATCCTAAAACCTTCCGTTAGCCACTGTAACCCATGTACCATAGGGCCTCTTGGGGCAAATCCAGCACCTCTCTTCGTATGTGCACATCTTGGGCACATCTTCTCATCTGGTCAACAGTCAGATATCCTACTCTGAAGCTGGAATTACCATAGGCAGCAAAACATGAATTTTGTGTCATTGGAATGAGATGCCAGCATGCTGTATAACCCTTCTATGCCTGACACACAGGAATTCCTTCTGATACAGGCAGCAGCCTACAACTGGTGACTGTCAAGACTTTTTCCCTAGTGGCATACTAGCCATCGGTTCTAGTAGAAAACCTTCAAAATAGAAATAGAGGTGAAAAAATAGTGGATCAATATAAAAATATAGACATGTTTTATTTAGTAAACTTGTACTAACCTCTTACCTCCATTTGCCAACACAAGGAAAAGTACTCCATAACTCAAACCATCAAGAAATATTAAGCAAAGAATAAGGCAAATATCAACAATTAACCAAAATTTAATGTTAATTATTATATAGAATATTATTTCTATTTCTAATATACTGCAATTTAAAATACTATGAAGATTAAAATCTAAATATTATTATATTTTACAAAAAAAATCAGCTTCAAGTTTTGCTTATTACACATTACATGTTTCATTCTGTAGCACAGAGTTTTCACCTGAAGCACTATTTATTAAGAAACAGAACCTCTTGCAGCACAGTAACTGAATTTTAACTTCTCATGAACTGAATAATCAAAATTGATCCCTCTGAACACCAAGCCTAACAGTGGCAGTGATAGTAAATTTAAATGTGTGTGACAGAGTTGCCTTTGCTATTATTCACCAGGTGATTCAAGTATTAAACGCCCTCAAGCTGTATGAATGTGCTAAAATTCAAAATGCGAAACACTAAAACTGTAATAGAATAAAGCCCCTAGCAAACACAAAGTCCACGCTGGCAAGGGAAAAGTAACCAGACAGATGAAGTTACGCCGGCTTTAAGTGCAGAGCAATCCATCGGTATTTCAAACCGGCATTGCTCCCGCTGCCTTCCCCCGCCCCAGGTGCTGTATTTTGCTAAGGAGGGGCTAAGTCCACATCCAGGCAGGTTCATTTCTGGAAGCAGAAAGAGCAGCATGCTGTGCATTGACGTCATCCTTACCTCTCTCACTGGCGTCGTCGACGAGGACGATCTCCTCCAGCATGTGCCGCGGGGAGCGGTTTATCACGCTGTGCACGGTGCGCAGCAGCGTGCTCCACGCCTCGTTGTGGAACACGATGACAACGCTCGTCGTGGGAAGGTTGTCCGCGTACACCTTAGTTTTACACCTACAAACCAAATTAAAGCAGGTGTTTGGAAAGGTCAAGCCTTCAGAAGCTGCAAGCCTGAGGTTTCTCTCTCGAGTATCGCTACTAACATCCCTGATATATCAATTTTATGCAGAGTGTGGCAAAGGAGCACACAGTGCACATTTTATACATGCTCAAAGAGCTATGCAGTTCACCAAATTAAAAGAGAATCATATTCACTTTTCAAAGCTAGCATGGAAAATCACAGGTTTAGCTCTCCTAACAGCATATATAGGACATTTATGTAAACTATGACATACACTTCAAGTAACCTCACGTGCAGCCAAATTTTTTACATTCTGCAATGCTATTTTAAAACAAATTATGTTGTCATTATCTTCTAGAAAAATCAATACACTGTACACAAAGTACTGATCACAATTCTGAAAAAATACCAGTTCTGCTCTAAAAAATAACCACACAAACATAGGCGTTCTCTGCACAGTTCTGCTCCTCCTGCACATTTAAAAATGACACAGTTACTTATGTAGGGTTTGATATTATTAATCCTTCAAGAATCAAAATTAAACAGATACATGCATATCTCAAACAAAAGGAAAACACCGAGGTAGATAAAGAAACACATTCAAAGGAGCTCCATTCCAACAAAACCGATTTTATTAGATCCCAAATTGTTGAGTCAGTTCACTGTAATGTAACCTGATCCAAACGCTACAAAAATACATTAACAAGTATTCATGACTATCATCCTAACAGCAGCACTGTCCAAGGGCTTGAGAAGAACAGAGTGCATACCCTCTACCCTATATATACAACAGCAATGCTAAAGGAACAGCCTGCCAAAACAACAGGATCACAGCGTCAGCAACCAATAGCATGCCAAACAGTCACACCAGGAACGTCAGCCAGAACCAGGCTCCCCACATCAGTACTTTATTTGCTGGATAACTCATTTAGCCAGAGATCTTCTCAGAGCAGCTCTCACAGCAAACCAGCATTTCAGCTCTGAGGTAGTGACAAAAGCCCAGCATGCACAGACATCTCAGAAAGGATCAGTAAGTCCATGTACAAATTAAGAAATACCTGGAAGGGCTTCTGTGAAATAATTTCTGAGAATTGAAGCAGACAGATCAGGCACTATCTGCCTTCAATATTATACTACTTATTATACAGCTATGCCAAATTCAATTATTCATTACCCTGAACATTAAAAAAATCTTTATGCTAAGCTTCCATATACCCCTATGTTATCCTGATTTATTTCACATGTGAAGAAAACTTGCAAAGCATGCCAACTGAAAAAGCTAGTTCTTTGGTATCCCTTGAAAAATAAAATAGCTTTTCACAGAAATACTATGAATTTCAGATGAAAAATTCAACCATAAGCCAAATAATTTTATCCCCATGTTTGCCACTTATTCAGTCTACTTTGCTACTTTAAACCCAAAATGTTTTATTCCTTCTGCTGCACTGCTCCCTAGACCAGAAAAATAAGTCTCTGATTGTAGACCTTCAGCTACAATAATAATACAAATCCACCAATTGCTCCTCTACTTTTCGGAAGAATATTTGTAAAAAAGTTGAGAGAAGCCTGTTAGCAGTTCTCTATGAAAAGCAGTAACAATGTGTCATTCACCAGGAATATCATGCTGGGATAGCCACAGTATCTACTGTTGTAGTATGAAATCTCTCATCTTCAGCCTTGCATTTTATCATGGTTTTACAGAAGAGTTTATTTTACTGAGCTCAAATCAATGAACTGGTATATATGCCAGCCAAGTGATCAGGGACTGCAGTGTTTATACAGCATTACACTGTCTGAAATACACCAAAACATTTGACATCTGTTGTTGAGGGGGAACTTTTTAGCACTAGTAGGAAGGATTACAGGAATTTTCTGGGGACCCCCTCCCCACTGCAAGGCATTCCTCCTGCTGTGTCCTGCAGAAGGTGAATCTCCCCCTTGCCATAATGTTCAAAGTTCAGCCCTTCCTGGGGTAACAGCTTAGGAGTGACCCTACACTGCCACTGGTGGCTGGCTGGGTTTAACCCATGACACTTGTTCACCAACATGTGAAAGGTTGCCAGACATAACACAGGGGTGGTTTCATAACAAAACTGGCTTGGCATTTTTGAATGCTATTCTTAATAAAGTGTTTGGTATGAAATCATTCTGGAAAGATTAATTGATGCAGGCAAGGCAAAAAAAGGGTTGAAAGTATGAGACTGGTTTTTAATATTCCTTTAACCTGCGCTTTTATATATATATATTTTAGCTGTATCTATCCAAGTTGCTATGAATACATACAAATAAAACCTCCTGTTTTTAATTTTGAAAACACTGGTAACTCCTTCCCGCCCAGGAATATATTGCTGCAGAACATAATACAAATAAAACAGAACACTTGATGCCCATGATTAGAAATTAGCCTTCTAAGGAAACCTCATGTTTTATTCTATTAACAAACATTTAAACTAAGAATTCTTTTTGTCTTTCATTTGAAAACAAATTACCCCAGAAAGGAGTACTACAGAATTTAAAATAAAGCATTAGCTGCAACCAAGTTATGCAACATTAGAAGCAGAATAAAACCAGGAGGGGTATGACACACAGGCTATGAATTAAGGACAATTTGAATTTTAATGAGCTACTAATACATTATGTTCCTTTTGTTGGATCATGCCTCAAACAGTTTTAAAATTGAATGCATAACATTAGGAAGGCGTACCATCTCCAGTAATTTAATGAAGACTCCAAACAGGAGCTGAGAATGTCTACTCCGCATGGAATGCATCATCCTTTCCTTAATCTACAGCATTCACTATGCAAACTCTCAGCTAATGTGACTCCATATATTATTAAGATTGTGGAAACTCCCCAAAAACATCATATATTTTGAATACAAGCAGAGACCTCTGTCCTATTACCTAAACACACAGAAAAAGAACAGGCCAGATTGTTAAAATGCAATCAGAGTGATGACATTTGTCATCAATTCACTATTACAGGTGATGGAGCCCTGCTTCCCTGGAGATGGCTGAACAGCTGCCTGCCCATAGGCAGTGGTGCATGAACTCCTTGTGCCCGTGGCTTTTGCTTTCCTGATTAAACTGAATGTCTCAATCCAAAAGTTTTTTCACTACTACCCTTCTGATTCTCTCCCCCAGCCCACTGTGGGGGCAATGAGCAAGTGGCTGCATGGAGCTTAGTTGCCAGCTGGGGTCAAACCACAACAGAAATAAAGTGGAGAATTACATAGGAAAAAGAACTAAAATTATCAAAGATTTTTAATGTCCCATCAAAATCAGATGTGAAAAAAAATAATTCTTCACCTACGCTTTTAAAATCTGTTTTACAAACACACGACTATAAAGACATTACTCTGCTCTGACCTCTGTAAGATGCTCACACTTACTCTTCACAGAATTTCATCTTTTTGCAATCTTGCATCATAATACTGAGTACTGCCTTCTGGTCTGGGGTCTTCAACATAAGGACATGCACTTGGTGGAGCAAGTCCAGAGGAAAGCCACAAAGATGATCCAAGGGCACCCCTCCTATACAGACAGGCTGAGATTGCTGGGGTTGTTCAGCCTGGAGAAGAGAAGGTTCTGGAGAGAACTTATAGCATCTTCCAGGACCTAAAGGGGGCATAAATGGACTGGAAATGGACTTTTTACAAGGGTCTGTAATGACATGATAAGAGAGAATGGCTTTAAACTGAAATAGGGTCAGTTTAGATTAGACAATAGGAATAAATCCTTTACCGTGAGGGTGATGAGATACTGGAACAAGTTGACCAGGTTGTGGATGACCGTGGAAGTGTTCACAGCCAGGCTGGATGGGACTTTCAGCAACCTGGTCTAGGAGAAAGTGTTCCTGTCCACAACAGCGGGGTTGGAACCAGATGATTTTCAAGGTTCCTTCCGACCCAAACCAGACCATTCCATGATTCCATGATTCTGTCATTCCATGGGAATAGTTTGGCCCAGTTCATTACAGCTACATCGTTAGTCCACATCTCTCCAAGAACAAAGGGCAGTGTAACAAGTTAGAATACTTTATAACTTGGAATCAAGTTTAACAGACTAAAAGCAAAGAAAGGTGGACAGACCCTAGCATTTATCTATAACACTGGTAAAGAACAATGACAGCAAAATAAATATATGTTGTTGTCCCTTACACCCTGGACAAAGTTTTAAATCAATTAAAAAAAAGTTGTTTTGAGTTTTGTTTTGCTTGTCCATTATTGTGATTCTTTATGAAGCTGAATTTTTCATAGAAGCTCTGCAGGTTTTACACAGGGAGATGTTTAGAAAAAAAAACCTGAGAGAATTTTATTCAATGGATTAAGTACAACCACTTGAAAACTACCTGATACTACCACAAATGCATCTGAAGAGCCGCTGAATAAACTGCTTTCCTACATTCTCCTACAGCTCAGAGTACAAATAGTCCACAGGAGACATTACAAAAATAACCAGAAGAGACAACAAGTAAGGCAATTATGTCCAAATAAAATTAAGCCATTAAATCTCAGAGTTTAATTGTTGCTTCAGCACAAAATTGCAGGCAAGGAAGACAACTGTTCATTTTCCACTTTCCACAATATCACAGTCATACATACTCAATCCCTCTCCACATCTGACTGAACTGGAAGCCTCTCTTCTCTAACAGCAGCAAGGGAATAAGGGAACAAATGTATTTCACCACTGCAAGGGCAGAAGAAACCTACCAGATGATCCTACAAGATGCTTCAGTTTAATTTATCAGAAGGTGAAATTCTTCTGATACCTATCTCATCTCCTCAGTGTCCAATTCAGAGATAGAAAAAGCTGTCCACTCTAGCCACAGCCAAGCATGTAGGACATCACCTGTGCTGTCCTCATGCTCCCTCTCTCAGTTTAATCTCGGGTCTTTGACAAACATTCCAAATATTACACCAGAAACACCCTGAAACTGTGCAGCCATCTTATTACAGAAAAGCACTTGGCATTTTATCAATATTATAAAATTGCAATCATGGATCAATTTACTTAGAAATTATTCCTGAAACCCAAGATTGAGGGCTACGTGTGTAATGTTGGCAAATCTTGAAAGACACATTTACAATGTTAGTAGTGATCTCTGCACACCTTCAAAGGCATGCTAAATCATTTCTGAATGTGAAAAACAAGGATTTACTATTTGGATAGCTCTTAAACACCTTTTCATAGGCTAAAAAAATCACACCCCAAACAACGCTACAAGCAAGGAAGAGGTCTTGTAGGAAATCAGTTATACATTATCATAATGCTTATGCAGTGAGGAAAACCTCATTCACTGAGACAAAACATGAAATAAATTTTAGGTCATTTTCTAGAAAGATGAGGCCATAATTACAGCCTGCATTAGAAATAAATGCTAAATTTCTAAAGTAGTTCAAGGCAGATTTCTACCCCTTCTGATAGTGCCAACGTTCTTGCATTTCTCCAAAGAAGAGAAATGAGATAACAAGATACACATTGGACCTTTTTTTTTAATAAGGATTGTTCAAAACAAAGCCATTGATACTTATCATGAAAATTAACAGAGTCAGACACTACCTGAGCCATTATTTGCTCTAGTTTCTTCCAGTTTTATTCCCATATTCCACCAGCCTTTCAAAGGAACAGGCAATGAGCAATAATTTACAATTGCTCAAAAACACTAACAGCAGTAAAACATGTATGCAATCCTTGTTTTCTAGCCCAGTGCACACAGCCCAGAGCACTCTGGTAAAGGACAGAGATAGAACACAAGTAAAAGTGTCTCCTGTGCACCGAGCAGCTCAGTTGGGAAATCCCAGTGGAGCTCAGATTGGTGCTTGTACATGCAGCACAATAACACAGTGCCAGTGCATTTTTGAAAGCTGAACTAGCAACAGATTGGGGGCAGGAAGGGAAGCACGTTTAGTCATCTTACAAATTTAGTAGCATCTTTTATCTTGCATACTACAAACAACAGTTACAAATAAAAAATTGCAGTTATAAATAAACTGCATCTCAGGACTTAAATTTGACAATGACACATAGGAATAATCCAAGTCTTGCTGAAAATCAGGTTAGAGCTGAAGTATTGAGGAAATACTACACAGCACAGCCTCTGTAATAAATTTGTTTAGTATTACTGATGCAGTACAAACCACTCACATTTCAGTATTAAAATATATTGAGAGTCTCTGGAAAGTAAGCAGCAGCATCCTTTGACTTGAAAACACACATTTATTTTCCTTTGAGGTTACAAAAGTTAATTCCAGATCGATAGAAAACAAAATCAGAAAATCTGAACTCCCCTCATGAAACCTCAGGTTTAATTACTGATATCTGATGAATATCACTGCAGTGCTATAAAACGTCAGTATTCCATTGCTTACCTGTTCATATGCCTTAAGTTATAGCCTGCAATAAAGTTAATGTTACAGAACTGAGGCACAGCTATGCCCAACAAAAAACCTCCTCTGTACTTAAATCACAGGTGAAAACAAGTTTTGAAATAAGACTCTGAGAGTCACCCTGAAGCTGCTGAGACTGACCTACATTTCCATCAAGGGAGAACGCCCTGTAGCAGGGTGTCAGAGAAAATGTCAAAACACTACACCAAGAACCACCAAGATTCAAGCCACGTGGTGTTTTTCTGGTAAACACTGACTTAGTCTTTCTTGGACCACAGAATCACAGAACATGTTGAGTTGGAAGAGACCCACAAAGATCATCAAGTATAAGCAGCAGCCTCATAATATCATTTAAGAGGAGGTGCCAATGAATCTGCTTTTTACATAAATTCTTAGAACACTCCAAGCTCCTAAATTGAAGACAATCAATCTGGGCAAAGATCTGTTTTTCATATGGAAGCAATACAGCTAAAAGGACTAAAAGAAATTCTTCTGAGAGATATGGGATCACTAGCTGTTGTAACATGCCAAACCACATTTTACTACTCACACTTTGCATACAACCACAGCCTTAACTTACAGCTGAACAAAGAGAAAGCACTGCAGATAAGGTTGTGACAAAACTTCACACTACCCTGAATCTGCTTCTTCCAATCAAATCAGAACAATTCATTTTAGGAAGGTTCCTTCTTTTCTGTAATTCATATTACAACTTCAATTATTCTTTCTGAACAGGTGCCCTGGATGCAGGCAAATCCATTATCCTTATTTAAACATTTCAATGCAGCCTGCTTAATATCTGCCTTCAACAGTATTACATAATTTACCTGACATCAAGAGTATGAAATTTTCCTTTCTTCTGATCTCAAAGATTTGGATTTAAGAAAGGTCGCATTATCTCATGAGTCAAGTAGAAATCTTCTTAAACCCTGAAAACAAAATCCAAAATGGTTCTTAAAACCATTGTGGTTACAGAATTCAAGCAGAACTTCACAAAATAATAGTAGCTGCAATTGACTATTTTCCTTATCCTGAAAGCGATCACAGAAAAGCATCTCTTGACAGAAGCAAAACCAATTCTGTCCTCGGAGACCCAAATTGAACCTTAAGATCTCTAGACCAATTATTTTCCACACCTGACCTAACAATCTGAATAAATTTCAGGATACAGCAGCTCATCCAAAATGGATGAGCATGAATAAGAAGATTGCAACTAAGAATGAGACTGCCAGGTGTTTCTGCACATATACATCTGGGTGGATATATATATTTATGTATCTGTGTGTGTGTCATGTAACCCCATCCNTTTAATGGGTTTTTTCTCCCTCTAAGCTTTCTCTAGGCAAAAGGTTTATAGGGAATTTCTTTCAGCTAACTCACTAAGCCAATGTGAACGAGAACAATTCCAAACATTGATTCTGCAAGGGGCTGGTAACAAGCTATAGGCACCACAAAAGCCAGATGAAAAAACATTGCTGCTTGAAAGAACAGTAAAGTCTTTAATACCTCACATGCTTTCAGACTTCCATGACATTGCTGAAAGTTACATTGCTGATGATGAGGTCAGCAGATTTTCTTTACAGATGCCAGGTTAATTAACAGCCTAGATTTCTAGCTTGAGTCTAAAGCTCCTGAGTCTTCCACCACTTATGTTGACAACTTTGGTCTTTTTTTATTGTCTTTACCTTACTATGACCTGAGCTAAATGAATACCCAAAGTTCACAAAGTATATCACTATTTATGGAGCTATTTAAATCCTCATGGCATTCTGGGGATTTTAATGCTCAGGTTCTGTAAGAAAACTTTTGTCCCCAGCACATTCCACATAATCCACTGTGAATGTGGGCTGCTGCCAAAAGCAATAAACCACCTTTTGCCATTACAGTTTTGTCCCATCCCCTTCTTTCCACCAGATCTGGTAGTCATATGGCTGCTGTGAGTGCTGCTTCAGTTTGCTGAACCAACAAACTATACTTTTTTGACTTTTTGGTGTCCATCTAGTCAGTCAACATCCAGGCCACACAATTATCAGATTAGTATCAACAGAAGTGATGAGAAAACTTCTTTCATCTGCAGTTCACCTTTATACCAAATTATACAGAGTATAAAACTACTCCTTAGCTAGCCTACTGAATTAAAAAAACTAAGTAGAGAGCATGCTTTCACAGCTCTCATATAGAAGCAAATACCTTGAGAGCTGTCTTTTAAAAAACCCATGAAATATCATACTTGAAGAGCACTTGAAGGCATGTGTGCCTTCATTTGTTTTACTATGAATAGTTCTACTCAAGCTATTTTCCTCACATTGAGATTGTGTTAATTTTATGGATATGTTGTATTTTGATTCAACTATAGCATCCTAAAGTATAATGCAAATAAATTTGTTTTGAGAAGCTAAAAATCCAAATTCCAGTGTATTCTCATGTGCATATATTGTACTTAAAATCAACATTACATTTTTAAAGCACAGATAGGAAAACCAGATTGTGGTAACTGAAAAACATTATATGGTATCATCTAATTAACAGTGCCTAAATCTGAATTCTGTTCTTTCTAACCAAAGATATGAAAGAATCAGTCAGAATTACTATTTTACTAGATTTACTGAGAAAGAAGACCAGCATAATTGCAATACATTCCACAACATACATGCAACTCAGAAGAATGGCTTTTAACCTGGAAAATTGTCTACTTTCACGATTAGGAAATTGAGAAAGTAAGTTTGGCAGCAGGAAATGAGCAGGGTAGTTTGATCCAGAAAAAAGCCCCTCAGTAATAACAATCTGATAATATTAATGTACCAGTTAAACATGAAGATCTCAGAGACAAGCACCTTGCTTTTTTCCATGAAGTGACTGAAGTTGTAATTTGTATGGATTTAAACACAGGTGACTCAAAATGTGTTGTCATCTGGCTAAAAACTCCGATTACACCTTAACATGGTTTATAGCACTCAAAATGCCAGCACACCTACCTTCCCAAGTACAGACAGCTTCAGAAAATGATAGTTAAAAGATCCCAGTCTCTATGCAGAACTGAGATATAATAAGATGCCTGACATGATACCCTTAATTCTGGGAAAATGATACCAACTGGAAAAAAACGAAAAGGAAGAGGAAGATCTTTCATGCCAAATTTATAGAACCTGTAGCCATGGAGAAAGGGTTGCTGAGGGATCAGCAAGGAGCATGGATACTCCTGCTTGCTGTGGGTCTACTTGGGGAACCCCACTACCTTTCCAAGAAATATCAACCTGCAAAATATGACACCTTGTTAGCACGGCATCACAAGCTCCAGTGGGGACCAGAGCCTACATGAACACAAAAATCATTCTGTCGCAGCTATGTCTTTATTGTTTGAAGACTTGATTGCTTGTGCCTGAAAAAAAGTGTTTTAAGCAGCTCTTTTCAAGTGAAAAAATCTCAGAATTTGGTTTAAACTCTCACAACAGGGAACAAATGTCTACTTTAAAGTTTTATATATTCCAGAAATTGTTAACTAATGAGTTCAGGCTGGAAAGCTCAGCCTTAGAACACAATACTCATTCTTCATTTTGCAAAGCAGTTTCTGAAGTCACCTCCAACAGCACTGAGAGCCAAACCAAGTCATACAACATGTGCAAATTTCATGCTTTCAACCCCCCTACTTTCCAGCCTGAACACCAATCTAAGGCACACAGGCACAGCTGAACATGTACTTTACTCACTGGCATCTATTTTATTCATTACCTCCCTCATCTTCAGCAAAATCAAGGCAGGACTCCAGTGCTCCTGATCATCCATCTTTTACTCTTTGCTGTCATGTCAAGCCCACAGCTGCATATTTTCCTGGCAACTGTGAATCAACTCCCACTTTGATGATTGATTCACAGGCTAGAATAAGACATGCTTGCAAGAATAATTCTATTAACAACTTAAAACAAATCTGGTATGCACAGCTGCTTCTTCCCCTGCAACAACTTTCCTCCAGAGGCTGTAGCCTTGTCCATTATATTAGTTTCTTACAGTAACATATCCCAGTCAAGATTCAGCAAAGTATCCAGGCTAAAAAAGTTTCTTCATGTTTAGCTTTTTCTGTTGAGTAAGTCACACTCAGCCGGGACAAAGAGAAGTAGAGCAATGTTCCCGATTACAGAAACAAAGTGTTCAGCAATCCAGGCACATGTCAATGATTTTATAAGTGTCTGTGTGCATAGATATAAACCTGTAAATACAACTGGGACACACTTGGCAGAACAGAGATGCCAGCTTCTCTAGATGTCTTGTACTGAGGAGTTCCCTTAGCTGGAAAAGTGCCTCAAAGTTATTAAAGAAGCTCACATTTTTGTTTTCTAGTAAGGGAACAAAATTTCTTGGCCAAAACCGAAACAGGATGTAGATCCACTCTGTGCCCAGAGTAGATCATCTGCAGAGATTAACCTATGAGCACTCCAGGACCAACACACTTTGCACAGGTGACAGGGGTTTGACAGAACTAGAAAGTCATTGAAGGATAAGGCAGTCTACTTCAAAAACTGCTCTCCAGCTGACATGTCATGCCATTCCCATTAAATACATGTGGCAAATTGGTCTTGGCACACTTAATTCCACCAGCTTTCCAATGATTAACTGCTAGGCAAAACCTCTGCAGGCTTCTGCACTTCAGAAAAACTGACATGCTGGAGAATTAGAGGACTTGAAATAATCACTTCTTCCCGCCACACCACATTAAAGGAAGCAACCCACAAAACTTGTGAAGAAAATAATTACATGGCTGAACAGCTAAGTGTGCCTTTGAACATATCCTGCTTTTTCAAAACCTTGATTGAAAGTGCTACTGGCAGTTGTGCTGTAGGCACATAAATGTGGTAAGGAATGATTAAAAATTACCCATTCTCCTTCTCCACAAACTATTTCCATATTACCAGGGACATAGATAGAACAAGTCATAACAGAAGTAATTCCACGAATGCAGCACCGAGTGTTTCTCCCTTTGGAGTATTTTGACTAATCAGATAAATAGTTTCATCAGACATACACACAGCATATTTATAGTGTTCACAATTCTGAAAATGGTTACAGTATTCTGTAAGAGTAATACTGATCTGCACATACAGATTAAGGTACCCTTGCATTGTAAACACAGCATTGGTCTTAAATTTGCTGGAGAAATGTCAACATACTCCATGACTTTTTAATTAGCATGACCTTGTAAAGTACACGTTGAAAAGATGACAAATGGAAGAGATTTTTAGGAAGCATTTTTCTCTCAAAAACTACTAAAAATGCATACACACATAAATATTAAACTTTTGGCAGGAATTTACAAGAGCAAAATCCAGCTCTGTCCTGAGACTATACCTAACATTTTATACCATGATTCCACTTTCACACACAGAGTATAGTGAGAGTCCTGTATCCAGAAAAAATGGAAAAGAGAAGCAAATACATTACAAACCTTATAGCACATTTCTCAGTGTGAAACACAGTACCTGCAGAGCCAAATGTGAAAGACAAAAATTTCTATTTAGCTAAACTGGATTTTGAAATAGCAATTTCAATTGCCTGCAAATTTGAGTGATGCCTAGGTAATAATTTTTTAATAGTTTAAAACAATTACAATTTCCTTTTTTTTCATTTTTGTCTAATTCACAGTCTAGACCTCACAAAGGTTAAGATTAAGTCAACATTTTAGATCCTGAAATGTTTGTTTTTATATTTGAAAATCAATTAAAAACCTACATTATTTCAATCTTGTGAAATCATATTTTGAAAAATATGCCTCCATTAATTAAGAACACCAGCAATGCATCAAGAACACCAGCACTACCAGGAACTCGCAGAATCACTTCTATCACAACAGATGAAGGCACCTACAAACCAGTTCTTTATCACTCATTAAAAATGAAAAGCAACAAGAGCTTCATCTCACTCAGCTAATATTATCTTCTGAGGTAGGAGATGAAAACAAACTCATCCAGGAGCTAGGCCTTGTGTATATAGCAGCAAAGCAGAGCTTCTAAAGAAATGGGCTTCCTATAGCATATGATTCTTGCAAGAGAATGTAGATAATTAGGAACATTTATTTTTATAAGTTTTATTCAACCTGAATGTGCCTTTCATAAAGAAGAGGGTTGAGGTGGGGGAAGTCATCAGATGTCCTGTCAGAGTAACCCCAGGAGAATAAAGCAATCACAGTTTTTGTTAAAACAAAGCTAAAATTTTCTTTTTAATTACTTATGACTCAAATAGCTATGAAAGGATCAATATTCTAGCAGCAAGATTAAAAACAAACCAGATGAATATTAGAACGCATTATAATGCAATCTAAATGAGGCTTTGCACATTTCATTAGGTAAGAAAACTTTTGAAGTATTTCTCTCATAACCCAATCTCTTATTTTATATAATGCAGAATTTTAGTCTGCCTCATTATAAGCAGCGCATGAATTTTTCAAACAAGTGATTTTTTCCTGAAATGCCAATACTTAAGTTAACTTTCCTTCAACCGAATTAATTTCTACTCCCTGAACAGGCTTCATAGTTGTAATCAGATTCAAAGTTAAATAACACTAAAGAAAACTGTTTTCTGCTCGTCCATCTTATTTTACAAGTAAGTATCTAATATACAGGAAATTCTCCAACTGTTTGCTTGAACAGGAATATCTTAGAGACCTGTACTGTTGTTTTGGATTAGTCTTTGCACATTCTTCATTTAAAGAGAGTACATTCTTAATACAACATAAAGTACTTACCCTTCTAACCTGACATCAGGTAAAGATCTGTTGAGTGCAATCATTTCACTTGCCATTAAATTAAATTGATTTATTTTAAACATTTCTTTCATTTTCTCTTGCTCCTCTTTTGGAATGACCACAGGCTTCCCCATCTCTCCAGGTCCTTCATGTGGTTTTTGTATGGGTTCTGGAACTTAAAAAAAAATAAAATGTTACTAACTCCTTTTAAGCTTGTTTTTATTTGTTTACACATGAATTTACACTGTAGGAGAGCTCACATTTAGAACAGTCCTAAACCCACCAGGTTTTGAAAGTGAAAACCAATCTTCACATTTGGGAGTTTAACAGAAATAGTTAAGTGCTTTTCTTATACACCACAATTCATTAA
>VXBU01003693.1:2246173-2294716 GCA_013400315.1 Bombycilla garrulus
ATTAAAAAAAAAAAAAAAAAAAAAAAAAAAAAGGATTTATTTCTATCCACCACTACATCATAATTGACTTAATAAAGTTACTGTAAAGAAAAATTCTACTTTTCCAGGAAAGCTTGCATGTGCAAGAAAAATCTGGGATATAAATGAGGGGAGACCTCATCACAGTTACAAATTCCTCATGAGGGGAAAAGGAGGGGCAGGCACTCATATCTTCTCTGTGGTGACCAGTGACAGAACCCGAGGGAACGGCCTGAAGTTCTGTCTGGGGGAGTTTAGGCTGGATATTAGAAAAAGGTTCTCTACTCAGAGGGTGGTTGGGCACTGAAACAGGCTGCCCAGGGCAGTGGCCACAGCACCAGCCTGACAGAGTTCCAGAAGTCTTTAGAAAACAGTGTTAAGCACATGGTGTGACTCTTGGGGTGTCCTATGCAGGGCCCAGAGGCCTCCGTTATCCTGATGGGGCCTTCCAACTCAGATTATTCTGTGACTCTGTGATAAATGATGATCCAGAACAGTAAAGGTTTGATTAAAGTAAAAGCATAGCTTTACATTTATGTTCACATTTTTATTTTGACAGAATGGCATTGGCAGCAACAGTTTAGAAACAATTTCTCTCGTTTGTACTAATATTATTTTTATGCAATAAAATTCCATTTTGAAGTTTAACATTTGTACTCAAAACAGTAATACTACACATCTTAAATCCAATGAAATCCTAGATATCAAATATCTTATCAAACTGAAGAGGAAGAATGGGAGAAAAGAAATTCAGACTCTTGAATTATTTAGTTTTAAACCAAATACATAAAAAAAATCAGAACAGCTTTTAAAAAGTTACACTTCTCTTTCCACATACCATTCACTTTTCTCCCAAACAGAAATGCTCAAATACTGAATTTGAGGTATATTACTGCTTTACAAACTCAGCAAAAGTTTTAATTTTAAAAAATAGCAATTTAAGATCTAAAGAGGAACAGAAAGTATTTTAAAATAAAGACACCAAATCCCTGAGAAACAAGACCAGCTTCAAATTATCTTTAATTTGCATCTAGGATAGCATAGTGTCATTAAACCTTAGGCAGAGAGTAAACAGCCACATAAAGAATAAAAAGAAAATATTAAAAAATGCCTGAACCTTCCATCCTTACTGAAACACTAAGACTTAAATATATATTACTAATAAATGAGGCTTTTTGCTGCTCTACATCTAGTGCTAACAGGTAACAAGCACAACACACTCCTTGAGAAACTTTCATTTTCAAGAACCTGAAGCAATTGCACTAGTTGCATTCACACAGGAGCATTTAGCAGAGAAAATCCTCCCATCACAAGGGTGCTTTCTTTTTACCAAACTCTTTGATTCCCAGCTGAGCTATAAAACCCTACAAGTTGCCAGCCAGCCACTCATCCACTGAAAATCGATGGGGTAAGTGTGTTTGAGCAAATCCTGAACAGATGGGCCAAGGTGCTCGCTGCAGCCATGGGCTAAGCTGAGCAAGCAATTTGCTTTGCATCTTTGCCTCCTCAGAAGGTATGGCTGGAACCTGCATCAAAAACTTGCTGACTTGCAATTGCATAACCTTTCATACAAGAATCTGTGCCTTCTGGGGGTAATTAACTTAAAATTATGGTATACAATAAAGTAATTATTTGGGCTTAATTTTATACGTTCAGCTTGGTGTTATTATGTGGGTTATCACAACAACTTTTCTTAAATGTATAGCAATGAGTACATAGGTTCACTTAGACAGAAAATGATTTAACAATGGGTGTTCCGCATACCTAAAGCAGTTTTTAAAAACCCTACCAGAATATAGTTGTATAAAGCATGTTTTTCAGAATTCTGAAGAGTGAATGTCTTATCCTACCAAATTACGTATTTAGAAGAAAAAAATAATTTCCTGCTTCATTTACACTTCCAGTTCTTTCTTAACTTTCACTAAACCACTTAAAGTGAAAGGCTAAATCAGCCAAAAGCTCACATCTCACATTTGCAGATCTTCTTGTTAAGATGAGAGTTTAGCACATCAGTGACTTGGATACTGGTGTACAAATTCCACAAACACATCACCTGAATTTTAAAATTTCATTAATAAATGGACACCTCTTGATTACAACTTTTACCTCAGTATCCCATTCTCCTTGCAGAAAAATCCAGCAACAACTAACTAGATCCAGATATTTTGTGCAACTCACTAAATGCAGACAGTCAAGCTGGGGCGCAGGCAGGGCAATGACTTTCCAAGAAAAGTTAACCATCACCTTTCAAGCTTCTGAGAACCATCTTCTCTTGGCTTTTTTTTTTCCTATGGTTATCTGTTTTCCCACAAAAGCATGCAGTTTTCATAAACACAAACCAACAACGTTCTCCCAAAATGACTAATAAGTGCATTTTTAAGAATTCAAACCACAGTGCTTTTTTGTCAGTTAAATACAAAAAAAAAAAGTTTCCTGTGAAGGACTATATGTACTGATGGCATTCTTCTAACAAACGGAAATTTAATTTATAGCTACAGGTTTCAGAACTAAAGGAATGACTGAATTACCACTTGATTAAATAAGAAACTAGTGTATTTCCAGATCTCTCTTATTTGTATCGGTAAACCATTAGTTTCAAAGAAGGCCTGATCTCTTCCAGATCTTCATTAAAAAAATCAAGAATTCTTTATGTCTGTGGACTACAAATTTCTTTTTATCAGGCAATATGCCTGATGAAAACCAGATACTTCAAAATCTAAGACCAGGAAGAAGGGGTGGATTCTTCCGGTGTGATGTCTTTAGAGCCCACGTAAACTGACCAATGCAAAGTCCAATCACCATTGGAGGCATCGCCATAATTACAAGAACGCTGTTTGGACAAGTAAAAGTTCAGAGCAGTTCTGCCTCTTACACACACCTCAGTCTTAACAGAACAAGACTGATTTATGATAAATGGTTCACATTTTCAATAATTAAATCTTGAAATTGCTCCATTCTCTTCTTAGGATATTTCATGCAGATGAGATTATTCAGAATCAAGACACAATTTAGAGATTCTATCTTTACCAGAGCTCAAAATTCAGAATGCAAGGTCTTAATTGGCAATTCACAAAAACGGCTGGTCCTAGTTTAACTTTGTCATTGCTCCAGGAAAAGAGTGCAAATAGCAAGGAGCTGAGATTACATGACCATTGCAATTCACCAGTCCTAACTCTGAAAGATTCCGCAGCGCACATCATAATCAAGGGGAATGCACCTCAAGGTAGAAAAAAAAAGGGAAAGAAGATGAATCTGAAAGTTTATTTAGAAACCACATCAAGTGCCAAAGCTGGAAGTTTTTTTGCAATCAGACCTTTAAAAAGCCTATAACTGGGGATAAAGGATGACTCATTTCATCTTCATTTAAGTCAAGACCTCAGAGATGACATTCAGGGTTCTTATTTCTATAAGACAGAGCTACACAAAAAATCTTTATTACTTTATTAGTAAAACCACAGTACTACCTAGGCACATTTTGTTTCCAAGAACGGTCCCTACTTGTACTGTTAGAGAACAGCTTGAACACTCTCTTTAAGTCTGGAACTTGTTAACATTTATTGAGTAAGCTCTATTCCAGGCTGTAAAATCTAAATTGTAATGCCAATTGACATTGAAAACAATAACGCTCAAGTAACTATCCTATGAATTTTAGATTTGGAAAAAAATCCTACATAACACAGATAATGCTTACTAATGTTAAGTGATTTTCTTTCCAATTCATAGCAACATTCAAATTTACGGGAACAGCCTTCCATAGACAATAATTAATTACCCTTTGTGAATTTTAACTGAGTAATCATTGGGAATTACAAAAAAGGCACCACCACCCAGAAGACGTGGCAATAGGAAAAAGATGTGTGGCATTTTGGATAAAGGGTGTGCACCATCCACATCAGAGTAGGTGAAGCAACCTTGGAACGGAGCACTGGGACAGAGATTCCGCCAGTTTTCTCCCAACCCCTCTGGGGTGGTCACGGCAGAGAGAAGGAAGAGCAGCAATGTCAGTCAGCACAAGCACAGGCTCCCTCACACCTCCCGGATTGTTGCTGGAAACAACAACAGTGCGGTTGGGTGTTCTGATCGCAGTTCTCCAGGTTACCTCGTGAAGCTACTGCAGATGTCTTCTGCCACAGTGGAGGGGGTGGACAAAAGCTTAAGTCCACAGCCAAATCACTCCACACAACTACAGTCACTAGATTCCAACCATCCTCTGGCATATCTTAGCCACTCAGTTTTGTACTCACCAGACCACATGCCAGCTCCCCCTCCCCCTTTCCCAAGACAAAAACACCTCACCTGTCTTCCTACCTGGCTAGTGACCTGTCCCTCTTCTACCTTACCTTTTGTTCCCTCAACTCCACACTTGCATCATTTCAACTCCCAGCCCTCAATCCCTGTCACAGCAGACCCCAAGGCTTTTATCTCACTCATCTTACAGTTCCCCATAACCACGTACACTGAGTTTTCCGCAGCTGCACATTCCTTTACTACTCCTTATTTTGAGCAATTTTAAAAATATTACACTAATGTAACTAAAGCCCAATATTAGACACATAATCTGAAGTTCCTGATTTAAGACGGTGGTATCTTATGCCATCAATACCAAGGAGCAAGATTTTTCCCAAAGGCAATTTTGGCTATGGCTCTTGGCTAATTCTGTAAAAAGAAAATCCTTCCGTTTTCTGTATTAAAGACCTACGGAAAACATCCTTCTAAACTGTCCAAAGTTGTCTCAAAATCCTTTGCTCCTGCTGAAATAACTAAAGACTGTTTTTTCCAACTAGACAAACACAGCCTAAAATAAATATAAAACTCTTCAGAAAAATTTACTCCTATGTTGAATAAGTTCATTAAATGCCATGGAATTCTTGCATGAATTGCAAAGAGAAGCTATATACCAGAGTGACATGGACAAGAGACTATTAAATTCAGAACACTAGCATAATTTATGCTGAATCAAGAAAACTAATTCAATTATGGAAATTAAAAGCAGAGGAAAAAGTGAAGAGAAAAAGCTGATTTTGATAAAAGCTTCACAGTCAAAATAGCCTCTGTGTTATCTGAGATGACTCCAGGCACTCTGAGCAGGAGTAAATCCACTACAGATTCCAAGTCAGTAAACCACTGGAACAAGTAAAAATATCTTGGAACAAGTAAAAATATCTATGATCAAGCACGCAGCTTGGTTAAAAGGAAATGTCACAGGGTCAGCCAAGGTCTCTAGCAGACCTATTCCTGCGTGTGCCTTACTACAAATCACTGTTTAAAAAGGAAAGCCAAAAAGATAAAAAAACCAACAAGAAAATGTACAAAACTATTCACAAGGTTTTGTTTTGGTGTTTTTCATTTGTTTGTTTACCAGCCAACTATAAGATACTACAAATACATCAAGAATTTTAACACACAGAGCTTTGGGTAAAGCTCAGAATGAAGACTGTAATCTAGTAGGAAAAATTAGTGTTGCATAGGGAAAATCATAATACTGATCTATCAAAACTGAAGACATTCCCTCACCTGAAGGTTCCCCCAATGCCTTCATGTGTAAAATCATCTGAAATTTCGACATTATCAATACATCACACTAAATTGATAGATATTGACTTCACCTGCCATTTGCTTTACGGGAAGCCAAAAAGTGGATCTATTCCTACAAAACAACACATCAGTACTGTCTTACCATATAAGAATTTCCAAACTTCTGGGGGAAAAAAGATAAAAGAAAAAAAAAAAAAAGGACAAAAAAGATTGAGTTCCTGTAGAAGACCAGCACATGAGCTTAATTAATTTTCTTGTCACTTTCCTTTCTGCTTACTGAAAAAGAAACCCAAAAAATGCAATGCAAGCAATGGAAAATTTAAGTTAGTTCTGCAAAATTCAGGTGGATTAGAACCCCTTTAAAATGTTCACATGCTGTTGTGAAAACAGCAGTCCAGAGGCGCTGAGCACAGAAATTCTACATTCTATACAGTGCTCTCTGTGGAAATTTATTGGCTTGTTTACAACACAGGGAAAGAAAAGAAGTAAACCAAATCTGACATTTCTTAAACATCTCCCCAGTGTTATTCCACAACAGAGCAACATAACTCTTAAAATACTCCTGAAAATTTCCCAGGAAGGTCAAGGTTCATACCAGATGTCAAGAGGTGAAAAAGTTTTTGTGATGGAAAGCAATAGTCTTGAATGCAGTTAATTGATTGGACTTAACAACTAGCATCACTGAATAGGCTTCCAATATCAGCAGTGAAACACAGACACTGCCTTTTCAGTGGGAAAACACCAAACTACAAAATTTCACAAAACTGGAGGTGGCAACTGCCTGCAGCTGTAAATGCATATGCTGAGACATTGCAGGGATGAGAAATCTCCCTGCACCAATCCTTTCTTCCATGCAATCAATTATGCTGACTTCCTAAAAATAAAGTTGGCAACATCTGTAGTATTGCTGTCAAAAAAAAAACAAAACAAAACAATCCCACACTCAACTCGTCTAATTGGTATTCAAAAACTAAGATGGCAATAACAAAACTGAAAGCTTATCTGAAAACATTTAGTATTGAATAGTACAGCTCTTACCTTAAAAGTTATGTACATAAACATGTGGTCGTATTTGTCGCTTTTACATCCAAGCTCATTCTATTATCATAAACCTTTTCATTACTATATTTAGTGTGCCTTATTGCTATAGCCTTTGTCCAAATTTTGGGTTCTGGGGTAGGGGGTGTTTTAAAATTTGGTTGGTTGAAGTCCTTTTGCAGGGGCAGGAAGACAAGTGAGCTTGGTTGTTGGTTTGGTTTGTTTTACTAGCAGATCTAACAAAGTTAATAGTGTGTTTGCTTTGTCACTCATGGAAATTTAAAATATGCTTTAGACTGCATTAATAGGGCTTACATTTCTGCACTTCTTGTTGCAGATTTTTAGGGTCATTTCATATACATTAGTGCTTAAAATTCTACATCTTAAGTGTTTCAAGTCTGCAACAGATTTCAGGCAACATGGTTATTCCCTAGTCATTCAAAGAAATGCAGAACATTTGTGACACCTAAATGCTGACACAATGCTACGTTGTTGAGGGAAAAAAAAATCCCAAATCTTCAAAAAGAGCACAATTTTAAAACATAATTTAAAGAATACTCAGGCAGAAAACTTACCATCTCCAGCTGGCAGGCCTCGTTCCTTTTTCTCATCACATTTATTGCATTCACTGAAGTACAGCAACAGAAACATATCCAGAAGGACCCAAACCAAAGAGGTGGCAAGGACCACCTTGCAATATGCAAATTTTTTCATGGCACTTTAAGTCAAATACAAAAATAAAAAAGTATAAATAAAAATATCAACAGGTTTTTTTAATCCAGTTTCAGAGACCACGTTCTATATCTGGAAAAAAAAAAAAAAGAGAAAAAGAAGTCACAAAATTTATCTGAGGACAGATACTAAAAGCAGAAAATTTAACTCCATCTAAAAGGTAACAATTTAGTTACCTTTTGATGCAGGCAAGCAAATGAATGCCCTATGCATTTCAGTGAGATAAGGGAATGGGGTCAATTACAGCAGCATTATTTCAGTCCTTTATTACGTTAACATTTGTCACCTGAAATGTTAAATGAGTGACCAAAACAGAGTCCTCTGCTGAGCCACTGGAAAAGAAAGCAGGCACATCTAATGATATTAGAAGAAACCCTCTGGGTCCTCTGGAAACCAGAACAATGGAAATGAATGAAAACCAGGAACATCCCAGGAAGAAGGGTATCAATCTCTACTGTGGGAATCCCATGGCTAATACTTCTCATGCTTCTCCCATGTAGCACACGCTGACACTCTGGGTCCATTCACTAGGAATGCTAGCCTACAAATGCCAGGATTTTACACAAGGTCTAATTGCCTATTACACATTTCATCACAAAGACAAATGCTTTATTTCAGCAAACCAAAAAAAAACATTCCTTTTGGTAAAATTAAACAGTAGGCAAGGTTAACAAAGTACCCATAAGCCACCATGATAATTTACTAGGTGAAAGTTACAAAGTGAAAGTTAGTAACTCCGACACTTGAACAGCCTTTATTAACATAATGTTTGATTATAGAGCAAACCTTTACACATTTTTCAACACGTATACATTACAATTTTAGAATGCCAACCTTTGAAATTCTCTTTTGCCCTACTCAAATTACAGATTTCATTACAAAGACTGCATACTTCCACAACTGGTAGGGCAGAATCAAGAACAGCTTTGAGCTTCCTCACACTAAAATATGGAGGGATTTATTTTTTTTTTAACCACTACTGACATATTTCAACTCCAAGTACTCCTGAAATGTTTACCAGTGGGAACAGCATACCAGTTAAAACCACAACTGTAGACACTCTTCACACAGAAAATGAAGGGAATAAAATAAGGAGACTTCAGAGAAACGCTAGGATTTTACTAATTATGTACACTAAGTTTTTCTTCCATGCTTTAAGTGAAAACTGAAGAATTTATTGAAAGAACTTTAATCACAAGCCTTTGTACTGGTTTGGACTGGGGTAGAGTTAATTTCCTTCACTGCAACCAGTAGAGGCCATGTTTTGGATTTGTGCTGGAAACAGCGTTGATAATTCAGGGATGTTTTTGTCACTACTAATCAGTGCTTACACAGAGCTGAGGTCTTTTCTGCTCTTCACCCTACCCCACCAGTGAGGAGGCTGGGGGTGGACAAGAGGCTGGGAGGGAACACAGCAGGGACCGCTGACCTCAACTGACTCAAAAGATATTCCATACCAAATGAAATCATATCTGGGGCAAGAAAAATGAAGGAGGGCATGTTTGGAGTAATTGTTGCATGGAATGGAACCCTATTTTCCTGGGGATGGCTGAACATCTGCTTGTCCATGGGAAATGGTAAATGAACTCCTCGTTTTGTTTTACTTGTTTGTGCAGCTTTTGCTTTAACTCAACTCATTCTTATATTTTTATTCCTCTCACTCTCTCCTCTATCCCATTGGGGTGGTGGGGAGTGAGTGAGTGGCTGCGGCATGGGGCTTGGACACCAGCTGGGGTTAAAGCACATCAGCTGTGACAATGAGGCAAAAACCTTATAAAAAGCCTGCACTTCCTTTGGCATTTCAGCGCCATAATTTGACCACTGCCTCACCCCACCCTTCTTAAGGGAAAATACCATGACGTCCCTATTTTAAATACAGCTTAATTCTTTTTATTGGCAGCAGACACAATCCTATCTCCCTGCATCCTTATACACTGAAGTCACAGAGGTTTGGATGGCACAGGAACACAGGAGCCTGTGGCCTTCCACTCATACAAGGCTAGAAGGGTGTAGAACCCTCTGCTTCCTGCACAGATGCACATCAAATGTCAAGAATTAATTTTGTTTGGGATCTCAGCTTGCATTTATATATTTTTGGCGTACAGGGGTGACTATAAAAATTTAGGAACTGCAGAACTATCTGTAACTAACAACTTGATGATAAAGTAACAGATTAAATTACTACAATGAAAGATTCAGTGACATACGTTATGAACAAATCCCAGAGGTTGTTTGGTTGTGATTTTTTCCTTGGTTTTTTAGTCTTCTTTTTTTAATAGACAGGAGGATAGACCTGAACTCTAGATCTTGGGAGTTGTACTATGAGGTTCCGTAAAACCATCAGCAGCAGTGAAAGAAAAATAAATTTGTTACAGACTACTGTGTAGGAAACAGAAACCAAACCATCACTATTCCATTACATAGTATCTGCCTTCTCATCCTGAGCGCTGTGTGAACATCCAGTCTTGTCATTTCAAAAAGGATATAGAAGGATTAGAAGGAACAAATGAGAAGTGCAAAAGGATGAATACAACAAAGAATAGCTTCATTGCAAGATGAAAGTAGCATTTTTCCTGGCTGGAAAAGATGTAACCTAAATCAAGTGGCAGGTCTATAAAATCAAACGCTGTATGGAGATGGTAAATAGAGATCAACTGTTGCCTTTTACTCCTCCTTCTTGTATTGGCAGAAATCAAGACAATTTAGCAGCAAGAGGTTAAAACCCAGAAAAGGAATGTATTCCCTACAACGTGTAGTCATTCAGGGGAACTGCCTGCCACCATCCCCTGCCAGGGCTGCAAGTCTCTTCGCCAGCTATTAAATACTAAGTCCTCACCCCTACTTCGGGCAGTCCCTGACTGTGACCTTCAAGTCACTGCATTCCAGGAGAGTACAGCGAGGAATTGTCATTGCAGTTTCCCCTACTCTCTGCCCTAGATATGCATATCAACCACTGGCAGAAACAAATACTGTATACAGTCAAAATTTATCTGACACAGTGCATGACTGCCCTTAAATTCTTCTTACAATACGTTTCTCTTGGTCCAAATTGGGACACCATAGAAATGATTTGGCAAAGAATCAAATCACACCACCACCCGGCTTGTACTTAAAGAGCGCAAATGCTAAATAAAATAAGTGTTTTGAAAGAAAACTCTACCAATTATTTTAATTTCCCACTTCTTGAAGTTCAGACTTGTGAGACATTAGACTGTAAAGCAGTGTAAAACACACAGGAGCACAGTCCTTTGGGGTCCTCAAATCAGCAAGGCACCAGGAGAACCACAATCTAGACTTGCCATAACAATACCAACTATATCAAGTGCTTTAGAATGCACAGCCTGGCAGTATATCTGCCTCTGACAAAAGAAAACTCCTTTGTCAGTTCAGTGAAATGTCAAAAAGACACTTTATGAACCCTTTGAATCCTTTGAGGGTTCGGGGAAGTAATGAAAAGACAGTAACGCGTAAGTTCAACACATGGTTTTCCATCCTGTACCTTCAGATGAAGACTCTCATTCCCTTGGACTGCCTACCACCTCATGGATTACACTGCATTTTTACTACTGCTTTTATGACAGCACTCCCCATCTGTTTCCCCAGCACAGCAGTGAAGCAGAGAGGCCCAGAAACTCGATGAAGTAACTGCTCTTAGCATAGAGAGGTGTCTGCCTTGACCCCGAGCTGGGAAGAGGGCTCTGCCATCCAGGGCTTGTGCTGTATGCTTGGTTCCTCCCTCTGCTGCTAGAGAGGTGGTGGTGGTGGTCTCAGTCACAGGAAGAATGCTATGAGTGCTGCTTCTTCAGTGGAAGAGGCTATGGAGCAAAGTGAGCACATCTGTGGATGCATCTCCACAGAGACCTTGAAGTGCCATGAGTCTGAGCCCCATGATGCAAAAACAGAAGAGACAGCTAAACATTGCACTCAAAGGATAAGTGGATGGAGACTCCCAAGGTGGGGGCTGAGAAAGACAAATCCAGGAAATTAGAAGCTTGTGGCAACAGAAAGAAAGCCTGCAGATGTGCCTTTACAGAACAATTATACTGCCTTCGATGCTCCTGAAAGGCTGATGCATACACCCGAGTTAAATTTGTTACAGACTACTCCTGAGCACTTGAGGAGGTTCTCAGATAATCCAGGAATACAAGTTGGAAGAAAGAAAAAGCAGCAACAAGAACAGCACCTTAAGGATAGCAACAAAAAACAAAACAAAACAAAACCCCAAAAAAATAAAAAAAATAAAAAAACAACAACCAAAAAACCCCCACACACACAAAAAAAAAAAAAATAAAAAAAACCCAAACAAAACACTGAGAATAATTCAGATCCATTTCTTGGCAAGGTGAAGTCTAAGATACTCAGTGCCTTGACACACAGACTGGGTCAGGAATCTCTCAAATCACTTGGACATGTGCAACTCCATGGCACCAGAAAGGCGGAATCTGATGGTGCTGGAAGAGCAGGCTGTTCTTACTGCAGGGCTGTTCTCTCTCACCTGTGAAAGGTCTGAAATGGTGATCCAGAGTTTCCCAATCCTCAAGATCAGGAAAAAAAATTATCATCAAGTAAGAAAGGAGAATCTGGAGAACCATCTGCTAAGTCAGTCTCACTTCAGTTCTTGCAAAGATTTCGTAAGGAATCTTACATGCAAACACAGAAAACCCCAAACAAAACCAAAAAACAAACAGCAAAATAAAGCAAACCCAACCCCAACCAGATCACCACAACACAAAAACCAAAAGGGGAAGAGGCAGTACAGATACACCAAAGCCATACCATACTTGAACAATTTGGCAACTCACTTCAAGGAGAGCATCAGTTTGGTGAACAAGGGAAGAGCAGTGAATGGTCTTTGTGTTAACTTCAACAGGGACTGTGACAGTCTTCCAGAGTACTTTTTTCAGAACTTAAATGAGATTTAATCCTAAGAAGTAGGCTACCAGGAGGGTGGACTGCTAGCTGGACCACCAGGCTTTGTGGGTTCTGACCACGATACAAAGTCCAGCTGACAGACAACCACCAGTGACAGCTGTCTGAGGCCAAAACTGGAGCTGATATTTGTTAGTGTCTTTACTGAGAAGCTGAGGGATAGGACTGAAAACACGCTCAGCAAGGTTGCTGGTGACACTCAGCTGGGCTGGAGCATGCAGACAATACCCAGAAACAATGTGCAGGAATGGATCTGGTGGCCAATTCAAGGGACATCCAAAGGCTAGAAAAACAGGCAGGTTAAAACCTCAAAAATTCAGTAACTAAAAAGTACAGATTCCTGTTCTTAAAGGACAAGTTGGATGAGGCTCTGAGCAACTTGATCCAACTGGTGGCATCCCTGCCTATGACAAGGGCTTGGAACTAGAATATGACCTTTGAAGTTCCTTCCAATCCAAACCATTTTATGATTCTATGATTATTATCTATATAAACTGGGTATTACCATGCTAGGAAGCTGCTCTACAGTAAGAAACCTTTGGAGCCCAAGAGCAAATTCAAAATGTCAGCAGTGTGTTCTTAAGGCAAAGAAAGTCAACTTTATATAAACCAGCCTGGCAATCACAGAAATAATTCCCAAATGCATAGGCCTAATAATCGCATTTACGTACAGAGTAATGTAATAGAATTGAAGATTTTTGCAAAATCAAGTATTTTTCATCCCTTTGAAATACTGGATTATAGATTACAAAACCCTTATACTACGGAAGAAAAAAGAGTATTAAAAACACCTTGGAAATGGTATGAACAAAGACTGTACTTTATCAAGAAAAGTGAAAAGAGGAAAAATGGGTACATTCAAGTCTTGTTACTTCTGAAGGTCAAGTGAATTTTTCTTCCCTGTGACAAAATCCATGATATATTTGACACTACAGGAAAAGGTCATCTTTAAAATTACTGCCCACATAAAGAGCATTGTTTCACTTAACAACCTCTTTTACAAACACAGTTGGCATGGGAAAGAAAACTTACTCTTTTTCAGTATAGCAAACAAATACTGAGTCATTTTTATCTTTGGATCAACTCTATCTCTGTTTATACTAGTGATCAGTCTTCAATACCACTTTGTACCAGACTTGACAAAAGACTTCACTGCTGTTATTCAACTAAATCAGGATTCTACACTTGATGTAGCACGTAACCAGACAAAGCTGACGTAAAGTTTGTTTTCCAGAATTTCAGATATGAATAAATAAAAGCTGGCACAAAATAAGGGCTCATTAAAATCTGACACAACATTTGCTATGTTTAAGCTATTAATATCAATTCAAACCCAAATGGAAAATGATTAACTGAACAGTATCTAAGGAAAGACTGATGGCCTACAGAGCACTGAATTTTTAGCTTCTCAGTCTACTTAGTAATGAGGGAGAAAAACTGGCATACTGTAAGGTAACATATCAGGCATATGTATGGACTTCTGAGCAAACTGATAAAAAATGGAGGCAATGCAAATTGTTGTGATTATTGTCTACAACTCTGTATGTCTGAACTATTAATGAGGCCAATCCCATTGGCTACATCCATATTTGAAAACGGAAGTGATGCTAACACTACAATCAGGTTTCAGAACTACTTTTACTACTGGGCTGATGTGTTTTGTTGTTTTTGTTTTGGTTTTTTTTACTGACCCATGCTCTAAATCGGTTCTAGTGCTTGTTTGCAGAGAGCTCATTACCATCAGAACATCAGTAAACAAGTCAGTTGGAGAATAAACAGAACATTACCTTTCAATGCTATGAAAGCAAGTGATAAAAAACCACTTAAATTAGATCAGCAAATCACCTGTGAAAAACAGGTTATTCTTCATCTCTTTCACAGTAACACAAACAAATCCAGTAAATTTCAACAGGCAAAAAAAAATACTAAAGAGTTTGAGGATGCCAGTACTCTTCTTCCCAGAAGTTAATATAAGAAAATAATATTTCATGGGGCTATGCTCATTTGATGGATTTTGAAAGGTTTTAGTATTCACCTGATCAGTACAACTCAGCAGGTAAAGTTCTGAGGAGGTGATGAGAGAAAGCAGATCGTACTAGCCTGAACAGTATGAAAACAATTCATTAAAAGCAACCCTGCACTTTAGAAAAATCTGAGAAATGTAGGTCAGAAAAACAAATTTCTATACTTCTCGCTCTGTGTAGGAAGACTACACTTTTAATTCACCAGAAGATTACATTTTTAATTCAACAGAAGAGATTTTTTAAATTAATAAGTCAATTTTTAATTGACCATTTGCAAAAAAATATCAATTATACTTCTAAAAATGGTGGGCCTTGGAATAAAGACAGAGTAACAAAGATAGAAGAAGCTGATTACAGAGTTGAAAAACAAGGATTCACTTAATATACAAAGGCAGAAGCTATTGGTTCATACCTCCTTTCCTACAAATTAAGAGAATGCATCATTATACTCACAAAAGTAGAAGCTCCTGTGAGGTTAAAATCTCTTATCATGTAGAAAAGCAATACCGAAAGTGGAACACCAGTTATGCACTCCAACTACTATTTTGTCAAACTGCTCACAACTGTATAGAACTATGTGATTGTGTACTTGAACCTCTGAATCTCTCTATTTAGAATCACAGAATCATAGAGTACTTTGGGTTGGGAGGGACCTAACTAGTCTTTACTTAACCTCTAAACTTTTATTATTAGTTCTAAATACTTCTACATAGTAAGGATATAACATTTCTGAATTGCAAAATTTGGTTTTTAAAACAAGTTCTTTCAGTTAACTCAAGAAAGTTAATTGAAAATACAATGCTATTTTGGTACGTATAGTTTCCAGAAACAACTATAGTCATTCAACTTCTCAAAACAGTTTATAATTTCACAAATCAGTGCTTAATCATTTCTCAAATGAGTTTGTAAACCTGCCAAACTCCCTCAATACAGGATTTTTGAGAATGGAACAAAAGATTATTTACACAACTGCTCAAATGAAAACCTTTGAAATCACTTAAATTCCACTTTTTCCCAGTCATAGTCAGACCTCTTTAAATTGATTTTAAGAAAGCCCTGTCTTGCTTGCAGGACCAAACTGCAGGTTTGGTAAGGTTTCAAAGGACCAGATGAACAATGTCTTATTTAATAATAAAAGTTCAAACCAATTTAATGCACAGATTTTGGATTTACATTCTTTTTTCATGGCAATTTTTGCTACGCAAGAAAAGGAATAAATTGATCCAGGAGGGAGATGAAATATTCCCTATCAGAATATCACTGTAAATATTGCAATAGCTCAAGAGGATAGCTAAAATTTGGAAATTAAGAACACAATAAAAGTACAAAGACTACTGCTGACATATAACCAGCTGAGACTCACTAGATGTCTATTCTGTGACTTTGAAGTAGATTTCAAATATCTGAGGCAACAACTTAATTTCTCTGTTGTTCTACAGGTTGCATAAAAATTATCTAAAACCAGACACCTCATTCAGGGATTCTTTACACTTTCCCATTCTCTCAACTGCTTTAGAATTTAAAATATACTTTTATTACGTCCAGTGAAAAATCAGAATACATTACCTAATACTGCCAATCTGGTAACAAATATACATCTTTTTACAGGACTGTTTCAAATATTTGGAGTACATCATTAGGCCAGGTTAACTGCAACACATAAGATAATGAATACACAGATAAATAACATCCTGAAGCAAAGAGAAGTAGGTGTCTGCATGGCCATTAAGTTAGTGGCTGTTACAGTCCTGGTAGATAAGTTCAAATCACTATTATTCAAAACTTTTCACTCTTAGATTGAACAGAATTGCCTCTCATGACAGGTGCAGAATCGGCAATCCTTTCTGGAAAGCAGATTCATAAGCCAAAAGACAGTCATTTATTTTCCTGAAACAACTGTAGTCTTAAATTGGGTTACCGACACCTCAGATGCGGACAGAGAGCAAACATTCCCCTTCCAAGCCATAGCTGCTATGCTTGCACACTCTGGTGGGGCTACTGAGGCTGCTTGACTAAGAGAAACAACCAGCTTGAGAATACAGGCAGTATTTTCATCACTGAGTATCAGAGACAGCACGAAGACAATGAGCAATTCACAAGTGAAAAGCTTTTGTTGTTAACAGCAGCAAGAGATGATTTAAACACTAAGCTCATAAATCCTTGACATGCAATAATTAATGGCTGAGGATGCATCAGTAAGACCTATTTGTAGCCCTCTGCTACCCTTCACAGCAGCCTAGAAGGCTGAAGCGGACTAGAACCGCTGGAATAGTTTTTCTTTTTGGAACATTCACAGATGGTGACCCAGCACTTAGCTTTTCCAGCACAGCAACACTCCTGCTGATCAGCATCCCAGAGCTATAAACTAACTCCAGTCTTTAATAACTCCCTGAAGAGCTGTGTTAGCTGGTCTTTCAACCCCAACAGTACAGGAATTCTAGAGAAAAACTGAGGTCACATCAACACAGGTGTTCTGGGTGAGGAACTCCATTTCCTCAAGAAAAACAATTTGTCATGTGAGGTACAGACTGTGCAGGTTTACCATTACTCAGAGGAAACAGCTTAAAACAAAGTAATTTTGGGCTCCCTATTGGATCTATATGGTCTTTTATGAAATTAAAAACTGAACTACCCAAAATTTACATTGCAGTGGGGTAGTGTCACAGTAGCAGAGATTAGGCTATTAGTTATCAGACACTATTAGTTATTAGTACACTATTAGCTGTCTGCAAGGAAAAGCTGTAAACACCTCCACATATTTTAAGCACTCAGCCTTGTGAGAGGATGTAACACAGTGTGAAGGCTTCTAGCCAAAAGCAGCATCACCTCGCTTTACAAGGCATAGGTTCCCTAAGAAAAAAAACCATGCAAGCAGTCAATAATATCTAATAATCAAGAATTCATACATTTCCAAAAAATATTTTAAATAATTAAAACTGGCAGGTGCCAGATGAGCTGTTAAGTAGAATAGGCTATCTGATAGCATTTCTTTCAAAGATAAGGTTCTTTCTGAAAAAAAATTAAATTTAGTACTGTGAGCAAGCCTCTTTAAGAAATCATATGCACTAGATTAGACAATGTAGAAGTAAAACCACAGTAAGCTGTTTCATATTCTCAATGCTCATATTTTCCATCTTCCTTTACAACACTTCTGCATGGTTCAGAAAGCCAAATTGACTTCCAAAATGTTTTAAAAGTTCTACATTAAAATGTCCAACAGCAAACTCAGAATTTACCAGCTGAGACTGAACTGAAGTGGATACTATCCCTATCAATAGATCACTCTTCAAACAAATGTGTCAAATAACAGAATTTTCTGCAGATTATACTTGATTCAGTCTGCACATGTCAACACGCAAAAATGTCAGGTAGCATATGTTTTTGAAGTATTTTGAGGAAATAAGCAAGTTCTTCTTGAAAACAGTGACGAACACAGACAATAGAGTCTCAAATTTACTCTCTATTCTGCTATTAAGTTAGAAGAGAAAAAAACTAAAAACTCAGGTGTCAGTATGAAAGAATTACAAACTTCAAGGAGAAATCTTTTGCTACTTGAAGGTCACGTGAATTCACCATTACAAAACTTGTTACATATTTTTCATAGACAAAAACCTACGCAGGCTCTGAACAATCAAGTGAATAAATCTTATACAAGACAACATTGACACCTTCATTGTTGTATGTTGTAAGGAAATATTAAATCTTTCAATCTAAATCTCAAATGTACAAAAATATCAAACTGCCATAAAGCTTCTGATTACTTTTTAGGTGTGTATCAAAGCCACAAGCTGGAGTGGAATAAAATTGTATTCATTAATTCTTCAAACACTTTCAAAGATGGCAGAAAAATTACATAGGCAAATAGCCATCATTAAGGCTGAATCACTAATGGACAAGAATTTGATTTAAAGAAAAGCAGAGTCAGCTAATTAGAGAAAAAAATATTATAGAGGAGACTTCTGGAAACATTGGGTACATTGCAGTCAACAGATTCAGTCATCCTTATGTAAGTGCAGAAGCATCTAATCCTGAAAATTTTCTACTGTAGATTAAAAATCTAGCAGGGAAAATTGAAGAATACCAAATAACTATGAAGAACACTTTTCCTCTGCCTTCAGTACATGTGGAAAATATTCAGTATAGTGCTTTAGAAGAAAAGCTTTGAATAAAGGACAGGCAAAGAAAAATTCATCATACATGCTGGGGCTATAGAGTGTTTATGATAGAGAAGCTGGCTGAATTCTGCCTAGAGTAACAGCAGAACTTGCTGAAAAATCAAATACAGGCAGATATAAAGTTAAAAACTGCTGAAAGGATAACACATGACTAATCAGGAAGACTTGAAGAATTAGGATATATAATTTGAAAACATACGAGTAATAATCACTTAACACATGGTGCATTTTACTATTGCAAGTAGAATGAAGAATGGCAAAGAAGTCAAACAAGTTAACAAGTTTACTTCCCATTCCTTTTAAAGTTGCACTGCAGATAGTTTAAAATAAAAAAATACAAAATAACCACACCCCATCATGTCTACGGAAACACCCAGATTCTAACCAAAATAAGTCAGCAGTTTTGCGGGGCTAAACACTTTTTGAAATACAGAGAAAACATCAGATCTTCATCCACAAAAGTCTAGCAACAAAAAACAACCACTGNCTAGAAAGAAAAGACTGATCAGGTATGGAGGGGGAACAAAGAAAAGCCAGCATCGTCAAATTTTGGGATACAGGAAATTTTTGCAATGTGTCTCTCAAAAACTTGTGCTCCTATGCTTTATATGCATAGGCAAATAAAAAGACTACCTAGAGAGCAAAAAGGCTGTATTTATAGAGAAAGGCAATACAGCTTTTAAGCACACATTCCCAGATAAGCCTGTTGTCACATCACAAAGCTGTGTGCTCAGCAGGTAACTTCTGCTGCTAACAACTGTTTTGTACTTAATTAACACACACAGTATTGTAAAAAGAAGATTCTTCACATCCATCCTTCCCTTTCCCCTTTAGGCTCACTTGTTTTAGAGACAGTTTTCCTTAATTCTGCCTTTCCAGAGATCACTGACAACACAAATTTGAGAAATACCACACTTTTAAGTCCTTTGTTTCAATTGTTAATCCATGCAAATGTACGCACGGTATAAAAAGAACAGCCATGCGATCAACCATGAGACTCATAAATTTTTCCATGTAAAGTTTATTTCTAAAGTAGGCAATACCCGTATTTTGGTTCCTACACTGAAGAGGTGAACATGAAGAAAAGAACTCACAGATAAAAAGCTAAAAAGGCAGACTAATAAATGCAGAGTTATGGAAATCTTTTAGAACTTGAGAACATTCTCAAGACTGGACAAGGCAAGAAGAAACTGATAGGGAGAAGTTGCTAGAATAGTTTGTAAGCAGCCTGATTTAGTATTCGCTCTTCATCAGGACTAGAGTCCTGGATCTTTGTGCATGTGGCACCTTGGTCTTCAGCACATTTACCAGTATCTCCATAGGAACTGAGCTTAAACTCTAGAATTCAGTCTTTGGGTAAGCTGCAGAGCTTTATGTGCTGACCTGTGATGCCTGACATCACAGGAGAATTCACAGAGGTATCAGTACTGCCTTTTTTGAACAAAGGCTTGCAAAGGCTGGTTTCACACTGAGACAGAGACATTCTCACCACAGAGTTCTCCTCTCCCTTTCCTTTTCAGTGCCTTTTTCCCTTTGCTATTCAAGCAAGCAAACTATCCCTATCTCTGACAGGGAGCAGCTTTGACCAATTTAGGTCCCTGCAAGCAGATGCCCCCTCCTACCCAATTGCTCTTACATCTGCATCTCCTAGTTTGCTACCATGTCAACAAAAATTAAGGTAAGAGGTAATGTAGAGACAGGATGGGAAATGATCTGCTACTGCTGGACTCAAGAATCTAGAAGAAGAGGATAAAGCAGCAGAAGAACTCACCTATATAAGAAATACAAAGCAGCCCCTATGATTAAAAAAGCCTTGGGCACACAGTATCCACCCATCCATTAAATATGTTCCTGTAGCTGTAAAATTAGACAAATATGGGCCAAATCACAGATTTTAATTGATCACGCACATACTTCTACCCAGCTTTCAGCTTCATTGAAAAATATATTTACATTCAAGTTCACATTTGGTCAAAAGCAGCAGTATGGAAAAGATAAATTGAGTTCTATAGAAACAGAAGTCATGTTTCATTAACACTTTCAAAAATCTGCAATTTTTTTTTTAAAAAGAGCAAACCAATCACTCTTTGAATTCATTTATGGGAGAAAATGCTAGAAAAACAAAAATCAATAAAACATCAAAAAAATTAGTTTTCACTTAGGCCATGGAAATTATTTAAACAAAGTAATTTTCAAAAGAAAATGCTACATTTTCATTATTCTGTAATAAATGCTTTTCAAATGCTGCTGGATTTTATTTCTTAAATATTTCTTTTTTGTTGTTTTTTAAATATTGATTAGAAAAATGGCAGATTTGCTCAGACATTAAATTTCAAGACTATACTCTTACAGCTAGTGATTCCAAAACATCATCTTCATCTGGCTCAACTTGTTAATTTTCATCCTAGTTTGACCAATTCAAATAAAATAGCCATATCAACATATAGAAAATGCATCAGTAAGGTTAAAAAAAAAATTTAGAATTTTTTATTTATTGTGGTGCACAGCAGTCCTTAGAAATCTGAAGAGTGTGATATGCAATTTGTGGAAGAATTCTCTTGTTTCCCTCAGTTACCTATAAGTACGATGATAACAATTTTCTGCATAGTTGCACAGGGAAAACAATCAGCAGAACATTAAGTATGGCAGGCATGCATCAGACTTCAGTGAATTACTTAAATTTTTTTCAAATACTTTGGTGTCTATTTCTTTGCTATTTTTTCCACCAGAAACTGCCAGACACTTCATGAAAAAAACAGCTAGTGTATTTAATTTGACAAAAAAGGTTTTTTGAAGGTATAAAGCTTGTAGCAGCTTGAGCTTCTTACAATTCCAAATTAATTCCTGACCAGAAGCCAGAGACAACAGGTCACCAAAAAAAAAAGTCAATCTGTCAAAAAATATTAAAGAAAGGAATATGATGGAACTGTTTTGGAAATTAAACTATGTATCAATTAAAATCTGAGAAATAAAATCACTGTTAAAATTTAAATTAAATCAGATATCAGATATTAAGAACATAATCTAAAATTCTGTGCTCCAGGACATTTAAAATTACTCTTCAATACCTTTTCTGAAAGATTTTCATCTTCTCTGAAAACCCTAGAATCTGTGCAAGGAGAGAGAGTAGACATGCCTTAGAAGCCAGACCGTGGTTAAAGATCTATCAGTACACTAATACTGTGTAAGTAGCTGCTTCTCCAACATGCCAGCCTTCTGCTCTGCCAGCAAAAATTTACACAGCAACGAAGAAACTTAATCAGAGAACTGACACAACTGAAAAATAACTAAGAACAATTGCATTTATTCAGCCACATCAGTCTCTCAGTGCAGACTCAGACCAATCAGGTATTCTCCCAAAAGGAGTTATTTCTACTTAAATCTGTAATCTCATTAAATTCAACATTAGTCAGCAAACACAGAAAAGGTGATTGGGCTACCATGAAAAAAAATCAGTGAAGATACCACTTAAGTGGCCAAAAGAAGTAAACCTAGAAGTAAAAAATTTGCTCTATTTCTTTTTTACCCTAGATTTTTTTTTCTTAGCAGCCTCTCTCTCCTACTAAAGAGTATTACGTACTAATTTTGGATATACTTTTTGCTCTCCTCTGAATTGATACTTGTTCCAACTATACCTTTGGAGGACAGAATTTAAGACTACATGTTCTTTTGAACTTAACTGGAAAAGGACCCACTCAAACATGAAACACTCCAATTTTACCATGCTGAACCTGAACTTCAGAATTGGGCCCAGAGAGTCCTTCAGAACTCAGTCTGTAAAAAGCAATCCATGAAAACTGCTCATAGTTTTCAGGAAAGAAAAAACTCAGGATGAAAAATTAGCACAAAATGTCAATATCAGTGATGGCATGTGCAGGACACCATTTAACACCCTAAATACAACTGCACTGGTTAAACTTTTCCACCAAAGGAAATGGACTTGTCACACCACATCTTTGCCTGTCCAACCCATTAAACTTTGGTTCTCCATCTTGCCTCAATCAAGCATTAAAAAAAGCATAGGAGACGCACACACAGAGGAGGCTTCACAAATACTCAGTTGTTAAACATCTCACTGCACAGCCAATGACTACACAGTGGTAGTTTAATAAATCATCTTTTAGCTGATGCTTTAAGAAGGATGGTTTAAGGGTACTGTGCTTGTTGTAGAAACACAGAAAATAAAACTCAGGCTTTCTTAAGTTATCTGGATGGAAAGTTGATCTGAATTACAGTTCACTGGATGAAATAACTCTTTTCAAGATATACTGAGAGGGTAAAGGTGAATTTAGGAAAACTAATAATGAGGTTCTTTATCTACTTGGACGCAATGCTTCCCAATACTCAGAATGACAGTAACAGTTTAACTAGGTCTGCACTAATATCTAAAGAGATTCTTATGGAAACTTGTTTAGTAGATGCAGGCAACTGAACTAGTCCAACAGGAAGCTGAAAGAGCAGTAAAATATGGAATATGTATGCGGAGTATTGACCCTGGCTGGATTCCAAGTGCCCACCAAAGTCACTGTCCCTCCTCAGCTGGACAAGGGAAAGAAAATTAAACTAAGGGTTTGTGGGTCAAGATAAGGGCAGGAGAAATCTCTCACCATCACAGGCAAAACAGACTCAAAATGGGGAAACCAGTTCAGTTCATTACCAGCCAAATCAGAGTAGGATGAGAAATAAAACCAAATCTTCAAAAAACTTTCCTCCCACCCCTCCCATCTTCCCAGGCTCAACTTCACTCAGTTTTCTCAACCTTCTCCTCCCCCTAACAGCACAGGGGAGCAGGAATCAAGGGTTACAGTCAGTTCATCATATCCTGGCTCTGCCCCTCCTTCCTCCACAGAGGGAGGATTACTCACACTTCTCCCCTGCTCCCACAGGAAGCAGCCCTTGACAAACTTCTCCAGCCTGAGTCCTTCCCAAGAGCTGCAGTTCTTCATGAACTGCTCCAGCGTGGGTCCCTTCCATGGGGTGCAGTCCTTCAGGAACACACTGGTTCCACATGTGTTTCCTATACAGTACCCCAGAGACTCCACCACGGTAAGTGATGGGCTCGGGCTCGGCCAGTGGCAGGTCCGTCTGGGAGATGCATTGGTTCCATAGCACACAGGATAAAAGTTTCTAGCAGCTTCTCACAGAAGATGCCCCTAACGAGGTCACTAGCAAAACCTTGCCACACAAACCCAGAGCAGTCCAGTGACAAAGCACACATGCAGTCATTAAGTGCTCCCTTTGCTCTGAAACACACCAAAAGAAAGACAGGCCTGACCAAAGCATCAAAAGTTCCTGAAGCACATTTTGTACTCACCTCCTCTGCAGGTTTACAGCCATCTGGATGGTCCACTAGCACTGGTGGCAAACTCCTGACACATTGCTGTAGAGCACCTGCGGCAGGAACCATAGAGCAGCAGACTGGCCTAGGCCATTCCGACATGAACGTAGAAACAAAAGAGGTATTCCACCAGCAAGGTCTTAAGGCTGTCCTAGAGGAAAAACAGAAATTCAGATAAGTTCCCAGCTCAGTTCTGGCAGAGCTTGAGGTAGAAGGGGAGGAAAGTTTCCCATCTAAGATTTCAAAACCTAAAATCCCATGCAAGGGAGAAGGAGTCAAAGACTGTTTCTAAAAAGAGGCAGTGAACTGTGCTTGTGAGGAAAACAACATATGCAGGGAAGAGTGGAGAGGTGGAACAAGTCATCAACATTTTTTAGCCTTCCAGATGATATGATTTAAGTGGGAGGACTGCCTGTCCTCCCAAATAAGCTGTTATCTATTTTTGAGTTCTATATATGTCGTCTTCTATCCAATCATGAATACTTAGCACAACAAACTATGAATTGTTCTCAATAAGGCATGAAAACAGCCTCCTCAAAAAACAGCACACATTCACATGAGCAGCTCCACAGATGATCACTCTTTTGGACTAAATCTTCCTATACATATTCTAGTTTATAGATGTAGGGGTTTTTACATTCTTTCATCTCTCGCCCACAAGTTAAACATTAGCATTTATAATGACAGCTCTTGTAAGAAAAAAAGGTGTTATTACAGTAACATAGACTTGCTGCTTAAGAAGCAACGTTTTTTTCACTTCTAGAGAAAAAAGTGACACCTGAAAAATGATGCCTGGGCCTTTCCAAGTCTTATCCATTAAAACTTTAGCAGCACTGAATGAATTCCTTCAAATCTCTGCCTTTGTTGAGTTAATAGAGCAATGTCTGAAAGAAATTCTAAGCAGCTGAAAAGTAAAGAATGTGTCTTCACATTCAAGAGAGATATCTTCAATTTTTAATGCAATTCAATTTTTCTACACTTAGGTAATATTTGCCATATATTATTCAAGCTTGTATCTTGCACTTGCCATATTACATCTGAACCTACTAAGTTACTCAAGTTTCTTGCTCTGCCTGTTTAAACTGTTACCTCTAGGTATCTGTCCAGATGAAAAACATTATACAAGGGAGTAAAAAAAATTATATATGCTGATACTATGGTAACATTACAGTATGGAGGAAGTATATGGTAAGGAAAGTTAAGATTGGCAGTGATAGAAAACATGTTTGTCAACCACCTAATTATTAATTATTACCCCAATACTGAAGCAATACTTTTGCATAGCAAAGTAGAAGGGGAAAATGTCTTGGCCTGAAGTCTGATTATTAAATAGAACTAGCTAAAGCTCTCCTCTAAATGATACCAATTTTTACCAAATCTAAGAAAAAAAATAGCTAAGTTTCAAAGGGCCAGAAAAATATGATCCAAGACATATCCAGCAGGAAGCTAACATAAATCATGTTTATTTCTTTTCTGAACATATTAATGTAAGAGATCATGACATAATTCTGAAGAGACCCAACCTCCTTTATCAAAGCAAATTAGCTGTTGCCTTCAAGAGGTTAAACAGATTTCCATGATACATCTGACTGGGCTCTACACACTGCACTGTAACATGCAATACACACACACACAAAAAGTGTTGCTTATGTTAAATTAGCCTTTTGTGTAGCACTTTTCTTCACTAAAACTCAGGAGCCCTACAGAGGTGAGCGGAGAACACAAACCATTTTTATGGATGGGGAAATAGGTCAGTTATGGGCCAAGTGGCTGGCAAGTCTGGGAACAAATTTTCTTCTATCTGCTCTAAAAGTTTAAACTGAAGTCTCTCTCTACACTCATCTTGTTAGATGAAAATGCTTACTGTAGTCATTTTGCTAATTTGTATATTTCTTCAAAGGATCCTAAGATTCAGGCTCTTTGTTCAGTGCTGTCCAGACACTGACTAGAAACTTATAAACTAGAAACTTATAAAGCACAAAACCAAGAGCCAAACAGTGAGAGGAGGAAGCTCTGGGAATGGCCCATGTTGCCATTAGTAAGCAAGGCACACCTAACAAGGGCAAATGTTCACTGATCTGTAGTGAGCTTCCACACACTTAAAAGCTTATGATTTCCCTTGATCTTTTCTTTGGGGTACAAAAATGCCAATTCAATCATTCCTTCTGCACATAGCACCTTTTCTAACTTATCAGTCATTACACTCCTGAGGCAAATTAGATTTGCCTACATTTTCCTTGAAGTACAATGGCCAAAACAGAATCCATACTTGAATTCCACAATATAGAACAAAACAAAAGGTTCAACTGTACATGCTCCAGATTATACCACCAATTAGTCATGCCAATATATACACACATCACTTTCTCAACCATACTGCAATGTTGGCTCTCATTTTATAATCCATGGTGAGGAATGGCGTGGCAGGAGGAATTTAACAGACGTTCTCCATATTTTATTTTGACCTGAATATAAGCATTCCATTATTCTTCTAAATCAAATCCTATTCTCCTAGGCCACTTTCCAAGACTTTCCAAGACTTTAAGACTTTTCTGAATTGCCATTTACTCCCAAACACATCTCACCTTTAGATTTCATAGCCATGTGTTAATTAGCCAGTAAGAACAAGAGCAGTTAGCTGAAACAATTATACAAAATTCCATACAATATGCTTTCCTTGCTGAAAGAGAGCTACTGAAAAAAATCTCTGGCTAATGTTAACCTAATGAGTTTACACACGTCCTAAAATAGCTTTTTTATTTTATCTAGGCCATATTTCCTTAGTTTGCTCTGTAATAGTATCACATGTGGCTTTCTCCACTCCACAAGCTTCCTGTTATAGAGGATATTGCATTGCCTTGATCATGCATTTGTGATCTTCACAGAATCACAGAATGGTTTGGGTTGGAAGGAACCTTAAAGGCCACCCAGTTCCAACTCCCCACCACAGGCAGGGACACCTTCCACTAGAACACATTGCTGAAAGCCCCATCCAATTGGGCCTTGAATATTTCCAGGGACTGGGCATCTGTAACATCTCCGGGCAACCTGTACTCATGCCTCACCACCCTGACAATAAAGTTCTTTTTATATCTAATCTGTATCTACTCTCTTTCAGTTTAAAGCCATTACTCATTCTCCCATAATTATCTGTCCTTATAAAAAGTCCCTCCCCTGCTCTCTTTTAGCTCCCTTTAGGTACTGGAAGGTTTATGGTCTCCCTGGAGCCCACTCTTCTCCAGGCAGAACAGCTCCAAATCTCTCAGCCTGTCTGCACAGGAGACGTGCTCCAGCCCTCTGAGCATCTTGGTGTCCCTCCTCTGGACTCACTCCAGCAGGTGCACATGCTTTCCTTGCTGGAGGCCCAGAGGTGGGCCCTGCACGGCAGGTGAGGTCTCACCAGGGCAGAGCAGAGGGGCAGAATCCCCCACGCTCTTGCCCAGCTGGCCACACTGCTTTGGATGCAGCCCCGAGCATGGTCATCCTCCTGGGCTGTGAGTGCACATTGCTGGGTCATGTTGAGCTTCTCAGCCATCAACAAAACCACTCCCCACACAACCTGGATTTGTATCCTGGGCCAATTCCCCATCCCCTCATCTCCTGCTTACATACTGGGCACGATGTTTTGCGGTGTGCAATATCCTTTTGGACAGTTTGGGTCAGCTGAACTGGACATGGGCCCTCCCAGCTTTTTGCACACCCCCTCACTGTCAAGAGCGTGAGGCACTAAAAATTCCTTGCCTTGGACTAAGTCCTACTTAGCAACAACTAAAACATTAGTGTGTTATCAACATAATTCTCATACTGAAACCTAAACAAACTCTGTACCAGCTACTAAAAACAAAATAAATTCTATCACAGCCAAAACCAGGACATCACTTAAAAATGAAGAAAGGTTTATTTGAAACTTATTTAAACCTAAACAAATTTTAGCCAGTCAATCTAATATGCTGACCAGATTCACAGCCGCAATGTTTGCGGAGTGCAAAATATAACTGTCTCATTTTCAAGCAGGTGGCTATACTGAATAGGCTCAATATTTGCATTCCTATTATGCAGAGAACTTCCTTCTGATACATTTAACGTTAAAACCTGCAATCGTCATGCCCAATGAAATAGCTATCCCTACTTGTCATACCCCACTTACCACTTTCACCTCCTCCTAAATATAATACGGATTGACTGTATAATTTTTAGTCTGTGCAGTCAATTGCTTTTGCATTCAGTGAAACACTTCCCCACACACACAAAATAATGCACGTGCCATAAAATATGGAGCCAACTGCATTGCATCAACTTTTTTCCTACTAGCTTAATACAGTGGTATGACCCTGCACAAGGTCAGAAAAATCAGTGCAAGAGACTGAACAGAAAACTATTAAATTATTAGGGACCCATTAAACTCTGGAGTTTAATGTTTATCAAAAAAGATTTGTAACACTGAGAAAAATCACATCATCTTCCTCTTATCCCTGAAGTGACCAAAAATACATAAAAACCCCAAAGTGTACAACAAAATTATCACAGTTTTGTTCCATAAATCTCCACGGCCTTATCTTATACAGAAAGACAGCAAGTGGAAAAAAAATCCTTTGAGTAAATCTTTCTTAATGGAGACAGTCCAAAGATTTTTTTTCTGCATGCAATTTTTTTGGGAAATAAAAAAAAAAAAAGATTCATAGGCATCATTAATAATAGAATCAGCAAAACCATAAAGACAGGTATTATGTTAACAGCTGTTAAGTACACGCTGCTATCATATTATCTCCCCAAAACTAAGGAAAAAACTGTCAAGATAACAGTTGCTTTGATCAGACTGACATCTAAAGCGAATGTCATTACTTTTCTTGGTCTTCACTAAGAGGCTGTTCACCAACCAAGCACTGATTCTGGCACACACGGACATGCAAACAAGGCAGCAGCACCTTCCTCTCACAGGCCTCCTGCTGCCCATGGGGACAGGGACTCAAAGCAACACAAGTCAACACAAGCAGTGTATGAAAGAGACCAAGAGTGATTGAACCCACAGAGGTTTTCTGAAGTAAATATGATTTTTAGAAGTCAACTGTAAAATGCACCTCAACCTGCACCCCCAAATCAAGACTACTGAAAAGCTTGTTTTCATATTGCTTGAGAGTACTACACAGCTGGAAAGCACCAGGAAAAAAAAATACAAGACAGTCTACTGCTCTGACCAGTCTACTGTATAGTCATATTCAGCATCATTACTAAATCCCTTTGGACTGTAAGAAATATCTTTTCCATAATTCAAACTACCTACACAGAATTTTTCAACTCACAAAAAACCCCCAAACAAACAAAACAAATCACAAACTATCTTTCATAACCTCACAATTGCTCTCCAGAAAGACAAAATCGCAAATTATTCACAAATCAGGAGAAGCACTGCAGGTTTGTAAAGACAGAAATCTTTCTTAACTATCATGATTCAAAATCACTAGTAAGGCAATCAGCAAAACCAGTTTATTTTGACAGCATTAACTTACATCAGCTTTAAGTAGGAGCACAGAGCATCAATCCAAGCATGCCTGCCTCCACTGGAACTATCAACAAAGAGTTGTGTGTTGACTGCTGCGAGCTGGCAGACACCCTCTGCACCTTCTCTTCAGCCACCAGGAAACACTACCCTCATTGTTTCACAAGTATGCAAAGCAATGAGCACTGGTGTGTATGGAGGATGTGAGCCACAGTGAAAAATGCATTAGACACCTCTCAGCTCCTTCCATTGACAAAACATTCACTATGAAGGAATCCAGAAGTCAAAAACATTTAATGTTTGTGTCAAGTAAAGCTTTTTGTTTGCATTATTTGTTTATAAAGAGTGGGTAGTATACTTTTCCAGTAATGTTTCCACTGTTAGAGGCTATGAAAACTAAGACTGAGCTGTACTTAGCTCTAAAAACTCCACCTTCCTATTCAATTTCAACTCCAGTCTTGTCCTCTCACCCCTTGCTGGGAAGAGCTCAGGTGGGACCAGCAGCAGATGCACGTCCCCGACGCTACAGACAACATACTTCCTGTGTAAAGAGCACTGACTGTGGAGCTCACGGGCCACTCTTCACCACAAGTCACATGAAGCTCCGGAGACATCAGATGGTTATCACTTACTCTAACAGATCAAGTGGTCTTCCTCAAAAAACACCAGCAGGGCAACAGCCTTAGACCAAGCAGCAGCAACCAGGCAAAGCACCAGCCCCTCCAGGTACCAGCCAGCAGTAACCCCAGCTACCCGTATGTGTGTGCATGTGCACAGCCACTGTGTGAATTTCTTCACTCAGCTTTTATAAGCGTGGCTCACTTCCCATTTTCAAAATACTGCCCTTTGCTAGAAAAAGTGTACATAATATTAACACTGGCAAATGTATTAACGAGGGTCCCTTCAGCTGAGCGAGATGGGGCTTTAACATCTTCTTGTCTTCCTTAACTCATGAGAAAAAACTAAATGTTTCCAGAGCTACTGAGTAAAAACATCCTATTTAATAATGAATGCAAAATAGCTAAATACATAACGACATTAAAATCAATGACAGCTGCCCTCATAAATTTTACATTCTGCAAAATTGCATGCCCTATGATCAATGCCTTTTTCAACTGCACACAGAGGGCTTCAGGAGAGTTGCCTGCTTTATTCTAGGTTTAATATTCAAATGAATAATCTGTAACCTCCCTTTCTCTGATCTGATGCAAAACACTCAGATAGTAGTAAAGCTTACAGGTGTGGATGGCACGAGAGAACAGAGTTTAGGGAAAAAAATGTATATGAGTTATTCCCATACCCGTTTTATTTTTTTTTCCACTGATAATTACTAATGGAACTACAGAGTGAAATAATTATAATTATTTCCCATTACCTCAGAGATAATCAGAGAGATGCAAAGTTACAGACATTCAAATACACTGTTTTAGTGGTGATTAAAAGACCACAACCTTTGTCTTCCATGGGCAAATAAATCAGTTTGCAAGTGTGAACAACTGTGAGATAATAAAGTTACAGCAACTCTATCCTATATGCAGAGAAAGAGAACTACAGAATCTCCTACTTCTAATTAAAGGCTTAGATTTTTTGAGTTCACACACACAGAGTATTATAGCAGGAATGATAGCACATTACTTAGAGTGAGAAAAGTGGGAGGGGGAGGTAACTGAGCAAGAACCTAAGATCTTGCCATTCACAAGAGGCAGTACTTGAAATAAGTCAACCGGTAAACTCGCAAAAGCAAATGTCACATTCACACAGTGCTTCTCAACATTTACACAGGGCACCAATGATATTAATATTTTCTCACAAAGATAATAAACAAAGTGCTAAGTGGTAGAAAATCCCCAAGTAAAACCACTGCTCCACACATATAATTATGTCTCTTTGGACACTGAGAAATCATTTATTGCAGCACTCTGGCATGAGACAGACCACTATCTATTCAGCTCCATGGCTTCATTGCAAAAGAAATATAAATATTAGAGTTCTAAATTAAATTATTTCTGGCTGTATACAAAGCTAAAAAAGGCTGTTTACATATTTACAAACTTAGGAAACAAATGAAACTATAAAAAAACCCTCACAAATAAAACAGGAAATAGTTTCTTGCACTATGTAATTAGCACTCGTTAATCAAAGAGGAAAATGAGAAAATTGTATTCTTGTCCACAAGATTTTAATAAGTCTTACATTATCACACATTACAACATTAGCCCCCAGTAAGTAATGGAAATCTTAGAGACAGCTGTTTAGGAGGTGAACAAGTGTATCATAACTCCAAAGTCCAAAATAACACATGGCTTATTAGGAGGACTTTAGGAACAGTTAAGTTTACAGAACACAAAAGTAAACCTTTAGAAAAAAAGCTACCCTAAGACACAGAAGTAATATAGACAACCTCCCCTAGCAATAAAATAAATTAAAAAAANCCTTTGAAAATATTAATGTTCTATTTAAAAACTAAATTTTGTGGTGAGGGAAATAAATAATGAAGAAGGAATGGTTTTCTGCCTTCTGCCAGATTTGAAGCTTTTCAGTAAGACTGTCTGTCAGTGTCAACAGGAGAAAACGTACCCAAACCAACAAACTGCTTGGCTGAGCATATGTCTTCATGCACAAATACTAACCCTCCCACAGAAATTCTAGTTTCGGATATATGCATCTGCCTCCAGGCAAAGCTCTGCAGCTTGCAACAGTATCTGAAATTTGGCTGAGCTGACAAATGACTATCATTTCTCACTTGCAAGGGTAGCAAGATCACTTTAAGCAGCAACAGCAACAAAATATTCCATTCTTCTAAGTAAAATAAAGCAGGCAAACTTTTTCTGGCTTCAGGTGAGATAATGGTCCCTAATTCAGGAAGTTTTGTTTACCATGGAGGAACACAGGAAACATTACGTTATCAAGGTTCCAAAACAATGGATTCACTTAGTAATACAGATCCTTTTTTTTTTTTTTTTTTGGTGTCCCTTTTTTGTAAAGTCAGTAACTACTTTCAGGTAGTTGAAACAGAATCCTGAGAGCCATTAACACTGTCAAAACAAGGATGAGGAAACTGCAACAATAACCCAATGAATTAGCTTTTCTAAAAAAAGCACTGCTGTTTTAATGCAGCCTTTGGCAATGCAGCAATCCAGCCCACAGTTTCCCAAATCATGCTGCAAACCTTCAGGTTTCTTCCTAGAAATATCCCATTTCATTTGATTTACTAATTGCTGAGTCAGTCAGTTGTTCGCAGCATCTTTCTTTTTACAAGCACAAACCCAAAATATACCTCAGTATGCAGGAAACAAGGTACACAGTTTACATATACATCATGCTTAAAAAAACAAACAAAAACAAAACAAAACAAAAAAAAAAAAAAAAAAAAAAAAAAACCCAAAAAAAAAAAAAAACCCACANAAAACCCGTCAAGAATGCTGAAAATCAGCACTGCAGCTCAAGGACTGCATAATAACACCCCTAGTCCCTAAGCATTTGCTCTATCTCCACACTCCTTTCTGACAACATCACAGTTGAGTACAGATTAGAGCTAATTCAGCACAGAAATATACCGCCATCAAGAAATTTTTGCAATCTGTTTCACAATCATTGCCCAAGGAAGGGAAATAATGCCCAGGAAAAGACTTTACTTCAGCAGCAGGGGCAGACACACGAAGCTAACAACCTATTTCTTAAATTTTCAGAGCTGCCACTGTTCTTACACTAAATCTCTTCATGCCTATTATGTAGTAATTATATCTTCGATTTTCTCCAATTCTGTAGTGTTTTTCAGTTATTCTGTATCAGTTTTCCACCTCAATTTTACTAGCTCTTTAGCAGATGGGCCACAAACATTGTTAATTACATCATTACACCATGGAGAAAGGATTATTAATCTGATATTTGGCAAAATGCTTCAGGGAACAAGAAACTTTCATTACTGGAAATCTCCATCAGTTATTCAGATATGAATTTGACCATTTAGCAATTTCGATAACTAGAAAGACATGAGTTGCTTCCTAAACACCTGACTGATTCAGGGTTGAGGAATAATTCCAGCTTGAATATTCCAGCAAGAGATTAAACAGGAATCTTCTATATCGAGGCTCACGCTAGTACACATCAAGAGCTAGGTAGCAATATGAAAACATGCAGAATGTTTAAGCTTCTAATCAGCCCCTAAAAAAGAAATTACTTAAAATAAAAGAGTGCAACAAGTAGTCTAGGTACTTGCTATGCAGAAGGGAAAGTCAGGATATTGAGAACTACGAACTTACAGAAGAATAAAATTGGAAATTTTTATTTTATAAGTGGGTCTGCTATGCTATAGAACATTTTTCAGCCAACACCAAAATGAAAGAAGGCACCTTTTAAGAATGCAAATAAATGAAAAGCAATAAGAAAATGATCATACTTTCGTTCAGTCAACACTGAATTATTTTTATTCCTTTAGACACATGGGAAAAAAATTTGGAAGCACTATACTGTCTTAAACCACTTATCCCAAAATGTTTAACTTGTCATGCAGCAAAGCAGGCAAGAAGCTCTCAGCACTTCTGCCAACCTCATGACAGACCAAAACAAAGCCTCCCAACTCATTTAGCTCTCAGCTCAACTGTTTGACAAAGTTATATGCTTTGCAAATGACTCCTCAACATTGGCTCAGGTGGAAAATACCAACTAACTTTTCTGTATAAGTTAGGAAATGTACTGTGCTATTTAGAGACTCCAATTCAACTCATCACTAGTAACTAAAGTAGAGAAAGTGGTGCCAGCTCAAACAGCATTTCTAAAACGTTCCTCTGCAACTGAAAACCTCAGGCTTGAAAATTCTTCCCTATGAGGCTCTCACCAAAACAGAAGACAATCCATTTGTCAAAATACCTGAGCTGGGTTTCCATGATGATAGATGAACTTTTAGCTTCAAAATACTTTGATATAACATTAAGAATAATCAACTTATAAGTAGTAGTTCAAGTGCTTCATCAGCTTCAAAAGAATAGCAAATGCTGAGAAAGGGTATTTGCTTTGCAAACTGAAGTATTCTACAGACCAAGAATGCTCAAACCAGTGATTTGTCAGCACTGCCCTTAGATTTGTAGCAAAACTGTTGCACACTTCCAGAAAGCAAGTTCTAAATAACTCTTAATAAAAGTGTGATGACTTAAATATGATGCTTTCAGCAAAAGCCTTATCAACCTTCCATATTAATGGGGAAATTACATGCAGAATGGAAAATTAAATTTAACTTTCCAAACCATAATGACATTCTGCTTATTCATCAAAAATTAATATGGCAAAAAAAAGTTTGTAAAATACTTATAGTTCAGTGTTATCTTCAGCACATGAATGTAAAAGAAAATTACAAGTGTTTAAAGAACACATACATCTAACTTCTTATATATGGTCCATGGTTTGGAATACCATGTAACTTTTTGCTCAAGAGACATCATGTCTTATCCAAATATATATACTGTCTTTCCCACCTCCCCAACAATTACTCCAACACATCCCAGGACTATATTGGTGTCCCCTGTGATGCAAATGAAAGCAGAGGATGTGCCTATCCTGTATTTTACTGGGGCATATAAACCCATCCCAGATCTTGCAAAGATCCCACTGGTATTACCCTGGAAACTAAATCCTATCTCAAGACTAAATTTTGCCCTTGTCAGAGACAAGAGAGGCAGGAAGGAAGAAGGTCAAATAGATTTTTTTCCTGTGTGAAATTGGCTAGACAGGCAAACTGTACTACTTAAAACTTTTACATGTCAATAGGTAAATTGTCCCTAGTCAACACTTCCACATTCCCTTCACATTCCCTTCCCTTCTAGACTTGCCATCTCTTTTACTAATTACCTTGCTATACCTCTGTAATGTCACTATTTGACAATAGAAATAGTGAAATATTATTTAGCCATTGAAATATTTTGTTATCCTCTAGAGCAACACATTTTATTCTCTTGCCAAGTTTTCTGTTCTCTTTTCCTGCAGGTTTGATGTTGCCCAGTACCTGTCTGCCTTTATTTTGAACCTTTGATGAACACCTGCCAAAGTCTCTAATTCCGACACAAGACAAACTACTTTTATCTCCTAAAAGATGCTTGGTAGAATCACTCATGCCATCCAATCCCAAATTAGATTTGGGGTTATATTTTTTAAGCAGAGGCCTAGCCTTTAGCTATTTACAAGTTACATACTTTGGTTTGTGCCAAGAAAGGTGTTATTATACATTACATGTACAAAAAGCAGATAATTCAGGCAAAACCAGAATGAAAATATGGGCAACAGCAATGTTAAAAATATGGCACATTCTTACACTAAAATTTCACTTTAGTAACCATCAAGTCTTTAAAATCATATCAGCTATTAGCATTCATTCAGAAAAGTCAAGAATATTGTTTATATTATTATTTGCAATATAAGAAGCCTTTCTTAATAGGTGCTATGACACTACAGTGTGGAAAGCATGTCAACCAAAGAAACAAGGTCATAACTAAATATCCAATAACCGAATTTGAAAGTTCCTTTATTAAATTTTTGAACTTCAGAAAGTTGTTTTATTAATGTTCTCATAGCACTCTTCTGTCACAGTTAAGAAAGAAATCCCAGTTTTCCCAATAAGAGTAAGGTACCCAGATTAATTTTAGTGAAGGAAATATTAGCACAAAGACAGTGAATTAAGATTCTTTCCTTCCTCATGCAATTCAGAAAGCAAATAACCTAGATTATCATTCTCCTTAATTACATCAGTTTACACAGTTTATATGTATGAACAATACATTAATCTTCTCATCTAGTCTATAGTCTGCTCTTCTGTGCTCCTCCTTGGTCTTCCAACAGAGAAAAAGGAGATGCCATACTTACAAAATAGTCACTTTATCAGCTAATTGTGTGTTCTACAAGTAGCTTTCAACTGTTCCTATTAAGAATAAAAGATACAAAAATAACTCTTTCCATAAATTCAGACCAAACAGTTCCTAAGCAAACTGTGGAAACTTTGTTTCAGGGAGAAAAAACATGATCAACCACTGATTATTGTAATCACAGATTTAACTTTTACCACTATGCTCTTCTAATAAACTACCCTGTAGCAGCAGCTGGATACTTTTTTTATAATTTAAAAGGGCCAGCTGCAGTACCAGCCACAGCACACTGAAGAAAAAAAAAAGATGACTGACAGAATGTTGATGCTTAGAAATAAATTATGGTCTCTCTGCAAACAGATCTTGTTAAAACAATTTCTCCCGCCTTGCGGAAAGCAGAACTTTTGGGTTTATCTCCCACAGACAACAATAACCTCAGCACCTTGCTGCTGCTGCCCCTTAAGAGCTCTCCTTTATTCCTCACCTCCAAAACGTCCACTCCTCTCACAATACTGTAACACCTTCCCAATGTCTCTTAATTACCAAATCATCAAGGGGTAATCAGGTGCTAGGGTTTGCTCCAAGGTTCAGGTATTCCACCTGGCCAGTCAAAAGCAAGACTCACTGCTGAACGGGCAGGCTAGAAAACAACAGGTAACTGTTGAGTTGCCTTTCTTCAACTTTCTCCAAAATTGTGTCAATTTAATATTTTGGGGATTGTTGCTCATCAAGCATTACTAAAAGCCATCTACAAATTGGAGCAGGAGGGTGGAGGGGGCACAGGGTAAGAATGAAGGTGGGCTGAAGGCAAACAGAGCAGGAGATCAAACTGCCTCAAAAAGGCAAGTCTTCCTCTTCAGCCAAAATGATTTTTGTTGCCTGACTGGGGCAGTCATCAAGTAAAAACATTATAGCTTTTACAAACAGGATTACCACATGGCAATGCCACCACACTTGACATATGATCAGAAACCAGACAGACAAACTGTGGGCAGGGAACAGAATCCCACCCAGGGAAATGCCCCTCCCATAACTCAAGTCTGGACATTTGATCCATACATATGCAGGCAAAGCCAAAAGTTTTGAAGTTTTGTGTATTCACTGCTTATATTTTAAAGTCTTGTCTTTAACTTGGCTCTCTTGAAAGAGCAATGTAAAAAAAATATATTCTTTATACATCTTAAACTTTCTTTTTGAAGCTGAACAGAAAACAGTACTACTTCTACAAACCTTCATTTACAGGGGATACAAAGATTTTCAGACATATATACAATTTTACACAGAAATGTTTTAAAATTTCCTAGTCTACACACATTTGACTTCATAAGCATGGAAGCTTTTCATTTATGTTCCTCCATAAACATTCAAGTTTTTATAAATATTTTTGGATTTTTACCCCTCCATCTGAAACCAAGTCCTTCTGGAAAAGGAAGATAATTCTTCAACAAGTATGCATAAGACTGGCTAAATTTCTCCAGTTCCAGCCACCACCAAAAGAACTAAACTCCTTTCCTCAAAACCTAAGACTTGGATATGGAAATTTTAAACACAGTGTTTGTCAGTTGCACCATTGTGACGATTTCCTCTTCAATAAGCCTGACCATAGCTAGACTTCAATCTATTTCAAATACGCCCATTTTCACTTAAAGCCTTGTCTCTCTTCCCTGACATATCCTAGTTTAGCTTTTATGTAACAGTTTAATAAATTGTTAAAACATAAAGAAGCTCATTAAGTTATTCAAACCACACTGGAATATCTTTAATAAATTAAATTATGTCAATAACTCACATGCAAAGGAAAATATAAGACCTTACATCTTTTCTGGATAGTCTCCAAGCACCACTACAGTAAAATGAACATTCTCAGTTAGCTGACTTTGAGGTAATTTCCTTTTATTTTAAATTTAAATACTTGAGTTACACTAAAAGTGATGATTTTCTGGAAAACACTGAGCTTCATTTTCAGACAGCCAGATCTCTAAGAAATGAGAAACCATGTATCAAAACCCCCAAATTACTAGCAATTTATATTATTTTGACTTCCTCTGGATACATTTCTCCACTCTCGTTCTTGAATCATTACCACGTTCTTCTGAATAAAATTAATGATACACCAAACCACTCACCACATACTCAGACAAATGGAAGAAATGGAGAAATCACAAATCATGGAAACTTAAGGTGGTGTGCTACAGCAATAATTGACGTAAGCTTTTTTAAACTAGCCAGCATTTTACAAGTGACAGATAAAGAAGCAAACAGTCTCTCAGAATAATGAGAAATCCCTCTTGGGTCTGCTCCCTAGAAATATACCACACAGCTCATCCCTGCCGACGGAAGCGGTAGTGAATCATAACTTCATTTGCCTCTGCAGTAAAAGATGGTTTGGTTGGAAGAAAGTTGGTTTCAAATACTGTTACAGCCGTGGAGTTGAAAATTTAGCTATGATGATTGCATGGTCAAACTTTTGATTTGGAAATAGGTGCCTGATGTGCATAGTATTTAACTCTGGTGGTCATAAAGGAAGTCTGTTCACCTTAAGAATCATTCCATCGTGGATTCTTTAGTTTAAAATGCTCGTGATCCAAATTTGTGCAAACTAGTGACCACAACTCACTGCTATTCAACTCTACAGCAAATAACATAAGATATGATATGAAAAACAAATAAAAGTCATTGTTTTCCTGGCAGAAGGCAAGATTATTTGTGAAGTTTTCCATACAGAGGAAAATGTGGTTAAAAAAAGGAGTCCTTAGATGCCTCTCAAATATACATAATACTCACAAAATATAGAGAAACCATTGTTTCAAGCTCTTAGAAGCTCCTACTGTGTTTGGGAAAGCACAATTTGGGGGAAAGAATGAGTAGTCATAATAGTCTAAAACTGCATAAGAAAGCTTTGATATGATCCAAAGAAAGAAAATTACATATTGTTGTACTTTCATGAATCAGATCCCAGCTGAGATTGGGTCAATTGGTTTCTTGCACACAGCAGATTTCAAGCATTAACTGCTCGCAGAAGAGTGATTAGTTTTCCTGGACATGGAAAGACAGAATAAAAGATGTGATTTGACAGCTCTGCAAGACCCAAAAGCAACTAAAAGAATGAAACACGAGGAGGAAAGGAAAGAAAATAAATAATGTCTCGTAACAAAGGGGTTAGTTTAATGGTTTTTATAGGGTTTCTTTTTTAAAGATTTAACAAATTCAATACACAAGATTACTTTGTTTCCTGTGGGCATTGGTTACCATACTTTTTTTTAATTAACTACTGCAGGTATAAAGATTTTATGATTTAGAACTGCAGCACAAAATTAGATGAAGAATCTGGCAAGTATGTTTTGCTAGAAGAAAAAAAAAATTGTGCTGAGTCTGCACACATAATGTATTAATTGCTTTAAAATGTTTCAACCAGCTCTGGTTGCTCACTAGAGTCATAGAATTCTTCATGGTTTTTAAATACTCTTTTTCAATTAATGGCATGACACCACAGCAGAATAATGTCAATAATACTATGAAATAGCATCTGAATTAGTAATAGCAGAAAAAAACCAAAATGTTGTACCACATGCCTTTCAAATATCCAAGTTAAGATTTTCTTCAGATGGTCTGATGCACCACATTTAAGTATCTCCCAACTGCACTTTTACAAGAGTTGATGGATTGTTTAATATTTTCTGCAGGAGTCTGTTAATGTTACTGGACAGTCATGGTACCAACACTTTTCTTCAACATTTTGTACAGCAAGTAGTATTTCAACTACCAACACACAACTTTAGACTTGATAAAATATTAATGCAGCTCCCAGCAATTCAATGAATCTATTCACAGCAAAACATCAAATACAAATTTTTGAGCACAAAAAAATCTATAATGAACACTATTGTTTCTAAAGCTATAGTAAGAATAATTTTAAGCTCTCATCACATCAGTTGTTTTGAAGGCTAGATTATCAGTCATTTACTTCTGGAACCCTGTGTAGCCTAAGCTTTCCTTAAGGATGATGTTCATCTATACAACTTGAAATAATTTTATTCCAAAGTTCATAAAACCTGTGATACCATACACAAAACCAATTTGATGCTGAAAAAAACCCAAATAAACAACTAAAATATTTTTGATGGGTATGCCATCTAACATAGCAGCAGCTGCCCCACTCTGTTCTGTTTCAGCATGGAACTTGACAAAGAATGAAGAATTCCTGAGCATCCTCCATGTCACATTGTTCTCCCTGTTCACTTCAGTGACCAATTAAACCAGAGTAGAAGTTGAAGGAAAGGGAACACTGAGGAGCTTGGCGTTATTTTCTCTCAGCTATCACAGACCACATTTCCAAAAGGTTACCAGGCTGTTCTAAGAGGACAGATAGTTAGATTAAAGCTAAGTCTGAAGCAAATGTATGTTTAACTTACTGGACTTTCCTATCATATCTGTAACCCTGCTTATACACACACAGCACTAGAGCAAGGAACAAGTCCCAGTAGAATCTAAAGGCCTTTCAAATACTCCAAGAAGGTACAAAGAGTATATTTTTCACCTGCATTAAGGCTCATGGAGGTGCTACTGTGCTTTCCTGCTCCCTAAAGTTATTGAACAACTTCATATTTTTCACACCATTTCTGAGGCTTTCAGTTCACAAAAATAAACCTCAAAATCAAATATTTAGCAACATCAGCCTGCAAGAAGTTCTTCAGCTTTATAACCATTCTTTGCAGACAGAGGACCTTAAGGGATGAGTTTCTTTTTTCTTGAAATATGTATTTCAAATAAATGTATTTAAATCATAGTAACTGTGCTGCATGTTAGGAAGCTTAATACATGTTATATGATGTGAAAACATCCACGCTATCTTCAGAATTTGAACTAAACAAGTTTACTAAACTATTACTAATTTAAATACCTAGCTTTCTGAAACTTTTAATCAACCAGTACTGAAGAAAAAACGCTAAAGTATATTGAAAAGGGGGTGAATGAAGTTACACACTGCTAGCAGGGGTGGGGGTTTTCTTTGCTATTCTAAGTACAGCTGTTATTCAAGTATCTCTTTGGGACAGGGCTGTTCTAGTGTGCTGTCTTCAAGCATATTTCAAAGATAAAGATAGCAGATATTTGTTTCATTCACAGACACTACAGACAGAAGCCTTAAAAAGCACAAAGTCATCTAAAAAAAAAAAACAAGTTACGTGAAAATGCATCTTAATTCCTTAATGGCAAACTCACAAACTGGACATCCAAATTAATATTCCAAGCAGGAGAAACAGAAATAATTCCTAACAGAAGTATTGTCTGGAAACAATAGTTAAAGCAGGGTTTTGCACCTAAAATTAGGTTTCAGCTTCTGTGTTTGAAAAGTGTATCAATCCCAATTACTCTGAGTACATAATGAACTGAAAATTAAATAAATCCATTAGTTTAATTTTAACCTAAATGAGTCCTTAAAGATACTTTAAAAGTGCTCCATCAGTGAATGTTCTCAGTTGAATGTATTTAACGCAGAAACATAATGAACAGGATATGCACATAAGAGCCTGGGCTGTTCTTAATGCTAAATTATTCATAGTGATAATCAAACTGATGAATGTCACCGAGTGATGAGACAACTCTGATCAATCTTATTTTTTCGCCCAAAACTAATATGCATTTGGGCCATCAGAAGAGTTGGAAGCCTATTGTACATGTGCTTTGTTTTCTCTATTTTTTTTTAAGTAACTTTTAAAAAGGTTTGCTTTTTTAAAAAAAGCAAAGTTAAGAACTGACCTCATGAAATTCCATCTACTTGTTACCCACTTTGGGTGGGGTGAGAGACAGCTTTATGCTTAATCTCAGTCCTTGCTCACCCTGGCCATGGAAGTTAAACTCCTTTTTGAACACTGTTGTGGAGACATCTGATCAAGGGAGGGGCTTGTCCTCCTCTTGGGCAGCCTCACCTTGAGCACTGTGCGCAGTTTTGGGTGCCACAATATAAGAAAGGCATTAAACTACCATGAATGTCCAAAGGAGGGCAACACAGATGAAGAAGGGCCTTGAGGGGAGGTTGAGGTCACTTGGTCTGTTCATCCTGGAGGAGACTCAAGGGAGACCTCATTGCAGTCTGCAATTTCCTTGTGAAGGGAAGAGGAGGGGCAGGCACTGATCTCTTCTCTGTGGTGACCAGTGACAGGACCCGAGGGAATGGCCTCAAGTTGTGTCTGGGGAGGTCTGGGTTGGACATGAGGACAAGGCTCTTCACACAGAGAGTGGTCAGGCACTGGAAGTGGTCAACCAGACCGACAAGGTTCTAGAAGTGTTTGGCAATGCTCTCAGGCACATGGTGTGACTCTTGGGGACAGTCCTGTGCAGAGGCAGGAGCTGGACTTGAAGATCATTATGGGTCCTTTCCAACTCAGCATATTCTGTAATTCAGACCAATACTAAATACCTCCTTGTCTTTGTAGACATCCATGATAATTTGCTCAAATTTTAATTCTGTTTTTCAGTCAGCTTCACTATTCAGGTATGTAATAAGAACTTCCAAATCTCTCTATATATACTGACAATTGATTCCAACTTGTTACCAGTGCTCCCATCCTCTGGTTTGTTCCTCACAGACATCTAAAAACAAATTAAAAAAAAAAAAAAAACAAAAAAAAACCCCCAAAAAAGAAAAACAAAACCCAAAACCACACCCCAAAATTTGTTTCCTTCTCCATGGAAGAGTCCTGGCATTATCACCACCCCTTTAATCATCAGCATAATTCTGGTTATGATTCACAATTTGCACTAAAGCACTGCTAGCATACAGAGTGCAGGTTTAAAAGGCATGAAAAAAAGATACCAATGACCTGTGGCTATGGAAAAGTAAACAGATTGGGATTCAAGTTCTTCAGGTTCTGCTGGCCTTTGTCATGTGGTGCCTGTAAAATCAGACCAGTATTCCTGCCTCCTGTCAAACTACTTATTGAGAGATATGTATGCCCTCTGTTATTTCCATCATTCCTGTGGCTGACAGGAAGCACCAGCTGAAACTCTGGAGTCTATTGTAATGCACTGTAAAAATAAAAAGTCAAGGAACATGACATACATTCTCACTTGCATGTAACAAGTCTTCACAAGTAACTTAGATGCTGAGTATCATTCTGACACAATTGTTCCACATAACCAGGATGAAAAATTTTGTCGTATGACTTCATTTACACATCAAGAACTCTGTTACAGGAAGATATATTGGAACACAACATGAAAATTGTACTGCATCCCATGGCAAAGAAATACGATTCGCAAAAAAAAAAAAAGAGTTCATCTACAGTAAGAAATCGCATAAAAAATATAATTCCTAGAGATTATACCACTTGCACAGTTTAATCAATATCAGTACTAATGAAAACAAAGTAAAATTTTCCAAAAAAACTCACAATATTACACTGGCTTGCAATTTACAGGACAAAGCTTATAAAGCAAGATGAGAATTAAGGAACAAAAGAGCAGTTCACACATTCTGCCTCCAAAGGATGCTAGCATTCTTTCAGCTAGACAGCAAAACACTGACTTATCTTTTGGATAACTTTTCTAAAACAGTAAAGTTTCTAAAAGTTGATACCAACATGGAACAAGGAAAAAAAAATAAAGTATGAAAGCACTTCCCTCCTTAACTAAGAATGAATATCACAGCAGCCTTACATGAACCAGTCCTAGAGACTGAATGTCCACAGCAGCAGACTACTGCTGCTTTATGCTGTTCTTCTCTAGCAGCACCTCCTCACAGGAGAACAAACACAAATGTCTTGAGGACCACCAGATTGCACAGAACAGCAACACAACACAAGCAGTACTCAAACTGCTACCTGTGTATTTCTCTTAAGTGGTAGTCTCACAACAGAGGAAAAACTCCTGAGTTGCTGTGGTCAATAAAGACTGATACCAATGAAAAGGCACCATTACAAAGCTCTTACTCTTGAGGATAACTTTTTAAATCCAAAGAAATGAAGCTCACCACTCCGATACCAAAATGAAATACTTTGGGAAAAAGCAAAAAAAAAAACTGGCTTGCAATTCATAATCAAGTTCCATAGCACAGTTACCTACTGCTCAAAGAGAGGAGAAAGAAAAAAAACCAAAAAAATGTTGTGGCAGGTTTTTTTAATAATTGCAAATAAAGCTCTGGATCAAAAAAAAAAGGCTGGTAAAGGGTATCAAAAGACAGTTTAGGAAGACTAACGTGCCAAGGGTACCGTTTCTTAACTAACCAAGTCTCCAAGCACATTTGCTTTCAGTGACAACTGAGGTTACGAGCTCAACACACCTTTCCATGCTGACTGTTCAGTTCCATTCGTCAAAGACAGGATGAATAAAAATTGCTTTCCTGCAAGGAACTACAAACCATCACTCAGTAACAGGCATAGTGCAGGGCTTTCAAACTCAAGCTAATTCTCTTTTGTGGGTTATAAAAAGACCTTTATGTGAACCCAATGGCAAGAATGCCTCCATGAGTTGGGAGTTACTACAACAGCACGTGTAATATGAGGTAATTTATGCAGTGCTCAAACTCACAAGCTTCCAATTTAGCTGAAAGTAAATGCTCCTAAAGAACCTTCATATTTCAAACTGCAAAACTGTATTTAAGTAATCAAAAAGTGAATAATAGAGCAGTTAGCCAGCTCTTTAATACATTAGCTAAAAGTATATCAATTCCATTGATTTTTACAATGGGCTGATTTCACATAATGGATTAAGCTCTCTAGAAAGACTGTAAAGGGGAAAAAATGCTTTGCCAGAATTAGTGTAAGATGGTGTCAAAGTGCTTTTATGACAAGCATGCAGTTAAAACATTTTATTTGGGGATGCTAAATTTAGAGTACTTCTGTCAGGAATAGACCTGGTGCTAACAGTTGAGTACAAGCCATGATTTCAACACTGGAGATACATTTTCAAGATTTCAGTTATATTTTCCTTTAAGTATTTTATTCCTAGCTAAGAAACAGGAAGCTTGAACTAGGAATAAGTAATCAAACCTCAACACGGCAAAAGGTTAACAGCAGGATGCTTCAAGGATCCATAAAGCTAGCAACATTTAAAGGCACTAATAATTGAGCTGAAAAAGAAGGTAGAAAAGTGAATAGCTATATAGGCTAGTCAAGTATATAAGCCCAAAAATGTAACCAACTGGAAGCTAATCAATCATGATGGACAGGTAATACACTGGAAGATAAAAACCAATGTTAATAAATGCAGAAGTAGTGTCACTGAAAGTTAAATAATTACTTGTATGGTCAGCAACCTTCTAAATTAAGTAGGCCTAGTACAAACAAGAGGATTACAAGCATCCCTGTGGAACTCGGGGAAGATCTCTGCTCAGTATAAGAACATTGCTGCTGATAATTAAAAGTATCAAAATTCAAAAGCAGCAGTGGCAAGCACTAGCAAAGCTGCCTTCATGTAAAACTAGTGCTTCATTCTTAATAAGGACCTGAAAAAGGTTGCTGCAGCATTAGATTAGGTAAAGAATTAGAAATCCAACACAAACGTTCAGAAGATCAAGCATGAAAAAACACAGTTATAAGAAGACTAAATGGGAACAGAAGGAAAATAATTTACAGTTCAAAATTAAGATGCTGCTCAGTGAAAGCAGGAAGTATACAGTCCAGAGATACTCTTTTTTGATACAATGCATAATTGAATATTCACTTATGTCTAGTGCATTTTAATAATAAAGAATCTGTCAATATTCAAAGGATGACAGAAAAAACTGACTGGGATGAAGAACATCCTATGTAATGATCCAAGCCAACTTCTATCAAGTATTGGTGCAAGACACATACTGTAACTGAAGTATCCAACATTTGCCTTCTTTAACATTCATTATATCTGTCATGAGTTATTCACCCAGATGAACTCCAGAAAAACTCCAGCGTCACAATTTCAATACTAAAATCAACATGTTGAGCCTTCAAAGGAGGAGGGGGGCACCAAAAAACACCTCCTTCCAAACAAACTTTAAGAATCAAAGAGCAACACTGAAATGCAAATGATGCACTAGAACTTGGCCTGAAGGACAGCACCACATACTTCCGGATTTTGGTTATATTTTATGACAGGTAAAATAACGCCAAAATTCTTAATGAAGTGATTGATTAAGAATGAAACAGCACCATTTTAAACAGCACCACTACAACTATTAAAAAGGTATTTTAATGCACCTTACATACAAAAAGAATTTTATTTCAATTTGTAGGCTATTTCTTTTCTTTATAAGCAGTGACAGCTCCTGTTCCAGCTCAGCTTTAATCTAGAGATGGTCCCTGCACTTCCATGAGAAGACATCTTATGATACAGACTGGGGAAGACTGCAGACCTAAAGACCATAGCATTATGGTCCTTGAATCAAACTTTTGTGCTAGGTGGACAGTCTGACACCATATACCCTAAAATGAAAAAAAAAAAAGTCACTAGAGATATAAAATGTAAAATATGTCAAGAATCTCTTCTCTCTTGAACAAAACAAGACGCAAATTGCATTCAAAGGATTTAAGTATTTGGAAGTACTTTATTTTTAGATGAGTATCCCTAGAGCTACTTTTTGTTCTCAGACCAAAGACAAAGATTGCATTCCTTTTGTGATAGAATAAAGAAAAATATCTAACAAGTTGACAGCTAACATATAGGTTATCAATATATATGCAGCAATGAAAGGACAGCAGGATACTATTTCCCTACAGCAGCAATTTGGTATCGAAATTTATTCTAAATTACCTCCATTCTTTTTGTGTATATTATTTCTGAACTCATTTGAACAAACTCACTTTGAGATGATAAGGGGGGAGGAATAAATCTTTGTATAAAAGTGAAACAGTACCACCTCACCACTAGGCTAAGAAATGACTGTCACATGGTGTTTTCAAAGCATTTTCATTTCATTAGTGACTTTGAATTGCCCTATACCTATAAGAACAAAGTACATGAGGAATAAGGTATACTCATTCATGCATCTTAAAATTCTGAACAGACAGACATCACCAGTAACACTCCATGCGCTGTCCTTATCACCTTGATCTCAAGGATGACTTGTGTGCGGTGTCCTTGCCAGGTAACATTTGTATCATTTTTCTGAGGATGACCGTGCTGCCACAATTTCCCTACTGACAATAACTGTCTCAGGTTTACATTCCTGTTTCACAGGTAAGCCTAAGAAAATCCTACAAACAAATTCAAAGTGCTAGCAATATCACTTTAAAAAAGGCCAGCATCACAGGAGGACACAGACACAATTCCAAGTCACAGAAAAAGATGAAGCTGGCACTAGAAAGTGAAGTGCTTTCTTCAAGATAAATAATTCTTTGTATTTACAAGAAAGCAAGTTCGGTGGTGTTCCAAGTGCCCAGGGTAGCATGATCTGCAATGTCTTTGCAAAGGAATGAAGCTGAGAGCAGCAATGTATAATAATACATGGTTAGTTACATAGTTTTGGTTTGCATAGCTGTTGGCTATGTTAGTTTACAGTTCATGTAGTGCCAACATCATTTATATAAACCGAAAAGGCTATTTCGCTCTTGTTCATCACCATTAAAGTTATTTCTCTCAGCAGCTCAGTTTCTATTTCAGTATCTCATGCTGTAAGTTCACAAAGTGGCAGGTTCCAGAATCTACTAAAAACAAGTGGGACCTAAAGAAACTTGCCCATGCTTAACGATATAAGGTGGGGCGGAGGTAGAGAGGGCAGAAGACACGCACTTCTGCTTTCCTAGAGTGGAAGGAGGTAGTAACCCTATGTTAACACGGCCAGTCACATGAAAACCAAGTTCCATTAGGCAACCAATTAGAGTGAGAGCTTCCCCGACTCTTTCCAGCTTTATGAATTAAAATGCAATAAAATAAGGCTGATCCGGAGCCTAGCAGATATGACAAATTCTAAAATATTAGTCACATGTTACGTAATAAACATCAACTGAACGAACTTGATGTGACAGCGGTGAGGAGACAGAGCCGACGATGCCGCACTGCTAGTCCCCCCTGCACACACAGCCACGCTGCCGGAGGCTGCTGACACACAGCAGCTCCCGACCCCGGGAAGCGGCAACAGGACGTCCCCAGCCCCACGACCTCTGCCCGGCAGGAGCACCTCGGAGAGCCGCCGGAAGGCAGCCACGGGCTCTGTGCACCCGTCCCCGGCCGCCCCCGAGCGGGCACCGCGGCGGGGTCACCCCGCTCGGAGGAAGCGGTGGCCGGCCGAGGCAGCGACTCTCCCGCAGGCGGCCGGAGAGGGAAGAAGCCCGGCGCTGCCTGAACTTGGCGCTTCCCTTCCCCCGAGCTCCGGCGCGGCCGGGAGCCGGGCGGGGGAAAGCGGAACCCGAGGCGCCCGGAGCCCACACTCACCTCGGCCCTCCTCTCCGTCGCTGCTGGGCGGACGTCGGGCGAGGCGAGGGGCGCCACCGGC
>VXBU01003693.1:2295121-2332577 GCA_013400315.1 Bombycilla garrulus
GTCGCGGGCGTGCGGTGCCCGGCGCGGGCGGGAACCGCCCCCCACCCCCGTGCAGCAAAGTGCCCGGTGGCCTCGGTGCCCGCCCGCCCTGGGCGAGGGCGGCCGCGGGCTCTGGCGGGTTCTGGTGCAGCACGTACCGAGCCGGGGGTCCCCGGCCGAGGGAGCCGTGCGGCGCTTCGAGCGCGGCGCTGCAGGCTGCGGCTGCGTGGCTGCCGGCCGGGCGGCGGCTCTCCGTGGCGTGCAGGCTTTGTAGCCGGCGAGCAGGTGTGGTGTTTTCCTGTGTCATCCCTGCTGCGCTGGCACCTGCTGCACCCGCGCTTAACCGTGTGTTTTAAAAGTGGGTCTGGTCGGTGAGGATGAGCGGGAACCGTGTGGCACCGCCTCGTCCTTCCTACACCTTGTGATGGGGGTCAGCAGCAGCTCCCAGCTCCTAGCTGGGCCACGAGTGGTTTCGGCATAGCTTGTGTGCCCCAGCAGCGATGTTGGGACGCGGAGCTGAAACAAATGTTGCGTTGGATCATTAGGCTGCAACAAGCCTCTTCTTAGCAGTGGCCCCGGGCAAGGAAGCATCAAACTGTTACATATGTGCCCTAGGACCACGTTTGCGTTCTAACATTATTCAATACAACTAGAAAACTACTCCACACACACCAAGATATATTCTGACACTTGAATTCTGTGAAGTGTTTCATCGTCTCTCTAATCTTAAATTCAGCTTTTTAAAGTTTATAGATCAAAGTTTGTATGTCCCCTTTAGAAAGTCTAACTCACAAAGTTTCACTGAAGAAAACATTGGGTTTCCTTGACGAGTGAATCTTAAGTCTCTGAAATGATGTATAACTTTAAAGAGGTATTTGTTTACAGAACCAAAATCCATGCTGTGCTCATTATAAACATTTTTAACAAGTTTCTTGGCAGAAAACCTATATTCAAAATAGAACTTAAACAGGGAAAGGAGAAAAAAAAATGTGCAGAAAAAGTTAGGTGAATGCTGAACACATGTGATACTGATGCCTCAATTTTTGGTGGAATTTTGCTGGTGCTTCCATTTCTTTCTCTCTTTAAAATCTTTCAGTTCAGTCACTGACTGGTTCTAGCCCTTTATACACAACACACTTGAAGTGTGCCCTATGGTGTTTTCATTTTATTTAACCCTAGGAGTTATTTTTAAATTTTTCTTTGCAACATCTGCAGGTGCTACTTGCTCTTGCTGCCCTCCAAAGTAACCTAAACCTTTTTAAAGGCACTTAGGTTTTCCAGCCATTCAATTGGGATGCTTTTTCTTCAGACAAAACCAGCAAGTTCAGAATCCTCATATACCCACACAGATCTATTGAGGATGAGTACTTAGTTTACAAGGTAGCATACAGAACTGTTTCTCCATATGTTTTGATGTATATTTGGAAGCTATTTCAGGCCCAGCCTCTTTAAGCAGTAGAGTGCAGGCAGCAGCACATTGGTTGTGCTTGAAGCCCATCCGCCTTTTCTCTTCTCACTGGAGAAGAGTCAAAAGTGCAGGATGGATTCCTGAGAAGACCAGGGTGCACTGAGGATTAGACTTAAAGGGGATTTGATTAATATTGACTGAAATAGTTTGAATAAAAAAAACAAATAAATAAATAAAAGGGAAAATGCCTAAAGGTGTAGTCATGTGACAGAGTAAACATTCCTGTGAAAATACCAAGGCAGCCAATACATAAACAGTGGGACAAGGAGGCATTCTTTGCCGAGTGGAGGGCTCTCACATATGTTCACCTTTCACGAGCTGAATGGGATTCCTTGTGTGCTTAAACAACTTAAATGTTTGAGCTTTGCTGTATTGCTCAGCTGATACATCCACTAAGGAGTGTGTGCACTGTGACAGGTAGCTTCCCTGTAATGCACATAGGGGTAATGCACACAAGAGCTGTCAAGCTGCCTTCATTTAGCATTTATAGGCTGGGCACTAAATATGTGCATGCTTATACACAGACAGATAATACAAGAAGTATCAGGCTTTCCTATATTTAAAAAAAAAAAAAAAAAAAAAAAAAAAAGGGGTTTTTAAATTTCCACTTTTTTTTTTTTTATGATATACTGTATGCCAGCAGGTTAACACTTCTTCTGTTATGACTGATGATGCCATAGGATGTATCCCAAGTTCCTCTGGTGGAATGTATTTATGACACCTCAATTCTACTGCATTGCAGCCAAGTCCAGGAAACTCACTTAGCAAAAACACTATTAATTTCATGAAAACAAAAAGTCAATGTGAGATGTCTAGGTACAGACAGAGACACTTTAAGAAGTGTCACGAATTCACAAAACTGTGTAAATAAAAATATGTAATTTTGGAGTAAGTGAACATTCAAAAATGTAGTCTATAATTTAAGTGTTAAGTTTATGGCATTTATATTTAGAAAATTATACTGAGATTCAGGTTTGTGGAGCACTACTAAGTCAACTTTGTAAAATTACTATTGGAGGGATCTTTTACAACATGTACATGTACAAGTCATGGGAACAAATAAATACTTATTAAAAATCTTTGTGATGGCTTGTAATTATAGTCAGTGCTAGCCTTTTGATTTCATGAGACTCTCAAATTCCTCTAACATACATACTGCAGAATTGCGTGGAGGGAAGCAAGAAAAAACTTTGAGTGTTTTTCTTACTTTGGTTACACATTTGCCCAAGCTGTGCCACTCCTCTGATGTGCCCAGAACCCTACAAAATACCAGGTCTAAGGAAAAGAGTAGAGGAGCCCCCACCTCGTGTAATTTGTACTACGCCAGGCACTAATGGGCACAGATCCCTGCACAGGTCTCCATCCTGTAGCAGCTGCAGGGGAATGAATTGACCATGACAAATGCCAATGCTGCCAGATGAGGAACTGAAGTTCAGGCTACCTACAAGGTAAATGGAAGCATCAGTGACCACACCCCACAGGCAAGGCACATGTAACTATAATTCACACCAGCAGCATGACTTAGTGTCCTGCGGACAGCAGCCAGGAGTACCCTTGCCCAGAATCCCCACAGAACTGGGATTAAAATACTCCCTAGCTGAGGGAGGTTACAGTGCCAGGGTTTGGCAGTTTGCAGCATCTGAGGCAGCATCCCATTTGAACTCAATACAAACAGGCAGTACCTTAGTGGAGTCATTTTGCAGTCATTCAGTATTTAGATGGTGCTTAGAAACCTTAGAAATAAAAAGTATACTTATGTGCCAGCTACAGTCCACTTTGTCAAAAGAAAGAAATATGTAAATACTGTATTTATATCAAATTTGGGGAAGTGTTTGTCTCACCAGAGCTAATTACCAATGAGGAAATTGGCATTTATTGTTGAGGTTGTTATGAAGGGTGTCATAAACTAACTTTATTACAGCAAAAGTTGAACTGTATTCACATTATTTCCATTGCATCGTCTTCGCTTTACAAGCTGTCTGAAATAGCTGCTCTTGGAAGGTCTCCAACAAAGCATTCTCTTTGGGGCTACTAACTGCAAATAAGATTAAAGTTTAATATGTCTGGTAATCAGTTTTCTTTTAAAGAGTGCAATCTGATTTCCTATGGTCAGTTGGGATCCCACACATCCTCATCACCTCTGTTTTTCAACTTGCTGCTTTGAATAACCCAAAAAAAGGCAATTTGCCAACACATGTCCTTTCACCACTTTTCCTGAAACGGAGCACCATCTGAGAGGCAGTCATACACGGCTTCTGCTTCAGAATCCCAGGCTTCTGTCCTCTAAATGTAACCTCTTATTTTTTTTTCCCTGGAGCCTGAGCAAGAACAAAGTGCTTTATGCCCTGCATCTGTTCCCACAACTTGCAGGGGAAAAAAGGTGGGTAAATCTCCGTTGCTCAAACCAAACAACAGGAAGAGGTAATTTCTGAACTCCTCACTCAGATCATTGATTTGCTCCAAAAGAACTGTGGCTGTACTGAGTGGATTTTTCTTGATGTCAATTAAAGCATCCTTTAAGGCAAATGGCAAAAAGAAAGAGAGAGCACCACAAGAACCTGTCTGTCTTTCGTGAACCCTGTCCTACCTCCCAGCTAGATCTGATCTCACCCAACTTTTAAGGGTGGAAGGAGGGAGCAGCTGGGATCTGTGCTGACACCCAGAGGGAGGGTAAGAACACTGTCTCACCTCCCAAGGTGAGGAGTACAAAGGTCCCAGCACTCTCACTTCTCATGAATGCTTCCTGAGCCCATGAGTGCACAGCCCTTGTCTGCTTTGCTGGGCAGGACTCTTTTGCTGGGAAGGACTAGAAACAGAACAGGTCTCCACAGAATTCCTTCCCTTGCACTGAACTGGAACTAGCATACTGTCCTGTACCTGAGGAGAAAATTAAGGACAGGAAAACAGTGAGACTGGACCTGCAAAACTGGACTGAGTAAGCCTAGCCCTGAAGATACCATGTGGGTTTGACAGCCTAATAATTACTAAATCATTTGGCATCATGTGCAAGCTTCATAGCAGCCACATGGCGCTCTTGACATCTATGCAGCAATTTTGTACCACAGAAGGGTCAGGAGTTGCAGGAGATCATGAACCATTAAGGATAGCTTTTGATAAAAGAGCATACTGGTGGTGACTTTTGCAATTTTCTTTTTCAATACTCCTAAAACTCATCTTGACTGATACTATACCTTTCCAATTTGGCCTACTGGAGGAAACCACCAGAGGATAACATCTTCAGACTGTTAGTTCCTCTTGGGGGATAGTTTCTCACATCCCAGTCCTTAAATTACATTTTTTTAAACTCTCATATTGAACAAGTTGCCCATAGAGATTGTGGAGTCTTCCTTACTGGAGGTATTCAAAAACTATCTGGACACAATCCCATGTCTTGTGCTCTAGGATGACCCTGAACTAGACAACTTCTGTGATCTCTTCCAAGCAAACCCATTCTGTGGTGAAAACAAGCTTTCAGACAACATCAGAGCATCAGTTTGGCCATCAGAGGTCCAAGAGGATTTAAACCAAGTTTGCCAAAGTAGGAAGTTGCTTCTAGAAACGAACATTTAAAAGAATGTAAATACCACTTTTCAAAACATTGTTAAAAGGTTTTGGCAGGTATGAAAGTGCTTCCATTTGCATCTACATGAAACCTGGAACATATTCATCACTCTTACACAGCCTGTTGTTATTCCATATGTGATAATTTGTTTTGATACTTATTTTTAAGTTCTGTAACAGGAACAAAAGGTGAATGCTGTGTTTCTAGGACATTTATGTCACAGCAATGTTTCAATATATTAAAAAACATTTAATCCACAACTACAAAATGTGGATGTTCAAAAGACAAAAGAAAAATAACTATTAGATTTCATTCAAATATACATGCAACCAAAACGACTGAAGATTTATTACAAACATCTCCAGCCTTTACAAAGTGGTCCCATTCTGGAAGAAATATGAATGTGCTTTCTCCCAAGAAAAATAGAGGCAGCTGGAGGGCAACATAAAGGTATAGTAAACCTCTAAAAGATGAAGTCTCTATTTTATTTTTTATCACAATAACTTTATGTTATGGATAAACAAAGACAAGATATAATTTTATGCAGCCATTTGAAAGTTCATAAGCCTGGCTAAAGCAACTTTCCAGCAGCAGCCTTAAAAAACAACAGTAAAACTAGCAACTAATATGTTTTCCTGATACACTGTCTCATCTAGAGGATAGTAAGGTCTGTCTAACACTACCAGCTCTCCCTGCAGATGGGATCCCAGCGTTCCTATTTCAGCAGGATGTTTTTGTCACTGACTTAAAAATAATAAGTGATTAAAGTGAGAGCAGATACTAAATGTTTTCACATAAAAGCCTGTCACAGATTTCTCACCCAAATGCTTCCATCTATCCTTCACTATTTACCATCGCTGTTCACACAGTGGGTCAACAGTATAATTTTTTGCCAAAAGTGAAACAAGGCAATTTTGTAGGGAATGCTTGAGGCCACTTGGAAACCAATTGCTTGAAGGAGAAGGTACCTTCTGAAAAGAGACTGTAAAAGCGGCAACCGAGGCTTCAACTTTGTACCTCGATGGCTTTCTTAATAAACAGGCTCTGTTTATCACACACAGAAGAGCAAAGGAGAGGAAATGGGCTTCCCACAGACGGGTCTGCAAGGCGAAGTTACCGTCTGCTTCACACATCATAGATTAAGCAGAATAAAAAGGCTGAATTCATCAGTGTGGAGATAGACTGCATCATTAAATTATGTCTTCAGTGACAACTGAATAGTCCATTTGCCTTCAGCAGCTTTCTAGTGAAGGCAATGATTGGAACTTAATAAACAGTTGTGTTAGAAAAAACACTATTTGTTATATATATGGCTTGTTAAGCACAAGCAGCAGAAGAAAGCGGGAACATTTCTCTTTTTTTCTTTTTTTTGTTACAGACATCTGAAGAAATTACTGGCAGATAAAGGAACTGGACTGATGAGATAAAAATACACTACTTACCACTCACTTTTCAGGTAGAATAAACTCTTAAGATGTATTTGTTAAGTTTTCCATTAGTCTGGTATTCCTGAAGTGTGCAGAGTAGCATTCCAACATGTAATTTTCAGTAAAGTACTCCACCCCTAATCTAGATTCCAGTTTGATTTCCCATCTGGGTTTTTAAAATTATTAATACCCACAGCAATTCAATTATTTCATTACATTTACCATTTACCTAAATGGCATTGCAAGTGAGCTACACCTGCATCAATGGATGGTTTGGGACAGACCAAAGGTGTGTCTAATGTTGTATCCTCTCTGACATCGCTCAAAATTAGTACCCTGGAAAAGATTATGAAGGCCACTACAAACACGTGGTGACACCTCCCCAGATTCCAGCTGAACTTGGATTTCCTTTTTCTTTTCATTACAAAGGTGATTTGCAGTTCACTAGTTTTCTACAACTTGTAGGAGTCTGCAGAGGCAGTAACCCTGAAGACAATCCTTAGACAATCCTCCTGAAGTACATGCCTAATTGAAATGTACTGACAATATGCAATTGCTGCAGGTGAGCTTTGTAGACAAGCAAGCTGCTGGCAAAAGCAAAAGGCAACTATCACATCACCTCTATGTCTTAATTCAGTTTCTCCACTATGATCATTCCTAGACCATGGGAATTCACATACCTTCCCTAAGGGTTTTATTTCTGGAAACAGTGGATGATATCCGTGTGGGTCAAATAATTTACCCAAAGTATAAAGACGTTTTTTTGTATAGCCAAAGAATAACCCATCACTCAGATTTCTTTGTTAACAATTTTCAAGAATTAGAAAGATGTCTAAATTTTTACTGCTCCATTCTTAAATTCTTCCACCCCACAATATCAAAGAATATACAAGTATAAAATATGTGTCTCAGGATATGTTTAAGTGATAAGGGCATTCCTACATGTCTCCTTCTGTCTTGCTGTGTAGCAATGATCTTTGATCTTAGTACATTCACTGCCTCCCTTCCAGGCTTGCACTGATTTTAGACAAGGTGGATGAAAATCCCTCTACCTGGAGCTATTTTAATGCTTACAGCCCAATTCTTAAATCCTGTACAGGAACAGAGTGCACTGTGCCTGAGCACAAGCCCAGGATGGAGGGATTAGAGAAAGAAAAAAAGTCCAGCACCTCAAGGCAGTACTTGGCAGCTGCTGTTTTAGCCCTAGAGCTACAGCAGCTGCCACAGCCAAAGCAGCACTGCTTGGCACAGACAAAATAAGGAAGGTTTGCCTGATATGCTTTTTCCCACCTTGTGGCTTGCCTGCATTTTTTAACTCATCCTTTACATGATGCAAATATTTCTACCTGGAGAGTAATGTTGTGAATCCAAGAGAAAGGTTATATTTTCATCTATATTACACAACACAGCCACAGAAACCTCTCCTATCTTCCACCCAGCTAAATATTACACTAAATTAAAAACAAACCACATCATTTTCAAAAATTATATGTTAAATAGTTATATATCTTATACATTAAAATTATATATCAGAAATCCTAGCAGAGGTGGACACTAAGATCTTTTCCACAAATATAACAAACATAGAGGATGTGCAAGTAATGAGCTATACTTTTAGGAAATTATGAGAAAAAGACTGAGCATATAGTCTAGGACCAACAGAGCAGCATTAATGTATTTAATTCTATATGAATCTATTTTCATACCTTTCTTTTCCTCCAGTCTTTTCCAGAAAAAGGTTTAAGTCTCCAGAATGCCATTTCTGAGACAGCTTCCCATAATGTGAGAGGGAAAAGTCTATGAGCTTTCCAGTATAATAAGCAAGCAGATGTGTGTGAGTACAGCTCAGTAAGTAGGCATTTCCAGAGAGCTTAGATAAAGTGCTTAATACAATGCCCAAATACCACAAGTCCCAGTGGGATAGTGAAGCCTGCTATGGAAAAGAGACAATGGAAGAAAGTCAAAGACAGTGCAGGAATATGATCTCTCTTTTTTGAACCGTTTCAAAATCCAACAACCTTTGTGTGAACTCGTCAGTTTGATGCAGTCAACAGAATGATGCAGCATGGGCTGTGGGCAAGGACTGTAAAATAGTACCTGCTGGGGGTTATTAACTGCATTCCTTGTACTAATTGTACTAATTGCTGTCCTGCACTAATTCTGGGGCTAATCATCAGAGCCAGGAATAAGCACAATATTATAATTACTAAAGTACTGTTTTAAAGTTGCACCTTTGCATCTAAACAAAGTCTAGCTTTTTGCTACTCATCTGAATGCACACAAGATCTGAGATTCATTAAGCATTGGGAGCACTGGCACTGGTTAGTGCAGCACTAGGTGAGTGAACATGCACATCCCCCACGCTTTTAACCTGAGTTTCTCCCAGCTTTTGCAGATGCAACTACCTCAGTCCCGTTGCTTTTAGACAGACAGCTACACTTGCACCAAGGCCAGGAGACACCACACCGAATCCTAACTGCACTGCACGTGACCCTGTGATGCAGAATGCAACCCTGTGACCTCCCTCTCTGCTTCTTGAGAGGCAAACTGGGGTCTTGCCTCAGGCTGCAATGACATAGTGCCAAAAGGATTCGAGGTCTCACCCTGCCTCCCATTCCTGGGCTACATTATTAAGTCATGCTTCTATTTAGTTACATGAATCTCACTTTTTATTACAATGCATCACTGTGTACCAGAGTTTTAACAATAAAACTTACTTTATGATTTTAAGTATCCTTCTTTGGATAAAGACAAGAGCATTTTCTTCTAAAATACACTCCCATCTTGCAATGTAGTGTTGAATGTCTAGCTGAAAGACTATTTATGGTCTGCATAGTTATTCTTTCAGGGTATGACGACATCCTCAGCAAATGCATAGACCAGAACATGTAAATTATTCTTCCTGAAAATTCGTTTAATTACTCTCAGATTGTTAAGCATCACCCAGTGGCAAATTTGTAACTGATATCTCTTGTCTGAAATTGATTTGCACACTTATTTCTTTTGTTAACTCACTGGGGTCTCTTACCTTTTGTGTCTACACAACAGAACTAAGGGTGTAAATATTTTAGGATTGAGAGAATAAATTATTCTAGCCAATTTGCCATTTTCTAAATCTGTATTTATTTACTTCTTAAAAATGACTTTTTTATTGCAAACAATACTCTTGTACACAGTTACACATCCTCTGGTATTACTTCAGAAGCAAAATACAATTTTCTATCCAACCTTTGATGTAGGACTTCAGCCTCATCTGCAGCCACCTTCTGCCCATGGCCGCTCTCCCTGACTTTGCAAAGGAGTGACCTTTTGAAGTTAACGCTGTTTTGTTCATTCAGTATTGCTACTCCAGGTAGCTGAACATTATCAAGATGATCTGAGGCCTCTGAAAGCAAAAGGTTTAATCAGAGCCCCTCATTCAATCTTTGGAAGTATGCTTCAGAAAGACAATACAGACTTAAAATTGATTTCTTGCAGGACCTGTGAGTGGCTGCTGCAGAGAATAAGGAGATGGCACAGATAGGAGTCCCATGAGGAAAATCACTTTAACCTGAAGAACACTGGAATTCCCAAAAGCTGAATGGTGATGAAAGCAATTACCTGAAAACATAGGCAGTGTTTTGATATTTTTTGCTACTGCATTTTCTTCATGGCTTTTAGAGCTGCTTTTCTCTTAATTCCAGTAGTAAAGCCAGCACCTGCAGCTTGCTGCCGTCTATCAGCTAAGCAAGTGGCCAGTATTACCCTTTGGATATGGTGGATCAGGCCCTTAATCTGAACAGCACTGTCTGTAATGAATCAAAAAACCTCCAGGGCATTCTCATGTTTTAGGCACAAGCTGCTTCTAATATCCAAACAGTCATGAACTCCTGGTCACATATTCAAACAGAGCAGGAAATACCTCCCTTTCTAAATTTCTTTCACCTATGCTGTCAGTTCCTATTTTCATTAAATGGGCAGATTTGCCTTCCCTCACATATCCAGTAAAAGCAACCTGCTGTGGTGGAAGGTGTCTCTGCCCACGGCACAGGTGTTGGAATTAGCTGATCTTTAAGGTCCCTTCCAACCTAAACCCTTCCAAACCAAACCAACCAGTCTGTGACTCTATTTTTTTTTGTTTGGGCTCTCAGAGTTGATCACCTAGCTACCAAACAACACACCCTGATCTTCTGAATAGTACCTTTATTAGGACTGTTGTTCTAGAGACACTTCTCTATTCAAATTCAAACAAATTTTTGGACATATACAGATATTGAGGTAAAGAATGGAAATGGACATAACTGATTATTTTTCTATTTGAAAACAAGTTTTCCTGCTGTTCTAGACAGATGGAAAGGAAAAAATATAGTACTTAATGAGGTGGGACATATTGTACTTCTTGACAGCACTGCTGAGCCAGAATACCATTTTTATCATGAAAATCAATGCAGTAAACAATGTGCCTTTCAAATACAGATTTAAAGTAAAAACCAATATACAAACCAACCCATCTCACCTAATTTTCTCATAACATAGTGGCTTTATTGCCTTGAGTTGTATTTATTACTGCTCCTTCCTCCTCCCATTTCCTACCCCACTCTTTTTTCTCAAAAGAGAAGATAGCAGATGCTAGCAGAGCAACCTTCAAGATAAAAATACCTAAAAAACCAATTTCCAATGCCCAATTTCCCATTCTTTCAAACCACGGTCCTAAAGGAATATGGTCATGCACTGCAGCCTCATAACCGAGCTCTGGTCAGTGTGGGACGTAGTTTTACACTGCCAGAATAGAAATGCTTTTCTAACTGCACGAAAAAGCTTACAAATTATAAACTTACAAAGTTTTAGAAACTCTCTGCTGCCAAGGTTAAATTACCTCCTGCTCTGAAAGCAAAGATTGAAACCATCTGGGAAGAAAAAAAAAATGAGGTGTCAATTATCTAGAATGAACTCGTGCTTTACATACAGCTTATTAATAAATATATGGTCAGACCACAATAATTCTACTGAGCCAACCCAGCCTATAGAAAACTTATTTTATGCATGTGATTTGGGAAGCATTAAGAAAAGAAGGCTCATCCAGGGCCAGTGCAGTCACCTGGAAGAATGTTGTTAGCTGGGATGGAGTTCAAAGGACTCTAATGGGTAAAATCAGGTATCTTTGGTTGCCAGCATCAGAGTTAACAAAAACTGGGATCTTCTACACTTACTCCCAGCTGCAGAGAAGCCAAAGTTACCTTGACTATCAATGCTCATCAGCAGGTTGGAATTTTAGTAGTCCAAGGTCTACAATTCTTCCTCTCTCAAAAGCCACAAAGATGGCGAAATGAGATGACTACTGGAGCAGCACTCAAAAACATAGCTTTTGAAATTTCAGAAAGCCAACTCAGATTCTTTAAATGTGATTTTGGAATAATTTTAATTTAATTGTAATGTTTTGCCTCAGAGTTTTTGGGCCTGTGTGTTTCAATTAACATTTTCAAGCCAAAACCTAAAAGCATTTTGCTGTAAGTAACCGTAGAAGCTAATGTAAAAGCTAATGGATAAGGCACAAAGGAAAATAAGAGCCCCAAAGAATTTACCATCTAAGGGCTCATTAAATTCAGTGGGACTACTTCCAAGATAAAATGAACACTTCTAGGCTGAGTATTTGTGAGATCAGTTTCATATTGCAGACATAAGATACAAAACTTCCCCTTGAGACTGGGAGAATAATTATGCATAACAGGAGGCATGTACTCACTTACTGAACTCCACAGCAAAGCTTTAATGACAACAGGAGAGCACTCTGTTGTCTTCTTATGCACCCTCACTCACACCTCTACATATGTGTATAAATAGATGTTTTATCCTTTTTAAAATATATAATTGTGTCTGGGTATGTGACTTCCAATCACATAATATTGAAGTCTCTCTATATTTGCATATATAATTATTTATTCAAATCCAATCCATCAATGCTGTATAGCATATGGTACAATAAGAATTCCTAAGCTAAGAAAGCAAGGGGGCAGCTAGAAACCAAGTCTTTCATACAGATTTGCAACTTCATTCTCAGAAGACATCAGAGCTCCCACTTCAGTTTTAGAGAAACATTGTCTCCTTAAGTACATGAAGTATTTCCTCTTTCTGTAGAAATTCTAGCTCCTGCTATGGTCAATGGAGAGTTTTCCTCTGCTTCCAAGAGGAATTAGATCAGGCCTTGCTCCATCCAAGCAGAAATCACACAGACAAGACTATGGTGACCCTGCTGATGCAGGGGTTACATATTTTAAAGCAGTAGATATCTCATGATCACCAATAAAGGAAAAAAAAAAAACCCAAAAATAACCCCAAACCTTCAAACAACTACAAAAACCCAAACCCCACATAACCAAGCTTATTGCTTCTATGTATTGTTTCACATGTAGCAAAATTCTCTCTTTTCAACCTCATGTACAATTTTAAACAATCAGGATCATATGAAAGTGAGAAAGTGGATATTGACCACTGCTTTGGGACTAGGCAGGTTAATATTCTGGCAAAATTTAAGATTTTAAACCTTAAAATTACAAGGGATTATGATCTGCAGGAAAACCTTTGCATTTTGCCAGGCTGTTCAAACTAGTTTCTGGTATTCATCCTAAGCTCCTACCAGGTTGGTTTTCTGTTTGTTTGAACAAAAATTTGGGATTTATGCAAACATTCCTGAAATACAATGAATTTGTATCTTTTTAAACAGGAGATTGAAAACTGCTTACCTGCCAACAAAATCATTAGAGCTTCATCAGTTAAAATCACATCCCACATTGCTCCCATTTAATCAAAAGTCAGTCTTCTTAAGTTAGTAAAAAGAAGTGGCTTATTGGCATTAGCTAACAACAACATTAAACAAATAAAAATATACTAATAGCTCATTCAAAATTAAGGCAAGAGCATAAAGGAAAACAAAATTAATTGGAGTAGACTCTTTTCTCCAAGAAACACAAAGAAAATACCATCAATTTTCAACAAGCATTGGCAGAGCACACATTTTGAAAATCACTTAAGATTTCATCATGGCAAAAGCAAGATAGCATCAATATTTTAGATTCTGTAACATCTGTTTACAGTCAAGAATTTTTTCTGAAGTACTATAAATTGGCAATTGTTTATGTACAGTAATGGACTCAATTACTCCTCCCCCAGATTATGCAATAAGCATATTCAGTAACTGAGATAATTAAGCAACACATATATACTCTGAGCTACTGCACAGCCTTGCCAGCATTAATTCTGCCAAATCAGAAGACATGCACACATTGCAATGTCATTTATTCACACTTCATTTTTCAGTACTTTGTCCTTCACTGTTTGCTTCTGTAATGCTAATGTACCATTGCCTTGCAAATAATTAAAATTATGGTCTGACCACATGCAGTTTGAAGAAATTAATGTGTGACCTTCAACACTACACAGAAACAAACACATGCTAGAAAACAAGGTTATGTAGCATTAGGAAATGCACTACGCAAACTTATGCACATTATAAAAGTCAATACACCAACCAAAATTTTAATACACCTTTTGATAGCACAAAGATGTGTGTGTTACATCCTTGCAATACAGAAATGGGTTTTTTTTGTTGTTTTTTTTTTTAAGTGTTCTTCAAAGTCACAGTTTAACCACCATAAATTGTCTCCAGGCTTTAAATCTGTCAGAAATATTCTCCTACTATTTTTTTTTTAGGCCAAACACTTAAGTTGCTGATAGTTGCCTTTGAAGGGCTAAACCTCCTCAAATTTACTAAATCCATGGCAGAACAAAAATGCTTCACATCACCAAACTCACATTACCTAACATCTCTTAGAACTTACTAATTGGGAGAGACTGAACGTCACTGCAGATTAATGCACCTCCTTTCAGTATGAGCACCTGAGTTGAATCTAATCTGCACAAAAGTGACTAAAAATCAATCTAATCTGACAGTGGTGAAATTATTATGTATAATTATATGCATTCTCAGATCCTTAGCTGGAGAAGACAAATTCCTTGAAACACTTCAAGAGAGGAATTTAAATATTTGTAGGGTTTGTTTGGGGTTTTTTTTGGTGTTTTTTTTTTCTTGTTGTTGCTGAGGTTTTTTTTTTTGTTTGTTTTTAATAAAAAAGCCATGCAGATACATTTTCAATCATAAAAGATGAAAGGTGATCAAGACAATATCTTCTGTTCATATCAGCCCTCAATATTTGCTACAGGAAACAACACATTCCCATGCCAGAAGTGTGCTGGAGGAAGGAAGGAATTGGGGGAAGGGAAAAACCTTGAAAAGTACTCAGATGCATAATTTTTAATTACCTGAAAATATGCATTACATTTTTAATGATGGGCTCTTCTCCATTAAAGGGGCAGAGATCTTAGCTTGCTCATATAATGACAATCAGCAACATTTTCTGTTATATATATCCACCTAATACAGGCAAGTAAACTCAGCCTTTTTACCAAATCCAGAGCAATGGACACAGTAGAGCATAACCCTGATTTGAGGCTACTTTTCCTTTTACCTCCCTCAGGCTGCTGAGCAATATTCACCTACAAATTAGAAAATATAAAAGACAATGCATCTATTTTTGTCAATAATCTCAGCAACAACACAACACCAAACAGTAATAAGAAAAAAAATGTAGTTTGTTTCAATAAGTATGATTAGTACTGAAAAGATTTAAATTGTTTTGCAAATTTTTTATTTTATAACATGATATACTCAACAGCACTCAGTTAACAACAATCTTCACCAAAATCTTTCTTCAAGCAGTAAAATGCATCCATTTACAATGCAAGTACTAAAAAAATCAAGACAGAAATTATTACATCATTGTATTTTGAGCATTAAAAAGCACAGAAAGGCCATGTGTCAGAACTTGGAACGTGACAGTGTGACTAAATCAACAAATTTGTATTTGGTGAAGATAATAGCTTCTCATGTCTAAGATAATCATATTGTTTGCTACTACTGTCTTAATTTTATTCCCAAATGCACATGGGCAGTAGAAATCCAGATGATACAATCCATCAGGATTTCCAGAAGTCTTAAGGAAGCTAAGAACCTACCAAAAAAATAATGAAGGCTCTTGCACAGATGAAGAATTTTTCAAAAATAGAATAAAATCAACTACAAGAGTTAGGGAAGTAAACAGTTCTCACAGAAATCTATCCTGGGACTTGTGCTGCTCATTGTATTTAAAAGAAAGCCTGAAAAGGAGATGTAGCAAAATGACAAAAGTTGCCACTTCATTATTTAGGGTGGTGAAGGTGAGGGCTTATAATAAAGAGCCACATACAGACCTTACACGACTTAGAAATTCAGCAATAATCCAGCACAGGAAATTAGCTAGAGATAAATTTTTAAAGACACACATGAGAATAAAGCTTTCCAAATTTCAAATATGCAGTTATTACAGTGTTACCCAGGAAGAGGGGCCTTGAGGTTAGGACAGCAGATTATGGAAACAAAAGCTTAGTGTGCAACAACAACATCACAAAAAGAAAAAAATATCACTTATTTGAAAAGGAATTGAGAATAAAACAAAGAACATCTCTTTGCTACCTATACAGTGACTGCATCTTAACTTCTATATGACTTTTGTGCCCTCTATCTGAAAGGATGTAGAGCTCAAAATGTTCCAGAGAGGGTAACAAGGAAAATCCAAGCATCGTCTACTATATAATAAATAGCTACATAAACTAGAATTTTTGAATCAAGACACAGAAATGTTTAAGAATTAATAAGGTAAAGGTTGATAAAGTCTTTAGCTGTGGAGAGGATGGGTCTATAATGTCTGTCTAAAAGAATGAGATCCAAGAAGCATCAAATGAAGATAAAAGGGGGTCAGAAAACCAAGAGAAAGATTTTCACACAGGTGATGGAGCTGCAAGAGATTCTGGTTGTGGAATACCATGAACACCAATAGCTCAAACTTGTTCAAAGGGCACCAGATAAATTCAGGGAACTGGAATATAACAAAAGCTACTAAATACACAGAAACCATCTACAGAAAATGTATCATCCTGTGTAGTTGCCCTGTTTGTACAGTATTCCCTGCACATCTGCTTTCAGCTCCCACTGGGATGGTGCACTGGGTTAAACAGTCTGACCCTGTGCAGCCAGCCTCACACTCTCACTGCTCTGTGTGAAGGCACATGCATTTAACGAATAACCATGGAACTGACAGAATCACAGAAAACAGAACTGCAAAAATTCTTGAGAGGTCATCTAATCTACTCTCCTGTCTCTGGGTAGAATCAGTTGTGCATGATCTTTTGTGGCAGATGTCTAACCTGTTTTTCAAAACCTTCAAAAGCAAGCTATTCTAGTGTGAAGCAGGCCTTCCCTGAAAAAAAGCTCTTTGTAATACAACCTGAATCTTCCTTGCTGCAAAGTTAATCCCTTTATTTCTTCATTGTTACAGACACAGAGAGAGATGGTCCCTCCTCTTTTGCAGTGGCCTTTCATATCCTTGGACTTATCTACCAAAACCTAGAAAGAAAACCCAAGCCCTCTCAAATTGTTGTCACTTTATCGTTGAAAGAAAAAACCACGCATTGTTCCTTGCAAATACCAAAATTCCTCTATATATTCCCACTTGAGTGCATCACAGAAAGTAACAAAACAGATTCTTCTAGTAGGTACATTATTATAAAAACAAAAAAACAAAAACCCAAAACAACAAAACAAACAAACATACCCCCAACAAAAACAACCAAACATACCCCCCAATAATAACCAAACAAGCAAAACCCCAACAATAACCAACCAAACAAAAAAACCAACCAAACAACAAACTAAAAACCAAAAACACACAAAAAACCCGACAAACACACAAACCCAAAAATGTGTGAAGTCTGTTTAACATACAAAGAGTGGGCTATAGCACATAATAAAATGAGTTCATCTACAACAGGCAACAGAGAACAGCTCCTGCAGGAATTTCCTCCAGTCCTCCTTATCCTTATGTCACATAGATAACCCAAATCCTCAATCACTCTTCATAGACTGCACTCCCTAGACCTCAGAGGATCCTCTTCTTCTCTTCAAGAGAGGACAGATTTGGAGAGAGCCCAGAGGTGTAATGCCCAAAGCTAGACACAGCATTCAAATTGAGCCTAACCAAAGCTCTGACAAGTGAAGGGAACACTGCGTGTGCCTCGCAGGCTTCCTGCTTGTGTGACGTGTGCGTTCCAGGGCACTGCAATCCTGCTGATTCACAGCAGGCTCATAAATCACCCAGGATCTGCACTGCCTTCTAGTGCAATTGTTATCCACTCATTTTTACCCCAGCCCATGATTTCTGTAGCTCAAATAATTCTCTTTTTTTTTTTTTTTTCCTTTCACACAGAACAGTTTCTACTACTAAAGAAGAGACATTCTTTTTAGGAATTTTAGCCTTGCACTGACACTAAGCAGTATCAATTTGCTTCTTTTGGTCACTTCACATCCTATAAGGATTTCCCAGGATCAACAGATGTGACTTTTAAAATCACTGGCTGTAGAAATTTAAGTGCTTGTCTGTACTGATTTATTTACATATATGTAAATTTTTTTTAAAAAAGAGAAGCCCAGAAACATTTTCTCTAAATTCTAATCTTATGCTCCAACTGGGCTTCTCTTGAGTATCTGCACATTTAGTTACGGCTTTTTTGTCTATCCAATCATCTAGTAGCACAGTAGCATCTTAGAGCAGACCTTGGGGGCAGTCTGACTAGTTCAGTGCACACCAGAGTAACTCATCTAGCACTTGAAGTCCTAGCTAGCATTCAGAGAAAAAAACAAGTGAGACTGACAAACAACCACCAAAGTCAAATTGTCATCAAGCACATGTCAGACCTTGGTTGAATTCCATACCTTCACCTTTTGAGTTTTTCCTTGTGTTGAGAATTAAAAGCCAGAAAAGCAAGTAGCACCCACAGATTGCCCACTAACAGTTAGAGACACTGTTGGCATTCCTGACTTACTCAAATTGGTATCCCAATTGCAGTAAAAATGCTGCGGGCTTAATGCACAAGCAAATGCAAAGTTACTAGAGAATTAAGAGTGCTATAGCACCAGAAGACTTGTTGTAACAAGCAAAGACGCATGAGCTAATCCCTCTGAGCAATTTATTCAGTGACTTCAACCTCTGTTCTGGTAATGAATTCAATGGGACATTTTTATTTCTGTGAATTTATTCCCTAGAATTATTAATAAATTCATTATATGACCATGCTCAGTCTCCAGATTGCTTGCAAACTAATAGCCATCCCACCAAGATTATATGTTCATAAATCAGATTACTTATTCAGCTAATCCACATATTTTTCAATCTACAAACCCACAGCATTTTCAAGGTGGTTACTACATTAAAGATTATGCAAATGAGTATCATGACATTTTTATCTTTCTCAGCTGAGCATTTCAGAAATCAAGAACTTGTTCACATGAATAACTGCAGAAAACATTCATCAGACTCTGAATGCAAACTAAATAGGGAAATTCTTAACCCATTTTTACTTTCAAAAATATAAGATTAAATTTAATATGATAAACAAATTCATAAAGCTTTTGAGACAGTAACTAAATATACAAAATATTGCATAATAATTAATTATGTGGGATATACAGAATACAGGATTCCATTAACTTGCACAATGGCCAGTTTCTTCATTTCATACTGCATACAAACAGAATCATGTTTAAAATCAACATCAAATACTACATACAATTTTTTTCCCCCACATAAAACTCTATTTTACCATAGTGAAATCTGTATTTAACACAACCTTTTGGAGGTTGGATTTCCTTGTTTCTCAGTGTTTTGGTAAAACCTGCCAGGCATAGCACGAATACCATTTTTGGTCAGTAGTCCACACGTCAAGTAACAATACTGATAAGTAGCTGGTGTACTACCAACATAACTTTACCGAAGTTAGTAGCAAAATTTCAAGTAAAGTACAGCTAAACTGCAAACAGAACAGCACGTTGATTCTTTTTGCTCATTTCTGATGTGTCAAATCTGTCACATTTTAAAATAAACTTTGAGAAGGAGAGGCTACTAGGAAAATGACAAAAGGCATTTCTAAAGACCGTATTTTTCCTTTTGTGTTACTAAGAATATAAAAACAGCTTCAGGAAGATTGCATTGTATGTTAGACATTTGATGTGTGCAGTAAAAAGGCCTTTAATATTACCAAAGTAGTCTCCTTAATCCACAGCTCAAATACCTATTTTAAAGGCATTTGGCATTATATTTAAACAAAGCTAGTGCAGTGCCTGCAGCTGCAAATTGCAGGGAACAAATGCAAATCACAGAAGTTCACACTGCAGGCTCTGAAAAGTCATCAAAGCCTCCAAGTACTTTTAAAGAATAAGGCACAAAACACCACCAAGAACCCACAAACTACCCTGCAGGAATCCATTGCTTTTTACCTGACAGAGCAGTGAATACAAGAACTTCAACCCTTCCTCTTTCCAGAGCCCCTGTGAAAATTCAAATGACACCCAGTAGACACATACACAACCAGAACAAGGAAGAAACAGTTATTGGGGTTTTTTTAATACAACTTGAATCTTTTTGAAGAGTTAAAACCATACGAATCATAGCACAAATTGCACCTGTGCAATGCTGCTAAAAATGGCTACATTAACAGAAAACTTGTGTGAGCGTGTTGGATACTGTTGCCAGGAAATTTTAATAGTACAAATTACTATGTAACCATCACTAGAAGCTATTTCTTAACGGCCACAGCTTCCCATCTCCATTTCAACCTACCGTCCAGTAAAAGGTTATTCCCACTTCATAGGTACAAAAAACACCCACCCAAAAAACAGGGAGAGGTTATGTAAGGATTCTAAACTCTTTATTCTAATTCAATGATATACAGAGGGATTATACATATTCTTTTGCATCATTTTAGCTACCCGATAATCTTACAAACTGCAATACAGACAATGAGTAAAGCCACAATTTCGTCTTTAATCCTCCCATTTTTCTTCAGTACAGAAGTAAGAATAATAGGAATATTGAAAGCTAAACAGCCAGGAAGGATGCAGGTTGTGTACTGAGAGAGATTTAAGTTCAAAGCTTGAAAAAAAATACCCAGTAACAGATACTAGCCTTTTCCTTTTGATGGAGCTGAAGAATACCCAGGAAAGCATCCAGCACATTTCTTCCCAGGCAGCCTGAATGTGTCAGTCAGAAGGCCTCCCTCCACAGGCAGCCACTCCACTAGGCCAGCTCACCTGTAGGAAGCTGAGAGCTGGCACAGCTCTCGACTTGCTGGGAAGCGGCGCTTGGGGCTGGGGCAGAGAGCAGCTCTGACTCACACGGCTGCTGGGGACCTTGCTCTCTCCACTCATGCTAAAGATATTTCTGCTGGCTTTTCAAACTTTTTTCTTCCTCCATGGAAAAAAATGCATCTTAAACTGTGAGATACCCATCACCCTTCACATGCCTCAAAAAGCTTCACACTGTACTAATCCCCTACCCCTGATGAGAAAACTATCATGGTCAATTTTCATCCAGCCAAAGGGTAAAAAAAACCCTGAAAACACAAACCAAAGAAACCAAAACCCCACCTCACAAACCTGGGATAGGAGCCTGAGATATTCTACCCTAACTCAGAAGATTCCTGCATTTTGCCCCAAATATTACTAAAAAAAGTACCAGAGGCCTTTCCAGCTCCGTAAGTCTATTACAGACAGGCAGGTTGGTGACTGTTCACATCAAAAAGCATGTGGAGTTGTTGCTGAGCTGTACTTAATTTTCTTACCGGCAAGGTAGCATATAAAAACATAGCTTGCAGTACCAGTAAGGGAAAGGTATTCAACTCAAGCCACGTTCAAAATTAACAGCAGCAAGAGCCTTGTTGCACCAAGCCAGGTTAGGAATTACAATTTGCACTCGTTCAAATGAGCCCTCAGCTGTATCACAAAGTGAGTGTTTATTTAAGTGTGTAACAGGAACCCAGCAAGATACATATGACACTTATTCAACAGAAAAGCACCTCTTTGTTTTCAGCAGGGCTGGTTGTAGACAGCCACTCAAAGGAGCAGGGAGAATGTACCCACACTGTGGTCCCCCCTTCTCTCATTCCTAATTCTATTACTCATCCCCCACAGACACCGTCACTGTTGACATTGCCATTGTCCCTATTTCTCTATGAGTTATGAGTTAATTCCAGGATTGTAAGGAGGTGGATTGAGAACTGGCTGAACAGCAGATCCCAGAGGGTCATAATCAGTGGCACAGGGTCCAGTTGAAGGCCTGCCACTTGTGGTGTCCCCCAAGGTTCAATACTGAGCCCAGTATTGTTTACATTGCTCATCAGTGACTCAGACAAAGGGGCAGAGGCCTCCTCAGCAAGTTTCTTGATGACACAAAGCTGGGAGGAGTGGCTGATACCCCAGAAGGCTGTGCAACTCTTCAGAGGGACCTCAATAGGGTGGAGAGATGGGCAGAGCGGAACCATCTGAAATTCGACAAAGGCAAATGCTGAGTTCTGTACCTGGGGAGGAATAATCCCAGGCTCCAGTACAGGCTGGGGGCTAAGCTGCTGGAAAACAGCTCTGTGGAAAAGGACCTGGGGATCCTGGTGGACAACAAGCTGACCATGAGTTGTCCATGAGCCATGGCCAAGAAGGGCAATAAGACCCTGAGCTGCACATTAGGAAGAGCATTGCCAGCAGGTCAAGGGAGGTGATCCTGCCCCTCTATTCAGCCCTACTGAGGCTGCCTGTGGAGCGCTGTGTCCAGTTCTTGGCTCCTCAGTAAAACAGAAACATGGAGCTCTTGGAGCGGATCAACATCTCTCTTACGAGGAAAGGCTGAGGGAACTTGGCCTGTTCAGCCTCGAGAAAAGACAACAGAGAGGAGACGTCATGAATGTGTGCCAGTATCTGAAGGGAGGGTGTCAAGAAGATGGATCCAGGCTCTGCTCAGTGGTGCTGAGCAATAGAGCAAGAGGTAACAGTGAGAAACTGATGCACAGGAAGTTCCCACCTGAACATGAGGAAGAACTTTCTTTACTGTGCAGGTGACCGAGCACTGGAACAGGGTGCCCAGAGAGGGTATGGGGTCTCCCTCACCAGAGATACTCAAGAAGTATCTGGACATAATCCTGTGTTGTGTTTCTGGGATGACTGTGCTGGACTAGGGAGGTTGGACCAGATGACCCACACTGTGGTCCCCTCAGCCTGACCCATTCTGTGATTCTGTAAAGAATTTGGTAGTGTGTAAAATTCTGTTGTACTTAATATTGCTGCAATACACATGGGCGTTGTGATTTCTTTAGTAAACCAATTGATAAAAATGGAGACAGATAAGAAAATACCTGGCTAAGCACTATATAAAAACTTTCACTGATGCAGCACGTTAAGTCTCTGCATGATTCACTTGCATTAAAGATGCTCCTCTCAGTAAAAACATCCCTCTGATAAGGTATGCTTCCTATTTAATTGGGCATGCCTGGGAGCTGAGCACGCAGCATGTGCGTGGGAAAGGGATGGGACCCAGCCCTGGGAACAAGAAAAGGCTGACTAAGACAAGATCAACGTTTTGAGCACATAGCAAAGCAGATCTGGCTTCATCAAGGGACACAAATCCCCTGCAACTCCCAGTGCCCCTGCTAATTCCACACTCAGGTCACCATTTTGAGCATGCTGTCAATTGAAGCAAGAAGAAATGCAAACTGCAGAGCACACACAAGCCTGAAATACTCACTGAGGGCAAAAGCAATCCAGTTCACCAGTTGGCTTTGTGGTACTGCTGGCAGCCTGTGTGCTCAGACAGAAAGACAGCAGCTACAGTTGGGAAGGAGAATATGGGACTTGGATGTTTGTACAAGGCCCTGCTTATGCCCCTGGAAAGCAAATCTTGTCCCGCTCTTCTGCTACAAACACAGGTGCCTGGAACACAGCCTGGAAGTCCGGGCTTTTGTCTTCAACTCTCTATCAGGCCACCTTCAAAGTTTTTGTTTTACACAGCACTGCCTGGCACCCCTACTGTGCCCAAGCTCAGTCCTCATTACTGCACCGTCTATAAACGTGACCTAATTTTTATGCCTGAATATCAACTTCTTGGACCTATGCCTCTCGGCAAGGCATGTGCTGGGACAGGATCTCATGCAGCTGCAGCTGGAAATCTAGCAGACTGGCACAACACAGAAGCAGCTCAAACTAACATGGCAGTAAGTTGACCAGCATGTTGAATGCAGACACATGCAAGCACTAAGTTCTGAAGTTGCCTCAGTCATTAAGCAGCTTAAGATCTGTGCAACATCACCTCATCACCAAGCACTTCTCTGGGGCATGGTGTGAAACAGCACAGAGAGTAAGAGGACTGCGAAAGCTCTTTAGAGCACAGTCCAAATAACCTCAAATCTATTCTGGTATTTTTCTCCAGTGCAAAATTATTCCAGATTCCAAGAAGAGGAAAAATCACTGGACCAGGCCACTAGCCACGACAAAACATTGTGGAAGCAAACAAATTTTCAGCAGTATGAATTACGCAAACAGGCAATCAGTATCAGCCAGCTGCAGTTAGATTCTGAAATTTTTAATGTTAACCGTAATAACTTGCATTTTGAAAGGCTACACAGTTAGAATCACAGAATTGCCGAGGTTGGAAGAGGTCTTTAGTATCATCAAGTCAAACTATCAAGCAGGCAGCATCTCTGTAACCCCTAAACCACATCATCCAGTGCCAGATTCAAGCACTTCTTAAACACCTCCAGGGATGGTGACTCCACCACTTCCCTGGGAAGCCTATTCCAATGCCTGACCACCCAAACAGTGACTTTTTCTTCTAACACTCAATCTCAATCTTCCCTGTCTCATCGTAAGGCCACTTCCTCTGGTCCTCTCTGCAGTCACGGTGGTAGAGACAGAGCCCACCTCCCTTCAGTCTCCTTCCAGGGAGTTGTCGCAGCTCAGCGCGGCCGGCCACACTGAGCGCTGGCTCGGTTTGTCAGAGTTCACCACCTGGGAGCTGAAAGGAGCAGTTAAACCCCACTGTGGATTTAATCGAGACAACTGGAGAAAAACGGACACATCTGAGACTTGCACACCATTCTCATCGTACGAAGGCATTTCACATAAACTTTTATCTCTCCTTACTCAGGCGTAAGACCTGCCCGGAGGCAGAGCGCGGCGTTTACACGGAGCACACAGAGCCCCAGCGCTGGCCCGGCGCGGGGACGGGGCCCCATGGCCCAAAGTACAGCCCAGGTTCAGCCGCTCCCGCAGCTTTTACAGCTCACCTCCCGAACTGCTGCAAAGGCCTCTGCGCTTTAAATGACCCAGACCCAGCGCTTCTTCCAGCACCACTGACCCTCTAGGGTGAGAAGCCCCACACCTCGACACACTTCGCTACCTCCCACGCCCACGGGCTACCCCGGGTCCGAGGCTGCCACTGCAGCCAGGTCTCTGAGTAGGGGCCCGCAACTCCGTAGGGCAACAAGGAGGAGGCAGAACTGATTCCTAGGAGACTCGAAGGAAGGCCCCAAGCACGGCCGCTCCGAGCTCGAAGCCTCACAAGCGCCAGCCAAGCCCCGCTCGCCCTCGGCCTCCCCGACCAGCTCCGGCCGGGGGTGGAGGAGCCGCGCCGCCTCCACTGCGCATGCGCGACCGCTGCACCGCCACGGCCGCCGGGGAGGGGGAGCGCTCCCGGCCTGAGCGCGGAGCGGGGCGGCATGGCGAGCCTGGCCCCCGCCGCCGCCTCGTCTCCCGCCGGCACCGCGTCGCGCAGCAAGAAGCGCCCGGCGAGCCCGGGCACCGGCGGCGGCCCCGCCAAGAAAAAGAAGGCGACGGCGCCTGGCGGCTCGCAGGTAACAGTCAGAAGGGAGCAGCCAGCGCGCATGCGCGGTAGCGACCTGCCTGTCCCCGCCCTTTTCCGCCGCGCAGGGATGGGTCCCGCAGCCCCATCCCGCCGGGACTGACCCCGCTCCCGGTGCCAGCGGCCGTCCTGGGACACGGCAGCACCTCGGCCCCCCTGCGTCCTGTCCAGCCCCTGGCCACGCTGGGAGCTGCCGAGCCCCCTGCGGTGTCCCTCGGGCCGGCGGGGCCCTTCAGAGGTCGGGACGCCGACTGTCGGGCCTTCCTTCATCCCGCTTTAGCGTGCAGGTTGTGTCCCCTCCCCTCCATGTGCACAGCTGGACCGGTGGTGTCGTTCTCCGCCCTTCCCCGGACCGGGTGCGGCCGGATGAGGCAAAACTTAACCGGGATGCGTTGGAAGCTGCGTTGGTGACCACAGAGATGCCGTGTGTGGTCACACAGGGCTGTGTGACACTTCCTGACCCAGCCGCCCCGCAGCTCGCTGTTCCCTGCCCTCGCCCCCAGCAGCGGCTCTGTACGCGAGGTTGTGCCGGGCCTGAGCTCCGTGCTACCCCCAGATTCTCAAATCTCTGACCCTGCGTGATGCCGATTTTAGTGTGAGGCAGCTGAGCTGTCGTGGAGGCACAATTCAGCAGCTGCTAGATCTGCTGTGTGCAGCACATGTGGCCTTCTCTCAGTCGGACTGAGTGGATAGAAGATTGTACATATGACATGCAGATCTAACCTCAGAGCCTGAGTTTTGGGGAACAGGGTCAATCAGGGAGGAAGAAGGGCTATTACTGTCAATTTGTCCTAAACTCCAACCCTCAATCCCAGCGGGTGGTGCAGCCTCATTTTCTGCATTGTGTGACAGCAGCACCCATCCCCAATTGATGTCATCTGCCTCTTGATGATGGGGTGTAGATCACACCATTATAGAAATAAGCAATCCCTCAAACCATTCTGCCTCTTGATGATGAGGTGGCATCTCATGCTCCAAAATTAAGTGCTAGAAGATGTTCAGAGTGAGCGTGTACATGACATCTGTTCACACTTTAGATGCTATTATGTCTTGGATTAGTTCTAGGATTTTGGTAGCTACAGTGGTCAAAAAAGGGTTGGATAAATGGCAGATTATTTTCATCTACCTAGAAATGATTCTTCTCAGAAATATTTCATGAGCTATAACAGTAGCATAGCTACAAAGTCTGCCCTACTGCCAGTTACATTGCTTGTTTTCACATGAGCCTCCAGATCAGGGGAGTGCTTATGCATTTTTCAGCAATCTTCTCTCCAGGCAAATAAAAGCCATTGTGCACGCACGAGAGCACGGACACAAACTCTTCCTCGTTTGAATGATGCTCTTGTTTTCACTCCAGTTATATGGTTTCGTTTCTGGTGGGCTTTTCCTAGGACATGGAGTACACACCATAGTGCTTAATGTTGCTAAGCACTGCACCACAACTGAAAAATTACTGCCTGACATGATCATGTTTGACAACTTTTTCAAGGTGTGATAGAGATCATGATCTAAATTTTCCACTGTGGAGCTGCCTGGTCTATGCACGTGTGTGTGTGTGTATGTATGCAGATATAAAGCATTATATATTGATATATAACTTAAATGTGTATAAAATAATTTGTGCTTAAATGACTTCCCCACACCCTTCGGCCTCTAAAATTGTTTGCCAAAGTTCACACCAAACTTAAGCTTGTGGACAGCTTCCAGTGTTATGAGACAATCCATGATTTCTTACTCAAACTGGATTTCAATAGTGTGTGATAAACACTTTTTGTAATACTTCTCACAAGTCATTTCAATGAAGAGAGAAGTAATTTCATCCAAGTCATCGTACACATTCATTGACTTCAGCAGTGCAGATCAAGCCCACAAGGAAAAGAAAAAAATGTCTCAGAAAATGTGTAACCTCAGGAATGGGACAAGAAACAGCTCATTCTGGCAATCCTATTCAGTGTTACTGGCTAGCTCTGGAGCAAGCCAGTTCAAACAGAAATGAAATGGGGGCTCTGCATGTTTTGAGTTAAAAATGTTGATTATGCTATAGCTTACCAAAACTTATCATGCCATAGCTCAGCATTAAAAGGTTTATATTTTAAGTAAACTGACATAATTTCCTTGGTTAACTAGCAAACTGCAGGTAAGAGAATCCCTACTGGGAGGTTTAAAACTACCTGTGGGGGTCAGCTTAGATCTGGGGACCCCCTGTTGTATTAAGTAGTAACTTCTGCTGAGAACCTTGTGCTGACCTACATGAAAATACACTTTACATTGTGCCAACTGTGAACATGCCCATGTCTCTGATTCCATCTTTGTGAAATTAAACAAAAAGGGATTTTTGTTAGTTTGCAAATCACATACTTAGTTTTTCTCTCATGTGCTCTATGTCTTAAGCAGTTGTCACAATGGTCACCCTGAAAGACACGCTGGTCTGGTAAAACTAAATTTCAAGAATGTATTCATGTTTTTATATAACAAATCTGCTTAAGCATAGCAATGTAATCAACTAGTTTGAATAACTGTGTATATCCTACAAGAATACAATTATCACACAGCATACAAATTTGTATAAATCCCATTTTGATTTTGTTTCTCCAATATGTGAATTGCTACTTTCTCTTAGATCCACCTTAGGAACATTACCAAAAAACATCCTTCATCTTTTTGTTTGGTTTTTTTTCTTTTTTGAGCGTTGTTCTAATAACACCAAGGTTGTGGGTTCATTTCCCATATGAGCCATTCACTTGAGAGCTGGAATTGATGATCCTTGTTGGCCCCTTCCAACTCAGAACATTCTGTGTGATTTGTGTAAGTTACCAACCCAAAGGTATTGAGTCATGTTTGTTTTGGAAGCTCATTGCTCATAGAGCTTGTCAGTCATGTCTACAGAAGGAGACACATGCTTTTTGGACATAATGCCTGTATTTAGCAAATGTAATATTAAAAGTGAGCTTACAGGAAAGCATGATTACAAATTGATTACTTCACTTTCATCAGCATTGCACAATTATTCCTCCTATGCCGTTGTGCCACTGCAAAATACCTCAGTCTTTGCTGCAGCCATGTTGGGGATTATTATGTATATTAAATGGTAACATTAATGTGTCAAAACCGGTGATTTACACAGCACCATTCCCTGAGACATCCCTGCCCAGTGGTTCCCAGTAGCTGCTGATTCAGCTCCATCCCTGGCTCTTGTGCAGAGTTGTTTCCAGGTCTCCTGTCTCATTAATTACTATCACTTAACCTGGGATAGAATCTTTGATACTCACCTTAAAATGCCACTAATTGCTCTACCTTAATGTTCACACCATTATTTTTATAAATTATACTGCAACAGGAAGCTTTTAAAAGAGTATATTCTAGATCAAGGTGTAAGTAATGAAGTAAAATGCTTTTCTGTGACAGCTAACAATCTTTAAAGATAGAATTTGCAGTAAGGTAGGAGAATGATTTGGAAGAAAAAGTTTCTGATTTTATCATAGGAAAAATTAAATTAAAGAGACAAAATATGCTAAATAATATGATAAATTTAATTTGCTTACATTATTTGTGAATTAACTTCAGACTTAAACGTGTGAAGTATTTATATTGATTTTACCTATAATTATTATTATTGCAGCAGTACTACTGGTATGTTTACTTAATGCTTTTGGTGTTTCTCATTCTATGCTTAAAAGCAAAAAACTATACAACAATGTTAGAAAATAAAATCAAACCACCTTAAGTTACTATCCTGTTAAATAAACTCCTCTAATGCACCACACAAAAATAAATTGAGTGACTGATACAACTAGAACTCCATTTTTACTTTAGATGTATCTATCTATATTATGATGTCTTTATCTCATAAACTGATGATCATCAGATTTCACAGTTCTGATAGGCAGCTGTAAGTTCAACAAGTGGACTTAAATATACACATATTGACATAGTTACTGTTATGTATTCAAAAGCTGCCCACTGAAGGCAGGGAGCTTATCCTAGCACATAAGCAGCACAGAATCTGACCCTAAACATCAGTAAATTTAATCAATTCTCCTGTTACACTATTTTACCAAGCCTAGCACTCTTAGTATGAAACCATTAAATCAATTTAAAAATAATTTTTTATAAAGGGCCCATTTGATCAGGGTGTTAGTTCCTGAAAATCGAGGTTAGGATGAATGAGTTTAACTACAAAATCTGCAAATACCACTACAGCTACTGAGCTGAGCTGCTGCTGTGACTGTGTTCTGGGACAACCTCTTAGAGAACCTCCTTCAGCGTGGCACGGTATGACAACTTTCTGAGTGAAAATTAAACATAACTCACCACTTCAGACCTTGTTTACTGCAATAAGTATGATACCAAACTTATTCTAATTATTTTCTTATTATTCCATGTTAGATTTTCTGCTACAGAAAAGTGTGGTTCTCCTTTGTACTTGGAAATCTCATTAACAAGCAGCATTTCTCACCAATCCACCTGCCCTGAAAGACAGAAGGAACCTGACACAGCATACAGTAGGGAGATATAAGTACACATCTATTTGCCAGGTTCTTAAAAAGCTATAATATTATGCTCTAGACTACACTTTTTGTTTTAAAACCTCTCTCATCCTGTAAGATTGTAACAGTAACCAAAAAATACATTAATTTAACCAGTGAAGCAGTTCCAGTCTGAAGCTACTGCTTGTCTGGAATGATATCTTGAAGCAATACAATGTGTTCCCACAGGTTGTTAATTCAAACCTAATTAAATTGATTTAAATGACACTTCCATTGCATAAAATATAGATACCATGATATATTGCAGGTGATTGCTAGTTACTGATAAAAACTGCTAAGTGAGCTCTTCGAGTTCACCCACTTGCACAATTATACGAAACCCTACCCAAGACTTTTGGCTCTTACAAAACTAGCAACCAGTTCAAAACAAATTGTCATGTGTTAACAAGAGCTTTAGCAGGTAGCATTTCAGTTGGCAGAGCTGTCCCACACGTATTAACGTGCTCTGGCATCACAGTGCTTGTCACCAGACCACGGAGCAATGAAAATCCCCCAGACCTGGAGCTCTCAGAATGAAGCTCTCAGAGGGTCAGCGCTTATAGCTAATCCTTTCAGACTCTGCACCACAAAGATACTTTCTGCAACAAAGCTGATAGTGAATAGCTGGAATACTCTTCCCAAAATACATCTTGTTTTCAGGCAGTCCACTAAGGAGAAACGGGATTATCCTGAAGCACCAGTTTTTGTCACTTGTACATTTGAAGTTAAATCTGTTAAAGAACCAGAACCCCTCCAGTCCCAGATGGGGGAAAATGGTAATTAAAAGACAAAAAGCAGATTTTCTACAGAAATCTGGCAAAATTTATGTGTGTGTTTTAAGCTTAGCTTTATTTTTAAAAGGGATTTGCTTTTATAGAGCAATCTATGCTAAAATGGAAACTGTCAAAACAGAGCTAAGAATTAACTTTGCTTGACATTTATCAAATTTTGAAGGCTTCAGATGATCTGTAATCATAAAAGTATGTGAATTTCTAAACCAGACTATGCCAATCTCAGAGAATTACGTACCTCTCCCAACCAAATGTGAACAGATTTTAGAGTAAACACAGATGTGTTATGTTGTAGAAAGGCAAAAGCATATGTGTGTTTCCTTTTACTATGGGCATCAGTATGCTGGTGTCAGGGGGTTTTTAGCCTTCTTCACTTGTCCTAGCAGACAATTTTAATCTCTCCTTCAGATAACGGAAAATGAAGTCTTGTATGATCCCACCTAGTTTCAGGATTCATAATAAACATGTAGGAAATTCAGGAGACTTAATAAAGATGGTTCACCATTTTTATCATAAGGAGATAAAATAGGATAGTTTATTTTTTTGAAGGAGAAAGAGCAATCTGAAACACCTTATACATGTACTTCAGCTTGAAATTTTCTCTGAGAGGCAGTACCCATAAAAAGTGATCTCAGAATCCAGTCAGTGCTGTAAAAGATTCAGATTAACAGAAGAACATTCGCAATAATTTAACTGTCTAGATATTGCAGATTTGAAGAGGTATTAGACTGTTTTTCACATTTTTCTAAAGTGCAATAATTGCGTTTGGTAGTGACTTCAATCTTGCTGTAGTGAGGCATTGGTAGTTATATCAATAATATATATTGCATCCATTTATTCAGTGTGTTCATTTTGGATTAGAAAGGCTAATATAACTATTAATTTATTAGCCAGAGAGGGTTGTGAACACATTTTTCAAACATTCCAAGAAAACAAAATGGAGAGATTGGCTGTTTATTTAAATCTGCAGAAAGCCATAAAAGCTGTGTTGTGAAGTATGCCTGGCCCTGACGCAAGAATTCATATCCATAAACAGTGAGTCTTGCCTCACTGCAAAGCACACCTGCAACTTTAGGAGGCTCAATTAGGCAAATGGATTAGTTTCTCATTATCAGGGTCCCAGTCTCCTCCTATCTTCCCTCTTGTCCACGTCCACAAGTCTCAGCTGCATGCTCCTGCTGCCTGCATCATGCCAGCTTTGGCTCTCCCCAGACCTGTTCTCACTGATAGAGGTCAGCAGGCAGGACTTGCCAAACATTCCCCCTGTCCTGGAAGCTGCATTGCCTCTTGCTGCACTGGTGAACTGGAGTGATTCACAGGGAAGTCTGACCCCTGTGGGGTGTAGTACAAGGAAGAGGCACGACCAAGTGGCAAGGAAAACCACTTTTCCACTTCAAGCAACCTACTTCATGAGCTTACATACCCTTAATCCCAGATTTGATCAGTTGACTGTAACAGTCTAAATGAAATGCTCGATCCAGTATCCCTGCCTGCAGGAAGGCCTGGAAAGTAACAGCTTCAGCTGTCATATTACTTGTCTGTCAGCCTCTAAGTCCCTCAACTGATTCTACTAACTGTGAGATGCCACCAAAATAAGCTATCAAGACACATATATGAGTCCTAATTATACTTCTCCCTGAAGATTTAGGCAACTTATTCTACTTGGGATTCAGAACCACGAACATCTGCCTGTTTGAAAGCAGGTATAAATCCTTACTTTCTGAAGTAGAAGCACACTTATGCACTGATACTTGCTTTTTGTATCATCTGTCCTTACAGCTGCTTAATCTGTCCTCCACTTGAAGTTACCTGTTCCTGCCACTGCCCGAAGGGATTCAAACCCTCTTTTTCCCAAGCACACCCTAACCACTGGGCTAAAAGCCGCTCTGGTGTGGGAGTGTGGAAGGGTGTTCTCCTCTACACCCAAGTATGAAAGTTTTCTCTCTGTTCCAAAGAGAACAAATCCATAATTTGGTAATGAACATGGTTGTCAGAATGGTCTGCTTATGTATTTTAGGTCTTTATTTGTTACATGTTTTGTCTTATGATAATTTTAATATAAAATACACAGTTCTGCAGACAGGGATCAGAAATCATTTCCATTCTAAACTCTAGACAAAAAGTGAAATGCCATCTAATAAGATGTGTTTATCTTGTAGTAAAAATGCAATACTGTTAATTCAAGAAACAAATTTGAAATGGATAGAAGCTCTTTTGTGAGTAATACATGCTTAGACTGTAGCAGAGGCCATCATTTTGGGAAGGGTGAATGTCTGTGGCTACATGTCTTGTAATTGTCCTGCCCCAGGATGTAAGTACTGGCTGACTCAGGAACAAAAACTCTCCTTGCTGTTTAAAAGACTCTGCTGTGGACAAGGAGCGTTTTTTAAAATTAAAAGAGAAAATTCCTTTTATAAAGCATTGTAGGCCATTGCTGGGATTTACCACATGAAAAGAGACTCTTAGTATCATATTTGCCTTTTTATCCTTAATTAAACAGAGAAATATGATTTGTTGTGTATCATATGTCCTTAATTTTCAATAAACACTCAAAATTCTGTGCTTCTGTGTACAACTCCCTAATATGTGTACTACATAAAATCTGATATCATTAAAAAAAAGATAGCTCATTTTGCAAACATCCACAGGCCTAGAGAAGGCCTGTGTAGACCTTCTACACACTTTTAAGCAACTTAGGTTTTTGAGTTTCTGCCTTTGGAGTGTTGACATGCTTGTAGCTTTACATACGCGGGTGTTCATTGGGATGCAGTGTGCTTATCATGACAGTCTTATTTACTGCTTCCTCAGATTTCTACTTTTCTGAGTTAATGAAAGAACAAGAAGAAAGGCAGGAAAAGCTGAGACACCTTTGATAGTTCCTGCAGAATTTAGACAAGGTTTACAGGTATAGCTAGTGTCACTTAAGCAATACAGCTGGAAAATTCAAATCAAATTTGAGGCATTTAAGTCTTTTTTCATATTTGAAAGTGAAACAGCAACTTCCCATGCTAAATATAGAACTAATGCTTAGAATTTGGTTAGATATTAATCAAGGAGACCATCTTTGAAGAAAAGGTTATTGGCATCTCAGGGTATCAGGAATGTTCATCAGTCAAGGGAAAACACTCATCATTTAGGATAAAGGTGGAAGGAGTTAAAATCCTCTAGGAAACTGTGTGAAAGTTATGTGCCATAAAAAGTCTCTGTTGAGTCTGTGGTATATTGGTATGCAATATGTATCGGTATTCTTTCATCCAGAAGCTTGTCTTAATTATCTAGATAAACAAGTATGTTTAATAAAAGATGACTCCTCTGTTTTGTTACATCAGGACTACAGCAAAATACAGCTGAATTGGAACATGGAGGAATTAGGGAAGTCATTAGTGTGAGTTATATGACTGTTTATGACCAAAAGAGCTTTTTGTTACTAAAACCAGTATTTTCTATTTTATAAGATATTGATATCTAGCCAGGGAGACAGAGAGCTGCACGGAGAGTTGTGCAATCTCTGTGCTTGGAAGTGTTTGGGGTCTGCTGAGGCAAAGCCCCAAGAATCGAGACCAAGGTCAGTTTTGATCTTGCTTTGAGCAGGACGTGAGCCGGTGATCTCCTGAGACTCTTTCCAGCCTCAGTGATTCAGTGTTACTGTGTCAACTTCCAGATGTCTGATTCTGTGACTAAGATGGGTGTGTCCTCTCTCTAAACAAACAGTCCTACACTCCTGTTATAGGCAGGTTCAAACGTGAAAATTACCACTAAAATCAATGACTACATTTAGACAGTATGAAGTCTCCCTATTATGTTTCAGTAGAACTGCTCTTCCTTTGAAAGGACAGGACAATGTTCTGACAGAAAGTTAACTGTTAAGGTCAACAAAGTGGAATAGTAGAAGGCCATTTTTCCTTGATGTATGCACAGAATGTTCAGGCTTCTCAAACCAAAGTAATAATCTGGAAAGGCATTATTCTTTAACTTGGTTATCTTTATTTACATAGTCTAGAACTAGAAGTGCTAGTTTGAGTCTCACGTTAATGATCTTGAATTTTCTGAAGTCAGAAATTCCATTTTCACCTGAATTTTTGTTAAGCCTATCTGTTGCAGCCAGAATCGCTTTTTTTTTATAGATACAGACTTGCCCTTTTTATCCTTGTCCTTTTTTTTTAATCTGTCCAAAAGGTTGGTTGGGGTTTTTTTTATTTTATTTGCTGAATAATTTGTTGTGGGGAATGTCTTAAAATAGGATCCTGTTAAACCCACCACAAAATGTTAAATACTATGTTTCCCTCTCACCTACAATTGTGGATGTGATACCAAAACTTCATCAGTTCTAATGTAGTTGCAAGTCAAGTCTTTTAATAGTTCTATTTTGAGCAAAAAAAGGCAGTTGGGATAGTTTATTTGAAAACAGTGAACTGTCTGGCAATTTTCAGATCTGCTGCAGTTCCTCAACTTCAATTTATGGTATCAGGGTGAAGTGCCACAGAACTTGCATAGTTGAGTAAACAACCACCTACTTGTACAAATGTTTCTGCACAAATATTACAGAAATTTGCCTTCAAATTAGCTCTACCATACAACACTCTCTTCCCTTTTCCTCCTGAGCTGCCTCAAAATAGCCTACAAGAGATACTTATATTACCTTATTTTCATCTAAATTAGAATTTACCATATGTTTATTTTGGTTCAGTTGTCAGGTTTTTGGGTTTTTTTCATTATCCAGTTAAGTATAGGTATCCATAGGATAATGCATCTACAGTTTTGCTGAGTACAGGAAACTGGTGTGCTATTCAAAGTTGGAACTTTGGTTGGTAGTGAGTTTACTAGATAAAGGAAAGTAAATGCAGTACTCAGGGCATGTGCAACCAGTGTTTTTTTTTTTTTGTTCCATAATATGAGACAAACAATAAAGATGACAGAATTATCTTGAAGAATTTTAAGGTATAGTTTCTTTTCTTGTCTTCTTTAAAAGACCTTTGGAGCTTCTGATAAAATTACTGCTCTCTGATACATTATTCCTTTGATAACTTTTTGAAGGTTTGTAGAAAGAAAGTTTTTATTCTCAGTTCCTGTAGCATTGCAGTGTTTCATAGATCATTGTACCTAACCTTTGTCTTTCTGATATGGTGTTTCAGGATGGCAGTCTTAAGTACCTGTGCACAAATGGAAAAACCTTCTTCTAAGTAACTTTAGACTGCAATGCACCATGGCAGAAGTACTGTGGTTAGCAGAAATGAAATAAAACTAGATTTTTTATATACTTAAAATGACAAGAAAGACAAGAATCAAGTGCTAAAATGTGCAAAAAATAGGAAAAATGCAAAAGTAAAGTTTTGTTTTCTGCATTGGTTTATATAACATTTCAAAAGTAAAATTTAACTCTTCTAATTCAAGTGTGTTTTTTCCTAAGCAAAATAGATAGAGTAGGAGCTCTGAAAGATACACCCTGTTTTCTTTTGAAACTATTTAATTGCCTTTTCTTGAAGAAATGTTGCTTTATTTTTCTTTGTTACTCAAGTATTATTTCCCATCAGAATGGACAATATTCTACAGAACAGACTACAATCAGAGGTTTTTTTTTTTTTTCAGAATGAAAACACTCTCCCATCAACCATAGGAGAAGTTAACTTTTTGCTTTCCTTGTCCTTGATTCAGTCATGTGTAGAAGAATGGACTTGGATCCTTCTCCTAGCTTGGCTGAAGGCTGTTTCTCAGCACAGGGATTCTGTAATTCTGCTCCCTGAGCAGCATTTTGATGCTAACGGCACATGAGCATATTGTAATCCTCCACTCTTTTCTCTAGATGTACTTTGACCTTAACTGTTCTGCATCAAATGATGTATTTTAAACTTTACGATGCAGTTTAGCCAAAGTCCTTGACTGATTTTTTTCTGATAGAGAAGGGAACATACTGGCAGTTTTTTTATAAAAATTCAATTGTGATTTACTGTAGTCTCTTTTGCTAGTATGCTTCCATCCATTTTCAGTCTTAAAGGCCATCAATTTAGGACACTTTTTTTGTTTAGAGGGATCAACATATTCTGTTAGCTGAGCTCACTTTTACCCTTGATGAAAGTATGACCCAACACGTGCTTTTGGATTCTAAATATGCTGAAAGTTTTAGCTCTAGGGCCACTTAAGCAATGCCATTCAGCTTATGCTTATGAATTTGACCAAGTTACAATTTTCTTAATAAAGAAAACTGTCAAACTTTATAAACAAGGAGTAGTCCCAATCCACCAAATGAAATCTAAAAGTGAGAGATCCCTTGCAATTATTTAAGCCGAAGGGAGCTTTGTGGCAAATGCAAATTAAACCAAGCTTTTCTGGGATAGTGTGAAGCTATTCACAGTTGTGTCCCAATTACATTTTATTTGAGGCTTTTCCCCATAGGAAATAGTAATTTTTTTTCCTTTAAATGTCTGTAAGTTATAAAACTTTGACTATCACAATACTTGAAAGTCTTTAAATGGGAAAACATGTTTGGCATTTGAAATCTCTTGAGAATAAATCCAAGCTTTTTACTGAGACTTGTTCATTTTTTTCAGTGTTTGACTGTTTAATAATTTTGAAGAGAAGAAAGTGAACTTGATTTCTTGTTGTTTTGTTTTTGTTTTTTTGTTGGTTTTTTTTTTAAGTGAGCAGTACTATTATGAAAGTAGATCTTGTGTCATGAAATTGCTATGTCTTTTTCCCCCAGGTTTTTAAGAAATGCTTGAGAGGTAGGGAATGTAATTAAAATCTTATTCTCCCTTTGGTTGCATTTTTAATTTTGAATTCTAACCCTCACACATCATAATAGAGCTTTGCATTAGGGTGTTTTATACCTCTATCAAAGTGACTAAAGTAATTAGTATTTTATACATTTTGGTAAGTATTTTGTCACTGGAACCACCAGTGCAG
>VXBU01003693.1:2333431-2364378 GCA_013400315.1 Bombycilla garrulus
CAGTGCAGGTGAATGATAATGGTTTGAAGCTCAGGCACTGACAGGACCCTAAATGAGAATGTTGCCTTTTAATCAAGAGCACTTGGAGTCTATGGTATTGAAATGCCCTACAGAGAGCATAGAAAAGCCATCCATCACTTTGTGACAGTCCAATCTTTTAGTGCATGAGTTAAATTTTATTCAGCCTTTCTGAGGCAGTTGGAATGTGAGATGTTTAACTCGACTCAGAACAGCAGAAGTTCGAAAGCATAATATCAAGATTGCTATCTGGGCAGCTTTATGTATTATCCTTATTTATTTAAACTGCAATTGAAGAGTTTTCCATGTCCTGCTTCAAACACCTTCCCCCACACTCTTACATAGCCCAGCAGAGATTATATCTAAATTTTTGTCATATGTTTGGAGTTAATTTGCACAGTTAATTAACTCTTGATGCTCAGTGGAAATACTCAGCAAGTCAGAAGGAAAGAACCACTGCTTTAGGAAAGGCAGGTTTTGTAAGTCTTGTACAGGTAAGTAGTTTGACACTTGACTCAAAAATCCTCTGGGAAATGGTTAGAGGAAGTGCATTTAGTGATACATGTACTTGGAATTGTAAACTATTCTTATACTAGTCCAACAATCTAATTTCAAGCTTTCTGTTGTTATGTTTGTTTTTAACAACAAGCTCTTTCAGCTTTCTTGATAAGTGAAAACAGCAGTAGCATCTAAGGACCATGTGGTAACTTAAGCAAAAATATTTTAGTTGTCAGGCCTTTGGGATATTTACTTGTGATGTCAGTGAAAGCAGAAATCTATACCAGGACCTTTGTCTTTCAAGATGAGTTGGCAGTGATGAAACCCACTGGCTTAGATGGATTTACTCCCAATTTAAACTGTATACACAAATCACATGCCAGCCCTAGTAGCTGCTTGAAATCGAGGACAATGATCTGCACTGTACTTAATAGCTGGATTTTGATTTTTTAAAGTAAATTCAGTTTTTCAGTGCCCTGTGGAACAAAATTCGCTGTGAATATGCAAGATTAGGGGTTGTTTTCCTTTTATTTTTTTCCTTCTTGGCATTTGAACATTTTCAAGCTGAACTGGTTTTTGTCCTATGGCAGAATAAGGTAGGACCTTCTGTCAAAGGAGAACATTCCTAAAATACTACCATGTACACGAATGATGACAGAGAAACGGCTGAGGAAATTGGAAATTGTACTGGGCTTCATTTTAGTGATGGAAGGGAAGAGGGGAAAAAGTTTTTCATGCTGAATCCATGAACTAGTAAAATACAACGAGATGAGGAAGACATGTTTATACATCTTAGTGAAAGAGTCTTTCCAGGAAACCCTTCTGTCACAGACATGGATAGAGTTAATCTTGTTCTAGACAGTGCTGTTTCTTCAGTCCTGCATTATACTGAGTCTTCAGGAAGTTCACTTTCAGAAATGTACCATGGTTATAATGTTGCCAGTGAGAAATTTTTTAACCATCATTTTAACTTGAGTTTAAACATGTTTAATTCTGACACCTTTCTCAGTGAATTATTCCCAGCAATGTAAAGAGCTGCATTTTTGTCTGCCGGAGGGTACGTGTTCAAGTTTTAATGGCCCCTGTCATGTCATCATGCAAAGTTAAATTATTTAAATATTCAGAATGTGCAAGAGCCCAGGCCAGCCTTGTTATAGTGAGAGCTAATATATTAATCAAACAGCTTAATATATGTTCCAGTATGAGCAGTATTAGCTGGCACTCCGTTAAATAGCTGACATTCAGGGTCTACTCCCAATTTTAAAAAGTCTGCCCATATCATCACTGCTGTCATCTAGTGACATTTGTGCTCTGTTTCCACATGGCATTCTCACTCACTGTAATTGTCTGCTAGTGAAAATACAGGTATTATCCATCGATTTTATAAATTACCATTTTCTTCCCTGGCTGCATGCCACAGCTCTGTCAGGATATCACAGAACTTACACACAACTGAAAGCCAAGTAAGTTGCTACAAGTTGGATATTGCTGCTTTAGAAGTAATCTACTACAGGAATAATTAGACACGCACCAATCAGCTGCCAAAAGAAAGTAAAAGTAATTTAAACTATTTATTGAATTTCACATAGAACGGTTGAAAACAAGTGGGTTCCTCAGTAAACTGTGTGCTTGGGGCCAGAGCCCTCTAATTACTTCTTTTTCAAAAGTGACATACAACACCCTCATCATCACTATAAGGCAAAGCTAGCATTTCAGAAATACTGAACACAGACACGAAACCAAACCAAAACCCAGCATGTGCAATCACCTTCATCTAAAATTCCTGTACTCAATAAATTGTCAAAACTAACAAATTAAGGATTTGCAGAAAACAGAGTGAATCAATGTTTTCAGTATTGTTTTTGCATCCTTAAATTAGAAACTCCCTTCCCAGTTCTTATAGAATTTATTTATGCATTTAAGTTTTGATTTACCAACACACTGTTCAGTTACCTTCTGGTTTTAAATTTTGTTTTAGCATGTAAAACTGTTACCACCTAGTGAAACTGGCCACTGATGGTCATAGTATACCTTCAGCTATGTGCAAATCCATTTTTTTTTCCTAAGCCATGACATGCATGGTATGCAGCAACAGGATGCTAGAAATGCATGTAGTTACATCTTTGACTTCATGTTTCATATTCTCATGGGTTTTTTTATACATAGTAAAATCCTATTTGCCTAAAATAATAATAAAAACATTATAGAATATAATCCAAAAATAAATAGGTAATAAATTTTACTTCAGCATATATCAGCTATTCTGATATATACTGATGTTGTGCAGTTCTAATCCTTGCTGGGAGAATTTTTTTAAAAAAAGGAAATTATGAGTAAAACAAGCAGTTTCATAATAAGCTAATTTCATCTGGTATTTAGTGCCATTGCAGACACCCATCCCAAACCCCACAATGCTGATTCCACCTAGAAATAGCCAAAACAAAGAAATCAGCTTCCATGGTCTACAAGTTTTGCTTGTCCTCTCTAAATAAAACCAGACAGATGGTGCAGTCTTTGGAAACCATGTGAAAACATCTGTGGTAGGGAATTTGGAACAAAATATATACAAAAAATTAATAGATCTACCAAAACCCAATACTGTGATTAGGCAGCCTCCCAGTGTGTTTATTCCCAGTACAGACAGTATATACAGCAGGGTCCAAACTAGGCTCATTCCTGGGGTTTGGCTTTACTCAAAAGAAACCAGTGTAAAGGTAGCAAATCTAAAGTCAAGTCTCTTCCCCAGACTTGGCTGCTCCTAAAACAAACTTATCAGGACTCCCAAGTGTTTGCTGCAGGTTTTGGTCTCTCTCAAATTTTTGCTACCATGTTCTCTGCCATCTTCCTCCTTTGGGTGACTGTCACCCAGTCCTAGGACATAACAGGGAGGGCAGTGTCCCTCTCAGCAGGGATGCTCTGAATACTCGATAGGTGGTCTTGTGAAAAGAACTGCAAAATAGAATTTCATCCCCTCACTATTTCTCTCATTTATCCCAGGAGCAATAAAGGTTGCCAACTTGCCATACTGTGGTTGTAGTTAAAATTCAGCTGAAGCACATAAACACGACTTTACAGAGGGAATAAAATTGCACAAGTGCTCCTGTAAGAAGTATTTGACCTGCTGCCTATGAGTTTTAATACATGCCATTCCAGTCAAGGTTGCTGAATGCCTTGGGGATACCGGGAGGAGGAGAAGAACAGAGAGGGGTAACATGAGAAGAAGTGGCAACATGGGCTTCAGTGGGGATTAATAGCTACAGAAAGAGGTGCTGGGAGAGGGTGAGTTACTGATAGTTACTGATGGCTTAGCTGCAGTCTTTACTGCAGTGTTCTTATCCTTATTGGAGGTTAAACTAGCATAAGCATGTTCAGCTGTACTGATGTCACGTCTTCATTTTCCCATGCAGGTGTACCCTGCAAACTTAAAGCCACTCGAAAATCCTTGTTGCTATAATCTTCAACGGACTATGGAGAAAAACATACTGCTTAGTGACTAATGTACCACAGATTCCCTGTAGCCCTAGTTACATAAACTACATTTAAAAGACACAATTTAGTTATAAAGTGCATGTTAAAAGCTGCTCTCTCCTTGAAGTGTATATTAAATTCCCCATAAAAATTGTTTACAAGATCAGTTAAAAAGACACTTTAGAGAAGCTTTTGAGTATTTCAGCCCATGGTTGCACCTTCTTTTTAGCCCCACAGCAAAGCATTTGGGATTATCCTAGGAGTCTGGGGATGAGGGAGTTATCTTAGAGAGCCGCTCGGTAGGGAAAGTGTGCTGGGGATGGGCTGTGGATTGGGCAGGAAGGGGAAGCTGCCCCACACGTGACTGGGGGTTACAGCACACATTGAGCAGAGCATGTTCCCTGGTGACACACACTTCCTTACTGTGCTCAGGACACCATCGTCACTTCACGGGACTACAAAGGGCATTGGAATTCTTCCTGTTTGTTTGTCCCAGCATATGACAGTGAAGAATGAACTGCCTTCCAATCTAAACCAAGAAAACAAGCACATTTGTGAGAAATGTGTTCAGCTGATGTTAAAAGTTAAAGATTACCCTTACTGTGCCAGTAATTGTTCACTGAGGAATCTCTTTTCAGGCTGTAAATAATGGTTTGTATTATCACTGTATTACTCACTTCCAGGAAACATGTGTTTTGCAGAACAAAGGTAGATCCATATTCCCTGCCTTTTAAAGACTTTCAGAAGACGAACCTGAAAAATTAGGCGATGTTTCCTATGCTTTAAATCCTGATGTTTAAAACGTAGGCCAGAGAGATCTGTAGATTCTGGAGGCACTTGCATTTTGTGGCTATAAAGCTGCAGAGGATATCAGCTGAGACTTCTGCAGGCTGCACGGGAAGAGCTTTTCAAAGCTCTGTAATGCCAGAGTTCACGCCTCCGTGCAATAGCACATTATTCGGGAAGCTGAACTCTTTAATGTTTTTCCAGGAAGAAAAGCACATTGCCTGAGTGTCTCTCTGCCATGGTCCTATTGCTAAAAATCAGAGCTTTCGTACAAGCAGTGCTGGGTGAGGGAACTGGCATGCCTCTACAGTACATCTTTATCTCCGTTCCCAGCATTTAACTGGAATCATACTAAGTCTTATTTGCTTCCTAGTCTGTCACAGGGCTCTGAAATCACGGTATCAGCTGTATGTCTCAATGGTATGAAAACTGCTTTACAGCGCTGCACCCTTTGCCTTGGACAGGAAACTGCTGCTCTGAAATTGTCCATGACATATCCAGAGCCTACTGCTGGCATATGTCTCACTGGCACTGGAGGATGACTTGGGTGATCCCGTGAACCTGATGCCTTGATGGGCAACAAACCCAAAAAGCAGCAGTTGCTGCTCTAGATCCTGCTGCATCTGCCACCAGGCAAGGGATACTGGCACCTTGAACGTCTGTCCTGTAATGAGAGTTGCCCAAATCTTAGCAGCTCTAATACCTAAAATCCCTTAGGAGTTGGCATGGAAAATAAATTACATGTAGTATTTACATTCAGAAATTGTCCTGCCAGGAACTTTCCTTCCCACTGCACCAGCAAGATCAGCACTGAATCCACATAGAAAAGAGCACTGAAGATGGTGAGGGTAGTATCTAAGTATATCCAGCTGCAGAAATTACAGACTATATGTATAAGGAAGTTTCTTCTCCTTTACTATTTAACTGTTTTTATTTGCTGAGTCTCAAAGTACTAGTTACTGTTTTGAGATATTGTTGAAATACTACTCAAAGCCTGTTTCATAGAAACGAGAATACTTAGGAGAAGATCACTAAAGGGGCAAAAGTGATAAAGTAATTATCTGTAGAACTGGATTTAAAGCCAGCCAGATGGTACCAAAGAAAAGGAAAGAATGCTTTGAAGAGTAAATCTGAGCGCTGATTCTTCCACTTAAGAGAATTTACGCTGATAATGAGCAGCATCAGAGATAATGAATTAATGAAAAATAATCTTGTATCTCAAGCCTTGTCTTTCTCAAAGCTGACTAAAGCTGCTGAAATTTGAAGTGCTGGAAGCATGCATGTACAAGAATATACTTTGAAACCTAGGAGCTCAGTGTATAAAACCACTTAGGATTGATGAAGATATTTTCTCTGCTCACTGCCACATAATGTACATGTTTCTAAACATCCATCTGCATTTGTTCTGTTTCTCTGATAGTCACTGCCTTTTAATGTTTTCTGTCCTCAATGGAAGAATCAAGTTTTAGCTACAGGCTTCAGTGTTGCTTCTGCTGGTATTATTACTGCCTTATCCCCTGTAATATGAATTTACAGGACTGTGTTGTTTTGAAAAAACAGATTATTCCTATTCATATTTTTATTTTAGTAAGGCACTAGAAACATTGCTTTTTACTTTATACTTCCAGTATTTAAGACCTTTCTTTGCTGTGTTGAAAACAGGCACTGTAGAATGACTGAAGTATTTCCCCTAAGAGGAGTTCAACTTGCCTAGTCCCTAATACTGTAATTACTTTTGCATGTATTAAGAGTAAAAACACTTCCCTTGTGGTCACATGGAGAAGGATGTGCTGAATCATGGCCTTTGCTATATAGTCCAACTTGTAGAGGTACTCCAATAAGCCACAAATAATAACAGTCCTTTTTTTTAATACTTAAATGAGCATTGTATCAACACAAAAGGTTTTTACAGGAAAACACTTGTTTTCCCTAACGTGAAAGAACATTTTTACCATCTGCTCAGTAAATACTGACTTAGCTTTTAGCCAGGATTTTACTCCAAGTAAAAAAAAAAAAAAAAAAACCCTAAATAAAAATCAAGGTATGAATTCCTATTGACTAAACTACCAAACTGAGTGGCAAAATTTGCACTGACTTTGGGGTAGGTGAGTATTTGAAAGAAACACTTATGTGTGTAGTATGGGCTAGTTCTGGTAATGTGGAGACTTACAGGTCCCTAACAAATTTTAAAAAAAAACCTTAAACTCAGCTGTGTAGAATTACCAGAAATCACTTAGATTGACACACAACTTTTTTGGCTTTCCAGTCACACACATCTTTCCTGACTGCTCTTCCTGCTAAATAAATAAACAAACCATAAAGAAAACCTAGAAAATACTAACTAGCACCCATGTAGATTTTGTGAAGCTTGCATATAAAAAAAATGTATAATACTTTTTCTCAGTCCTCACTAAAGCAGAGCTGGCGCCAAGGATGAATAAAATTATTAATCTGTATTTCTTCAGAAATATGATGAAAAGCCTTTTTATAAATTTTATATATTCCTGTTAATACTTTATACAGAACATTCTAAAAGAGATCCAGTGTACATTTCTGCTGTTTTGGGTTGCACATGCTGTCTTGCACTTTATAAAATGAGATGAGGTGGCTTTCATTAATACTGCAATAAACCCTATGTAGTTTTTACTCAGTGCGCTTTGGCCACTCTATTCTCCTCCTCCCCTTTGTGTGTCAGTGGTAAATTGATTGAGAAATACTCTGTTTCATACTTCCCCACTCTTGGCATACAACATATTTAAAGATTCAAAAGAGATAGGAAAGCTGAAAAGGCAACAGGTAGGTAATACAGCAGATGGCTCCATCTCCAGTTCAACTTGCTCAGAGTAACAAGCAGTAAGACTGTATTTTTTCTGCAGAGTGCAGGTGGAGAGGCTGTGAGTGAGAATAAATTTCTGAACACAGACTCCAGCACAGGATCAGTGGAAACTACTGCCAAACCATTACCATTTAAAGACCCAAACTTCATCGTAAGTATATTATTTTAAGAATTTGAAATTTCAAACTTTTCCCATAAAAGACTAGCTAGATTCTATTTAACCATGTTCCTAGTGTAAATATTAAGACAATAAGCTTAATAGCCAAAGAAAAGGTTGACAGTTTTTAAGAAATTCACCTCAATGCATGTCACACCATGGTCCAAAGTGCACGCTGTATTATAGCATGAAAATGGCACTGGTCCAGAGCAGAATTCTTATATTAAATTCTGGAACAGAGTGAGGACATCTTTTAGGTGAAGGTAAGTGTGGAAGTTTTATGATATGGTGTCTCACAAACTACCAGAGCTAGAGAGGAACGATTAATACTACGAATATAGGAATCCCATGTTCCAGTTCCTAGTCAAGGCAGGCTGCAAAGCAGTTGAGCTAGAAATTAGCCAGAGTCATCAGCAAATGGCATTTTGCTCCTCTTCTGGTCCCTGAAACTCTTAACAGATTTGTGGTGTCTTCTTCCAATCATTGCTAGATTTAGAAGCAAAATGCTCTTGTGCTCCCTAGAAGTTTGTCCTGCCAGCATTCAGAGTCATGTAAACACTGACAACTGAGGAAATGCAGGCTCCTAACACTCTGAGGGTTAAACTCGCAGACAAGGTGAAGAAGATTAAGTTAGTAATGCTGGGTTTCATTTTGATATCTTTTTATCTTGCTGTGCCAAGGCCAAATGATTGGCACACCGTACAAATGCTTTCTAGACAAGCAAACCTCAGACTGCTGGTTGGTCCTAAGTCAGTAATTAGAAGGAAGGATTTTATCCCAGATTTCATTCTGTATGAACAAGATACAATATCCCACAGCACATAACCAGCAATCGGGCAATGCACAGCTCACTAAGCACAGGTTTGGCACGGGGTATGAAATTAATCTCTGACATGTGAGTTGCTCTACATCTGCTTTAAAGACAACTTCAGTCATGAGAGGGGCGTTTAAATGACTGTGTACTTTGCTCACTAATCCTCCAGCAAGCAGTAGCATCTTTGAGAAATTGGGCTTATTGCAAAAGCTCCTTTTGTGCCCAGAGGCATCCCATGTAGCTTCCACATACGATTTAAATATCCATGAGGCCCTGAGCTGATCCTTCAGTTCTTAGAGGGATGTCACCATTTCCAAAGAGGCAATACTAATGTCTGCATGCTTGAAATAATAATGAATGTACAGGGCCTTTGGCAACTGCTGCAGAAATAATAGGCAGTTATAATAAAAACCGTGAAATTGTCCCCTCCAATACAGTAACTAATTTGAGAAGAAATGCATTGAGTGTTAATCAGCATTTCATTGGTATGACCCGGTAGTAACATTTTGAATGGATTTTTGCATCTTTCCAGCCTAATTTGCCTTAGAAGGAAGAAAATAAATCAAGTAGTGTCTATCTCTCATAAGTATGCCGAAGTTTGAATCATTAGCTCACTGCAGAGGATAGACTTAAGAGAAGACAAGTAGGAAGAACTGACCTTTTTGTAAACTTTCTGATTGGCACTTTCATCCTTTGGCAATAGGGAAGGGGAAAAAGACTTTCTGACACTTATGTAGAGCCATAGCTGCTGTAGAGCAGTAGCTGCACTTGTCCTAGCTCCAGCTTTCTCTGAACCTTGTTTGGTTCATTTGTGCTTGACAGTCATTGCCTTTTCATTGTAGGTGTGTGAGGTGATGCTCAGCCCCATTTTTAGGAGGCATAAGGTCATATAGAAACAGATGTTGGTTTTAAGAATACTGGACAAAAAATCACTATGCAGTGATTTGGGGAAAATTCATGCAATGAATTTGAATTAGTAGTGTGGAAATACATCTAGTTTCATCTCATACTGTAGCAGTCTCTACTATACAATGATCTTTAGATTACTAAGTTGTTACCCTAAAAGCAAATATTTGCTTCTATATTTTAAATCAGATATCCATCACCAAAACCCAGTATATAATGAGCATCTTTTCTGAATATATCTTATGTCTACAAAAGAAAGCTTTCTCGTTGAATCCTTCCTCCTGTGATGCTCATCAATTTAACTGGCTAATTTATAAACATTCAAAGCAGAAGTGTTTGCAGAACTTTGCTGAGTTTCAATGAGACTCATGGGGCAAGTTCTAATTATTAACAGAAATAGCAACTTCTCAATTGTAAGAACATTTTATTTTTCTGAAGTTAAGCTGTAAATCTGTGTCCTTTGATCATTTAGAAGTAGTACGGTATGTTGTGCACCTTCTGTCTCTGGAGGGACATAAATAAATTACTCTGTAGCAATCACATTTGATAACTGCATCTGCCATTATAGTACCCGTGGCAAGCCTTCCATTAGTGTTCCTTTCAAAATGCAAAATTGTCTTGGCAGCCAACATTCTATTTATTATTCTTTTTCTATTATTCTGTCTCATAGCCTTTGAAAGAAAAATAAAATTTCCAGAAAGTTTCTCATAGTATTTATTACGTTTTGCAAGATCAGTTGTGTTTTCTGCAGTCATGGATAATTTGTAAAAGAGCTGCACCTATAATATGCCATAAAAAGGAAAGGGAAAATTTAGCTGTATAATCATAATTTTAGGAACAACTTCATACTAATAAGTTCTAATACGATAGGAAGTACATACAGAATCCTGTAATCTCAGGCTAAGCCTAACCACATTGATTTTCTATTTCCATGTAAAAAGCAGATTTTAATTTCCTTCAGTTAAACAGAAACATAGAAGCTTTGACACAGTCCAAAAAGCTTTGTTTTTGCTTGCAGCCAAGATTAAAGTGTACAGTGTAGTAGCTTGCTGATGAAATAAGTGAGAATAACAAATGGTCCATGACAAGATGAGACATATCAGAAAGACTATGAAATAGAAGTGTCATGCTCTGAAATAATATTCTTCTTTTTTTTTTTTTTCTCTAAACACCATATTTTTTATTCTAGCACTCCGGCATTGGTGGAGCAGCAGCTGGCAAGAAGAACAGAACGTGGAAGAACCTAAAACAAATTCTTGCTTCTGAAAGGGCATTGCCATGGCAACTAAATGATCCTAGCTGTAAGCTGCTTAGACGCTTTGCATGTATTTATAAATAATAGAATCCACACAAATAACTTTCTTTAAAACTAACCTAAATTATTTCATCAGTCCATGCAGTGTCCTGCTTGAATAGGGTACAGTAGTCCATTTCAGATTACCCCAGTCAAAATTATCAGCCCTAAGTGGAAAGTAGGGGGAAGCAAATAATTTGGAGTGTCATGGCAAAGTTCAAATACATTTGGAGTTAGAGTTTAATAAGGAAAAAGTATTTATCCAAACTAAGTCAGAAACCCTTATTGCCATGAGGTTTTTGTCACTTTTTCACTGGTTAGGCACCTCCTCCTCTGTGTTCAGTCCAGAGGTCTTTTGGTGGGTGGCTGCTGCTTGATTAGCTATATTTGAGCACTTTCCAAATAGTTTCTGCTAAGCCACATACCTGCAGCAGCTTAGACTTCAGCCAAGCTTCCTATCCAGCTCCTTATCCTAGATTCTTGGGAGATTTAAATCCTACATCCTCTCTTTAGTGCAGCACAGCTGAAACTACACTATTAGCAATGCTGATTAGCAGTCCTAGCTGGTTACATCCACAGGAGCAGAGTTACAGCAGTGGTCTTAATCTAGATACTCTTCAAGTCTACTTGTAAAGTAGGATACTATTAAACGTAGCTGCCGGCAGAATGCAATCCTCAGATTTTATTTAAGCAAGTGGAGGCATTTCAAAACTGAGCATAGGCACATACTTTTTGTCAGACTTGGTGCTTTATCCAAAAATAGCTTGCCGTTTTTGAAGTGTTTTAGATGCAACTTTGAGAAAAATGCAGACTACTGTGTGTTCCTGGCCATTGTAACTGACAATCTGCTGATGTTGCTATTTCTACTATGCTCTGTTTGCAACCAGAAATTTGCAGGATTTTTTATAACAAGGAGGGAAAACAAATTCAGTTTTGTATTTAAAACCAGCTGTCTGTGGCATTACAGTCTTTTGAATTATGAAATGATGAGTTAGAATTTTGATACGGTTGGAGTGCATGAATTGAACACAGCGTCTGAATAAGTTGCAAGGAAGATCAGAAAAGAGAAAATAAACTAGTCAGGTACAAGGTATTTTTGTAAACATCTAAAATTGAGGATTTAACTACTTAAGCTTACCAACAATATCTTAAAAAATATTTATGAATGATAATTGCTATCTAAAGGGCACCAAAGAACAGCAATTTTCAACCCTCAGTTTAAACATTCAGACAATTTTCTAGGTCATTGACTGGGCTTAAAGTGGTACATGCTTAAAGATTTAACTGATTTAAAAGATTACTTTGCTTTTTCTGGATTATAGTATTTCAGAGCTGCAATCTTGAGCAATGTTTCACAGTCTTAACATACAATATGCATTTGATAATGGCTATTCTTTGCACCTGACTGACTGCAAGGGAATTCATTAAGACTTGGAAGAAATGGACACATTTCAAATGGCTCTGGCATTTTCCTTTTGGGGAGGGCAGTTCTGCTTGCTGAACTCTATTAATAGGTGAGCAGGATCAGGCTGTGATTTACAGTGCTAACGGGCTAAATGTTTTCAGAGGTGATTCTGCTTCATATGTCTTTGCCTTAGTGTTGCTAGCTAATAGAGACTCAGAGAGTAGGTTTATGTTATAGAATATATATATATATATATATATATATAAAAAAGACACTAACTTTATGCCTTTGTCTCTCTCTAGATTTTAATATTGATGCTCCTCCTTCCTTTAAACCTGCTAAGAAATATTCAGACATCTCAGGACTTCCAGTAAGTATTTTTTCCCCTCAAAACTGGCACCTCACCTTCCACAAAGAAATAGTGCTGGTGCCTTGTTTTGTAAAAGATGTATATGCTGAGGTTCCTATTCATACTTGGGCTTAACAATTATCCAGTGATTTAAGACCAAACCCCAAATAATTGTCACTACATCACAAAATCCTTAGGTTGTTAATAGATGTCAGGTCAGGCTAAATACCTTGACCTGCCAAGTAACTCCTATGACACCTCTTTCTCACCTGAAGAATCTACATTGGTGCCCATAATTTCTAATTCTTAAGATAGCTGCAGGAAAAACTGGTAGTCCACAGTCTCCATGGCTGTTAACTTTGCCAAGGTATACCCATACTGACTGAAATTTTCCATGCTATTTTCCTGATGTGGATTTATTTCATTGCATCTTGTAGATGAAGTCTTAAAAAGATGGCTCAGCAATTTTCAATAATGACATTAGGCAAAATTTTATTGTTTGGCCTCTTTTCCACCAGGTTAAAAAAAAAAAACAAAACAGAAAAGCAACCCTTGTTATAGCTCTCAAACTTTGCCTCAAACAAATCAGCCTGAAAAAGAGACACTTGGCATAGACTGTTGAGAATTTCAAATACCCCTATGCTTCAGAGCTGAAAGTTGGAGTTTGGCTGATGTATAGCCTGTGTGTCACAGATGGGCTCTTTTACATGTTTTTGTTAAAGAAAGAGGAGAAAGTGAAAAAAAACCCCAACATTTGACTTAGATACGGTTTGCACATGCTCCAGAAAGTCTTGGTAGTTACGATTTGGTGCCTGAATTCCCCAAGGATTCTGTTGGCACAAAACAGGAGTACAGTGAGTGAATTCTGCCCCAAAAAAATTTGTATCTCCTGCTGGAACTGTTCCTATGTTACATGAATAATTTTACTTAAAACAGAACAGGTATTAGTAACAGCATATCTTTTCACTCTTTACCTTCAAATGCCAGGGATTTATTTTGCAGAAGCATGTGCATTTCTTACAATTGAAATGAATGGGAATGTTATATTTTGGAGTAAAAAATTGTTTAAGTAATGGTTACACTAAGTAGCTACAATAATGAAGACTTTGTAATGTCAAAGAGCCTTGCACAGAATTTCTGTGTCACTTTCCCCAGTTTAATCTGTTTCTCACCCATAGGGCATTAGCCCACCTTCACAGGCTAAATATCATCTCCTGGTGATGTTCTTAAGGTACATGTGTGTTATGCTGATGCAGGTTAGCATATTACTTTGCATTCTGTGCACTGAATTAGGCAAAAAGTGCTCATTAGGACAGAAAATGGGTGAGAACTTAACTAAGGGCTGCCTTATAGTGGATATTTAGTGTAAGGCATCAAAGAATAGCTATAGCACTGACTGTAATCCTAGCATTTGATCTTGATTTGGTAGCATATGTTTTCTCAGACTTTATTTTTCAAGTAACACATTTAAATAAGGCATCTAGGAGGTGGCATGTGTCCAGCCTGTGCCTCTGAATGTGGTTTGGAAAGGGAGTGAGTTGCTCAGATAAAGGCTGGTAAACCCTTGGTGTTCAGAGGGAGTGGAAAAGCAACATCTCCCTCACAGATTAACTGGCAGACAGCAAATGGAAGACACTGCTCACAAACCCAGGGAAGATAATTCCCTCCAGCCAGGCAGACTCTGCCTCATCTCCAAGGAACCAGATAATGCTTTCCAGCACTAACTTTTGATGTATTTCAAAACTAATCAGTCCTTGCACCTATAGTGAGCTGATGATGCAGGGTGTAGATGGGAGTGGAAACCACATCCCTACCAGTTAAGGGTCAGTTAAACCTTAGGAAATTCTCTCAGTTCCTCATCATTTCTTTACCAGCACCTCTTTTCCATCAGTGATTTAGGTACTTGTAACTGTTCTAGCTTAGTATGGATACTCTCCATACAAATCCATTCAGTGCTGCTTTTGTTTTCTTCTCTTTCCACTTTTTTTTTTTTCCTTAATTTTCCATCCTCTATTTGCATCGTGAGTTCAAGTTTCCTATTTTACCCAGCCTACAAGGTTTCTCCAGACTAAGATAAAATTACCACATTTAAAAAAAACCCTTTTTTATTAAAATAGCTGAGACACTGTGTCCTTTAAATTCCTAGGCTAGAAATAAGAAGAACTAAATATGCTTTCAACATAATTTCCTAGTAGGAGGATATGTGGGACAATAGAATATTGTAGAAATGTAGTATTAGAAAAATGTTCCTGTATTTTCGGTGTAAAATATAAAAGCATTGGTGTAAGAATATATTTTCTGTGGGAATGCTGGATTCTCCATGGGGGGAAAAATCCTTAGCATTACCCATTTAGGGAAGAATTAAATTGTCTACTAGGTACAAAAAGAGAAGTGTATTAAAACATTCTCAATCAGCATACTTACTCTTACATTAGTTGCCACAATTAAATTCTACTGATCCTCTTCTCTTTCTGTGTATAGCAGAAATGGAATTAAATTTACCAATGGTCTCAGCAGAGCAGCCAATTCATATTTCTAAGGCAGCCTAGAGCGTAAAGCTATTATCTGCTGTACTGACACTGCAAAATAAACCTAATGTTTCCAAACTTGCAAGATGAGTATTTAGACATTTTAACATGCAAAACAGAGTAATTTATTGTAAAGCAGATTAAAAAGAAACCCCAAACCTTCAAATGTTTATACTTCTCTTTCCTGAAAATGGATCAGCCCTGTTACTATAGAAACAGATTGAGATACCTAGTTTATTGTATTTTAAGAACATGTGGCCTTTGACTTAGTCTTTAAACATGACAGGGGTTTTTCTTTGGAAATTCATCTTAATTTAATATTCTAATCTCTAATTATTGCTGGAGTATTGGTAAAGTTTGTTTTCAGGCTGAAGCCATAGCATGAATGGCTGGTTACCATACATTAGTGTCTACAAACAGTACAGCCCAATACACAACAGCAGAACAGTGAAGAGCTGCTATAATATTTTTAACCTAGATCGGTGCACCGTACAAATTGCAGATATTGCTTGGTTACTCTATTACAGAATCATGCACATTTGAAAAGCAGTCTAATTGCTTAGTTTTTTCTTACATGAGGCCAGAGGTAAAGAGTGAAATAAAAGTAAATTTATACCTGCTGTAACCATGAAGTTACCAGCAGGGATAAATTTACTCCTAATGTTCTAACTTTGCCATTTGTTTGAAACTTAATTGATGGCTTGAACTGTTAGCTGACTACATTTAATTAACTTGGCAGCATTTCTTTGTAAAGAAAACCAAGCTACAAAAAGACTATATTTTCTAAATCATATCAGAACAAGTGGTTGGCTGGATTGTTACCATGGTCAACAGCTGCTTTCCAACCTGAAAATGTGGAGAGCTCTGCACTATAACTGTGTGGCACGGGGGACTACTCCAGCTTTTCCTGGCCTTACCTATTTTTAGTAGCAGTGTCTTGAGGGACCTCAGCTGCTTGTGCCTTCCAGCCTGCCACCATCTTGTGCTAAAGAAAGGCACAGAAGACCCGTTGGGAGCCTTGGCAGGCACTTGGTAATCCAATGCCGAAGAGGCAGGGATTGTCCTGGAGGCAGTGAATGCCCTGATGCCTGCCTTCTCCCAGTGCAGCCTCCTGGCCTAGCCCTGAGCTCAGCTGAGCTCCAGGTTTCTGTAGCAACAAGGAAGGGGAGAGGATAGAAGCAAACTGGCACTGCTCCCAGGCACCCAGGGTCCAAATATAGCAGAGGATACAAGCGTAGCCCAGGGTGAGCTGGCCAGGCTGCTATCCTGAGAGCAGGCAGTTGGAGCCAACCACAACGCTGGGTTTCAAATCTCTTATCAGTTCAGTCACAGAACCATAAGCTGAGACTCCTAGCTTTAACAACCACTTTAAAGTAAATTAAAAGCTAAGTTGTATGCAGCGAGAGAAAGGCAGTCCAAAGCTATCAGAGCACCCATAATTCAGCCTCTTTGTGGGTAATTTATTGGCAGCAGTGTGACTCTTTGGAGAGCTGCCTTGAGAGAGACTGCACAAGGCACAGAGTTGCTAGGGTGAGTTTAGAGAGTTGAGGAATTTCTTTTGCGCTGTGTTTTATAGGAAACTTACTTCAGGCCTCTGTTATGTTTAATGCATTTCTAATCTGATTTTATAGGGGTCTGTTAACTTCTCATAAGTTCTCACATGAGGAAAAAGAATAAAAGACAGACTTGTGGCCACATGGTAGAACAACGGTGCTGTTACTAGGAAGAGAAACTCAGTGTTTTGTGGTCTTGTAATTAAGATACTTCTTTTACTATTATGGTTAGAAATTTTATTTGAGTCATATCTCTACCACTGTTTCTTTTTCAGGCAAATTACACAGATCCACAGAGCAAGCTAAGATTTAGTACTATCGAAGAGTTTGCCTATATTCGAATGCTCCCTTCAGATGTGGTTACAGGATATCTGGCTTTAAGGAAAGCAACAAGTATTGTTTCTTGAACAGACTAAATATTCTTGTATATTGCTTGTGAACAGTGCTTATTTGGAGCATAATGATGGAAACTGACTGTGGGACTGAGATTCTTTAAAACTATCCATGGATTTTTACATCTGGAAGTAGTTGATGATACATGCATTTGAAGAACATATGTATTTAATTTTCATAAATGCTGATATTTGTTAGTTTGCCAATTTGTTAGCAATTTAGTTTGGTGAACAGAGTAACTTAGACCTGAAGGATATGTATCTGTACTATAATGTCTCATTTATATTAATTTCTGTAAAGACAGGATTTCATCTCCACCCTGTATATTTTATGCACTACCCTGGCTCAGAACAAAACTGTCATTTGAATTAAGGAAAAGGTAACAAGATATCCAAATGTCTAAACCTGCCTTACCAGATGTGCTTGCCAATTGGCTATGAAGTTTGTCCCATCTGTAAAATGACGCTAAAATACCCAGCAAGTGCTGCTGTTGTGATGACTTCTCAGGGTTCTGTGGCACTGTGGAAATGAAGACACAAATGTTTGTATTGAATTAACTGCCAACATAAATAAAGTTGGACTCAAACTTGCTTGTAAAATACATTGCTGGTTACAGGTTCATCAGTGAACATGTGTTACAGGAGCTGATCAAATCACCGTGTAACTGTTAATCATGACACTTTTTTGAGTGCTTCATTTCACAACCTATTTTTCTGCCTTTCTAGTGATTACAGTGTTTGTACTAATTAGTATGAAGAAACTTCTAATTTCTCAGTCTTTTAAAAAAGATGCTAAAAAGCAAGAGTTCCACTCTCCATTGTCATTCTGACACCCAGATGGCCTTCAGCAAGGCAAGACCTACATTAGAGCACCGAACATAGCACCATGAGACACCAAAAGAGTACTTGAGAGCAACAGAACATTGTCATACCTTAGAACAAGGAGACTGAAAGAGAATTTGGACTCTTGCTGGGGGAATGGCTGCCAGGTACATGCTGGCATGCCACTGTAAGAATGACCATGACTTCCTGGAACTAAGTCCAGGGGCCAAGAGGCAGAGGGTTTTCTGCCCATTCTTTCTTTCTGTCCTCTTTCTTATGTCAAGCTACTGTCTTCCCATTTCTGAGACTTTGTCCCAGCCTTAGACTCTTGCTAGGTTGTAATATGGACTCCAAGTTCAGGCTCAGCTGTTCCTAGCCCCCCATCACACAGCTTCACTCCCATGCTCTATCAACAGTAGTGGTGGCACTAGGATTGGCTGCTACACAAGTTGCCACTTGCTGTGGGAACGCTCTTTTCCCATGGGCAAAACTGCCAAGTGGAACACTTATGCCATAGTTTGTCAGTCCTGGACTCCCCAGCTCCCTGGGGAGGTGAGATGCTGGTCAGAAGACAGCACTCCTGACTCAGCAAGCTCCACCATGGACATCAGGATCTTGTGCAAGGCACACTCTTCTCTTTGCCTGCACAAGCAGCACACAGGGGTGACTATTCAGTGTCTAAGCTGTGTTTTGAATGCATATTTCTATAGACATGATAATAATTAGGATCTTTTTTTTCTGTTTGAAGGAATAAATTTGCAGTGTTATTAATGCCAGTCCAATTTCAACTCCAAAACAGGAAAAACAATAATGGGATACATTGTTTAATGAAGATTGGTGGGACTCATTCCTCCGTTTCTGTGATCTAATATTGCCAAAAACAAACTCTAAAAGTCTTTGACATGCTTACAATAGATCCTTCACTAGATATCTGATAATGCTACAACTGTATCACAGTACAAAAAAGAATAAGACAGGATATCTCTCTGCATGCCAGCAAGCATCCAAGCCACATTCTCTTCACATTGAGTTTTATAATGGATATTTTTAACTTACATTACATACTGAACATGTGTTTATAAGATAAGCTTAACACTAATATGAAAAGGAAACACATAGAATTGCTGTAAGATCATTTTTGTTTTAAATAAGCAGACAGCAGCTCAGAAAATCGATTTCACAAGCTTGTTCTCTCCCACAAATATTTTTAACATTCTTTGGGAATGACTGTGTAGGAGCCCAGGCTCCTCCACTGTTAGAAGTGTTCCATGCACTCCTGCACTCTATCTAAAAGATGTTGCTTCTCACCTAATTTCTCCCATGCAGCATTTATGCATTCTGTTTTCAAAATCTAAATATCTCACTGAATAAATCAGCATCAGAAAAGCAAAAGCATCTTGAATTTGGCAAAAACATTAGTGACTCTTCTCTCAGTGCTCTGTATCCATATGATGGCTATGAGATTCCCCTCCTTGTTTCTTCCCTTATTGGCCTTTTGTTCCCAGTCAGTAGTTCCCCGCCTTTTACTCATTAGGTTGTACAGTGGTCAAGCCAAGAGTGATGAATCAGCCACCAGCACCGTTCAGCATTACATTAATCAACAACAGTTTACTATGTGGAACAATCGAAACAGATTTCATTTAGCAGGAAGCTGAGGACAGAACATATCTAGTGGCCAACATGTGCAATGACATTCAGTCCTGCTGAGTTGTCTTTGAAAACAGCATGTGAACCTGCTGCTTTCATCAGTGCCTTCAATGAGAGAACTGAGCAATACCTCCCTTGCTTTATTTAAGAGAAAGTATGGATGAGTGTAAAGTTTTTCTGTGCCACAGAGCAGTTTTAAAAGATTTTATTGACAGCTTTAGAAGTGAAACTTGAGAAGTACCTTTATATGTAAAAGTACTTACAGAATATTACCTAGATAAACATATATAAGTTGAATTAAAATTGAAAAGAGGACAAAAGAAAAGCTTTTGAAAAGAGAAGCAGCAATGAAACCATTTTAGACTTGGGGAGATTGTGTTTTGGCTAATAGCATTGCCATATCTCTAAAGAAGAAAGCCAGCAGTCAGGGCCAGGACTAATCTGTTAAGAGTACAGCCATTCCTGTGTGGGAAGTGTCACCTGAGTGCTTTACTTCACACAGGCCATGGATGGCTTCAGCCTTGCACACATTTGCATTGTGATGTCCCCTTCATCCCCCTGCAAGGGCTTACAGCACAGTTGCTAAGGGTCCACAGGAATCCCACTGACATTAATGAGAAGTGAGCTTGTCCAGCAACTCTCAAGGTGCGATCCAGCTGGCAAAGCTTTAGCCTCGGTCTTTTTGGCAGGTGGAAAGCACGTTTTCCATGCCTCATTTGCCCTATCCCAGAGGCCAAGCTCCTGTTTTCCTGTGCCGCTTCCTGCCCAACACCACTGGTTCAGTAAACATTAGAGATGGGGAATTGTCTCCAGCCTACTGTGGGGTTTTCTGTTTTTATGTAAGACCGCAGCAGCTTTGGGTGGATCTGCTTGCCCTTGAAGGCCAGGACAAAGTGGGCAACGTTGCCCCAGGGCAGCAGAACCACTACAGCTGAACTGGCTGGTGTGGCCTTAGCCCTGGTGCTGCAAGGATGCTGTGCTGAGCTGGGCCACGTGGGGTCAGGGACTGCAGAGCCAGCTGCTCCCAAGGGAAGGGGTCTGCTGGGAGCCATGAGAGGAACGAAGCAATCGACAGCTGCAACCGCTGTGCTCTTTAGAGGAAGGGAAAACAGGGTGCTGCAGCTCCAGGCTCTTCCTTGATTATTCACTGCTGTTCCAAACAGGTGTGTGCCCATGGAAACTTCCTGCCCCAGCCCTTCCCTCTGCTGCATCTGAAGCAGGAATGACCTTGGCCCCACATCCTAGAAAGCTGCTAAATTCAATTGAGAGAGGCCTTGGGCCAGCACATTTTGGAGTTCCTCCATTTCACTGTCCTGTATTTCTTGGCTTTCTCCCATCATAGTGTTCTAGATCCCTATGGAATTGCTATATATGGGCTTCTGTGGAGGACGGGAGTAGCAGTCATACTCAGGGAGATGTGCCTTAATTTCCTTGACAGAGGACAATGAAAGTGAGCAAAGGGGAAGGCTTTTTACTGGTACAAAATATCAAACTAAAAATTAACCAGTATAAGATTAAAAAGGTTTTTCCAAGTCCACTCTGTTAAGAAAAGAATTTGAAAAGCATGATTACAATTTTCCTGAAGGGCTAAGTAATCTTTAATAAATTCATGCAACAATAATTTATTACTAGAAAACTAACCACAGGATTTTAAGGTCTCTTATAATCTCCAACAATATGTGTGGCTTACATTCTCAAATAGCATGTAGTTTTTCTTCCTGAATCACTTCAAGAAAGGAGAGTTTCACAGACTCATGTCAGGTTTCAGGAGGAAAACCCTGACTTAGTGCTCTTTTTAACAAGAGTCAAGTGGTATCTGTACTGCTACTGAACATTCAGTCACACAATGATGGTCATACCACTAATATTACAAATCACAGAAATTCCTTCATAATTCTCTTTTTTTTAGTAAGTGTTCCCCAATGAAAGACCACTATGTCCGTTGGCAAGTGGATGGGTGGAACAAAATAAAATAATACATCTTCAGGCAAGAAAAACATTTCAAGTCCATTTGGTATCTGTAAGTATTGCTTGACTCGTTTTTGTATTACCTGAGAAGCTTAACAAACCCAGTATTTTCAGGTGATTACACTACTGTAAATCACAGCCTACAGACTGCAATAGCACTAAGCTCTTGAGAGAGGCAATAACAACAACAAACACCGTTTAAACTACTGTAGTAGTTTAGTATTGCCTGTGCAATTGCACATGGCTTATGATTTATGAGGTCACTTTTACAGACCATTGCTATCTCTTGACACTGTAGTCTAAAATCAATAATCTCTACACAAAAAGCATGGAGCTAGTGGACTAGGCAGGAAGCTGGGGCTGGCTGTGGTTACTGTTTACCAGCATGTTCTCCTCTGGGCAGGAGCATCCTTCAGGTATTGCATGCTGACTCCTGTAGCTCTGCCACTTGGCGCCAGCACACCAAGCATCACACCCCAGAAAACTGCATCTGGCTCATGGACTGCCTGAAGCTTCTCCAATGCCCCCAGTCTGGCATGTCAGAGCCCATGTGAATAGTGTCCCTTTTCTCAGCAAGTCTTGAATCCAAAGCACAGTTTATGGTAGAGGAGAATATGTGCCCCTTCTGTGGGTATTTCTGTTTTGGTGTAGATCATACCCAAGCAAATTCTCAGCATCAGGTTTTGGAATTTCTCAAGACAGCTGCCTACCTATGCATGGTAAGAGAGTGTTTCCTGCCTCGTCATATTGAAAAAAATGGGGTGTGTGGGCATTCAGTGCTACTGACAGAGCTAATAAATGTACAGCAATAAACCCTTCTGAGCAGAGAGGCAGGCCTGATCTGCTTGGCTGATACCTGGCATGAGTTGGGCACTGAGCAAGCAAGGATAAGGGAGATTTTGAATTTTTGCTATGATCCCACTTATATCCTGGGGGACAGCAGCTTCTCTTGACTCTCTTCTCCCAAGAGGAAGAAATGCCTTTAAAATGACACCATACACCCATGTACATTGCCTACATATTGTGTGTCTGGTCATTAGTTCCATGACTAATGGATAAAGACGATGCAAAGGGGACAGAATTAAGGATCTTTTAATAAATTGCCTGTGGGCCCAAATCTTGTTCTTGTAACAGAGGCAGTGTGGGACCTGATAATAACCTTAATAAAGAAGAATTTCAGGAATTTCAGCAAGAGCTGGACATAGACTGAGGTGGAAAGACTGGAAGTGGGACTGTAGAAGCAATTGCCCTGACAATATAAGGCTATGTTGAAGAGAAATCATTTATAAAACACTCTGTGGTGAGATCCGTAATCCTCTGAAGTAATATATATGGCATTATGGTGGCCTTAACATTTGAAATAAAGAACATAAATAGAGCTTAAATGACCACTTCAAACTGTGCCTTTCAAGAAGGTGTATATATGTCATAGCTAGTGATGTGAAGTCAATGGCTGGCATCAGTCTCATGTGCACAAGTGGCAGCAGCTAATAGGCACAAACCTTATTTTCCTCCAAATAAAGTGGCTTACGTTACTGAAACTTGTGTAAAGCACAATCAACCAAACATTTCTGGCCTCTTTGTTATGCTTCATCTCTTCTACCAGGCTATACAAAATCAGAGAGCTAAGAAATAAGTACCAGCAATTCCTTTCCAGTGCTATGTCAGCCCTTCCCATGAGCTATGCAAACTGAGAGTTACTATCACCTTTTAGTGAGGTACAAGGTGTTCTGTGTCCATGCATTTGGCCCATGCCTCCTGAACCCTTGGGAAACAGGACGTTGATCCCCACTGTGAAACACAGCCCTGAAACACATGAAACAGCTTTCTCCACATGGGTATAATTTACCTAATAATGAATTGGCAGCCAAATTCTCTGTGGACCTTGAAATGTCCTTCTGAAGCATCACACTGGGACAGAGAGTGCAAATGCCATTCTTCCTGTGCTTTTCCTGTGTACAGTGCCACAGGGACACACAGACCTCTCCAGAGCCTGTAGGAAATAACTGTCACCCCGAGGTCTGTTTATATCTTTCATAAAAAGTAGGCATAAGCCACAGGTATGATTTCTGGCAGAAGCAGTGGAATCCTGCTCTTCCACCTTTCACATACATGCCTAGCTCACTGCACTTCACAGATTCTTGATTAATCCCTCCAACTCTATGGATCAGGATTGCACCCACTGCAAAACAGTTTTACACAGTCCTAGAAGTTCAGACATACCCCAGAGAATGGGAGAACTTTGAATCTGTTAGCTGAAAGAAAAGACTGAGCCCTTATGAAAGGACCAGGCTGGGTGCAGGGAAGAATCCTAACCCTGGGTGATGGGATAAGGAGAACAGGAACTGCAGGAACTGCAGCAGCTGCAGCAGCATCCCTGCTGTACTTCAAAGAAAGACAGTAGCCCACAACAGCCTTTTGCAGATGCAGTATGGAAGAGCTGCTGGGGGACAGACCTGGCACTGAGCTGCTCAGTTCTGCTGAGGCTGACGTGCCTCTGGGCACACTCAAAGGCAAGAGCTTCAGACAGCTTGGTAACCACCCAGAATCTAGTCAGCAGCTGTGTGAGGATAGAGGAATGCAGGTTTGGGCATAGGCTATCTAAACTCCAGCCCAGATTCTATTTGGGATCTGCAGCTCTCTGAAGATTTGGGAATGAGTCTTACCAATTCAGTGGATTTTGACTCAACACTTTTATCATCTGACCAGCTCACACAACACACACTTCTTGTCACTAGAAGGCACCTGGTATTGCTCCCAGCACTGGATCTGAAGTGACGAAACATGAGCATTAGAGGAGTAAAGAAAATAATCGATGTCAGACAGGGGTCCCAGAACTTCTCTGCCTGTGAGGCCATGTCCCCATTACCTTCATGATCTGTGCTGCACTACACACTACCTCCAGCTTTTGCCAACTTGACATGGACAAGGTTAAAAATCCTGTCCTACATCATAGATTTCTAAGGAGTTCTCAAAAGACAACCAGAGTCCAGCAGTAAAAGGTGTCCCAAAAATACTCCTTTGCAGCTCTGTATCGCTATAGGTGTGGCAAAGTTTTGGTAAGAGGAGGGCTGCAGGCATAGGAGCTGTTGGAAGGGGTTCAGGGGCTGTTAGGACTCGTAAGAATTACAGATGCAGTTCTCTGAACCCCTACAAATGAATGTTTGAAGTCACAGCTGGCTTTTTGGGTCATACAGAAAGAAAGGCTTTCTTTTGTCCTAAATAGCACATATGAGTTTGATCAAGCACTAATTATATCTGAGCCATGAAGTAATAATCTCCAAGGTATAATTAGTAATAGCACCTTCCCTGCGAGATGTGATTCCCTCCATCTCACACTTCCCCTCTCTGCTCCAGCAAACCCCATAAGCAACCAACCAAAACCCCTCACAAACCACCACAACTCTGTGATGTTCATCTTAAGAATGAGGACTGAAAAATACATGACCAATTTAATAAAAGGAAGGGGTTTATACAGAATGACTAGAATTCACCTGCAGATCTGCTTGCTGAAAAGAGAAAAAAAAAAACACTAGAAGAAAACTCCCAAGTGAAAAGGGCCAGCCCGCTGTCCTAATGCAGGACAAGCATACTTCAGCAAGTGTATTTCTGCTGCCCAAGTCTTGCAGTTACTCCTTGAGAAACTTAAACCATCATAAGTAAATTTAAAAAAAGACAGTTTCACAACTGAAACCCTCCAGACTTCACTCAAGAAGGCACATGGACACTTATTCTGTTCTTTTCCTGTTCTTGTACTTATTCTGTTCTTTTCCTGCCAGCCTGGCTAGATAGGGATATTTGTCACACCATACCTTTATCTACAAACCCCGAGTATAAATGCATGTACAAATCCTGAGTGTAAATATATACATTGTAAAGATTTTGCCAGGTGCTTAATAGTGCATGAGCACTTCAGGCTTATCTCTAGGTAGGAAGGACTTCCATTTGATTCTGCTAAATCTAATTCTAATCTAGACCAGCCCACATTTGGAGCCATGCAGCCCACATGTACCAGCCTCCAGCCTTGGCCTCAGGCTCCTGTAGGAAGCAGTGCTGGGGATGGCACAGTGATCACAGTCACAAGAGGCACAGGGTTTACTGGGAGATATATTTTTCTTTGCTCCCACTTCGTACACATCTCCATACAGAACCCCCATCTACATGACATTTGTACTGGTACCTGTTATATAAACAACATGACTGAAAAAAGCATCTGCATGAAAAAGGGTTGCCCTTTATAAATAATTTATTGTAGCTAAACAAAAGCTAGGGGATAAACTTTGCTTTTGCTTGCTATAATGTAATACCCGAAGTTGCTAATAAGCCACTAGGAGCTGTTCAAGAGACTGTCTATTACAAGAAATCTTGCCAGGACCAGGACACTCAAGCAGTTTATCTTGGTTATCTGGGGAAAGGTGAAATGGGTCTAATGTTTTTGAAGCTTTGTGGGGTTTTGAGAAATCCAGACATGTATTTTAATATTTGGAAAATCCTGAGATCAGCGAGACTATCGTCTGCAGGATTTAACCACAACTTGGACCTACCTCTTAGCAAGTCTAAAAGTCTCAAAATTGCTGTAAAAAGAAACCACCACCAACAAAATACCCCACCAGATAACTGCAAACAAGCAAACTAAAAAACCCCAAACGAAACACAATCTTTCTTTTCAGTATGTACACAGAATAATGGGCTTTTGTGCTGTAAAACATTTATCTTCAAATGACAGAGTAGAATATCATCATTCATGCTCTCTTCATAGCCAAGCTAACCGCATGTGTCACAGTGACTGATTTAAGTAACTTGCAGCTTTTTGCCCACTTGTCTGCACTGTGTGAGAGACAGAGAGTATTTGAAAGGCTTTGCAAGACTCATAGGCTCACAAAGCTTTCCTCCTGCCTTCTAGATGGTCCTGTCAGCCAGCTACCATCACATCTACCTCTCATGGTGGGATTTCTTTTAAACACGAGTTATGTGGTTCAACTAAGAGGTGCTGCATGTACATACCAGTGCTTTTTGCTGACAGGCACAGTTTTCAAAGTTGAGAATTTTCTCTCTTGTTACTTGTCCTTCCATATTTGAAATTCAGGAAAGATGGGAATGCAGGCCCAACTCTTCACAATATTTGAGATTTTTCATTGAGTGGGACATTGAAACAGCTCCAACGCTGTCAGCAAGGATTTCCAACTAAAAATATAGTAATACAATGACTTCTCTTTTGACATTAGAATCAATCATGTCAAGCACTGAGATTTACACATCCCTTCATATGTACTAATCTACACCACCATAACTGCTTTACACATTTCTAGTATTTACTTTGGCTTCCTACATCCTCTGTTAATCAAGTCTCATTTTTCCATGACACAGGCAGCTGTCTTGAACTTTTCTAGAAGCTGATATGACACACTCTCCTTTTGAAACTACAATATATCATGGATACACAGCTAATGCAATAGCTACAGTAGAGTCACTGCTCATTAAAAAGTGTAAATAGGTGGACTGTGCTGTATGGTGCAGCAGTGCTGTGGCAGCAATACAGGACTGCTCCAAAATGAGAGAAAAACCTGAAAATTGTAAAGACATTTATGGCACTTATCTCCAACAGAGACACTAATTTCAGGTATTTGGAACAAAGAACACAGCGTACTTTACTCTTTCTTCATCTTTCTGCTTCTAGGCTGGGCAAATTAACATTGTTTTCTTACCACAAACCTCCAGAGACATCATGGTTTAAGAATGTTTTTCTGAACTCTCATGCTAAAAAGCAATCAAGCAGCTACTGAGCTTTGCAAGAAGGGGGTGGCATCTTGGTTCATAAATCCACCTTAAAACACATTTTCCTGCAGGGAGCCGGACTGGGTGAACTGAGGCCAGGCAGAAGCACTGCAAAGTCTTTTCCCTTCCATCCAGAACCAGTGTAAGCCACTAAAGCCAATATTTCACACACACCATACTGATGAACTTCAAGACATACACACTTCTTCAGTGTGCCTTGTCATTATCTAAACCACCATATGCTGACAAGAAAAGTAGAGAGGCATGTTGTCCCTTTCTCCTCCCTCTCCATAGAGGAGGAATGCTTCTATCCCAGAAAGCTGCTGGCTGTCCTAGCCCAGCACTGTGTCACGGGGGTTGCCTAAAACTGCAGCAATGGGAACCCTACCACAGAAGAAATGTATGGCTAAGAGGTGGAAAAACAGAAAAAAGGAAGAGACATGACCATCATCCAATCTGCAAGATATTTCTCTAGAGAAAAGCCATTTTTAAAATATTAACTATTATATTTCATATATATATGTATGTATATGCATTTTTTTTCTTCACAGTAGCCAAGTTTTAGTGGAGCAAAGCTTTAGCTAGTTTCTGAGAAAGGAACCGGAGGTTTGCTGCCTTGACGGGCGAAGAACTGGGAAAATACCCTTTAAACTTTTCCAGTAGGCTCACGCAGGACTATCCTCCAAACACACCGCAAGCCAAGCAGCTGGGGAGCCAGGGGCTGATTCAGCGGCGCAACACGTCTATCTGAACCTCCAGAACACACGGACGCCGGGCCTGGTGTCTGTCAGACAGATAAGTTTCCGAGGAAAACCCGTCCCTTTCCCCGCTTCCGTGCACCGCTGCTGCCCTGGAGCGCAGGACGGAGGCACCTGCACCTCCCCGAGCGCCGGGAGCGGCCCCGGCCCCTCCGGGCACAGCGGGCGCTCCCCGCAGCATCACCCGCTTTCCGCTCCGGCGCTGACACCTCCGCGTTCCCCGCCGGCCGGGCTCTCCAGGAAGCGAGCTGTTTGGCTTGGACACGGCCACGGTGACACACGCACAAACACACGCAGGTGGCTCCAGCTCCTGCGACACAAGGTCAGGCTTGCTGCAAAAACTCCTGCTTTCCGCGGTTCTTCCTCTAAGGATCAGGAGACAGGGTAAACGGCAGAGCTCTTGTTGGAACTGCATTCTAGTGAAGTTCATTTCACCCTGTGAGTGCAGCTCCCTGGCATCTCTTGATAAATCAGCCCAGGCCCCCAACAATATTTTTTGGTAGCAAAATCTCATTTCTGTACTACGTTTGGGGAACACTACGACCCAGACTTGGAAGTCACTTTGTGGCTGACCTTTTTTTTCATTGCAGGTTTGGCCAAAATCCCCCTCCCTACTGACTCCTGTTGCAGGACGTTTGGATCTGGCACAGAGTACCTGTGCCCTGAAGTAGGAACTCCCTGACTGAAAGATGTACTTGCTAAGATGTGGGGCACCTCTGGATGCATGCAGTTTTGACTTTGAACTGTTTCTCATCTGTTTTTCACCTCTTCTTGATTTTTGGTCTTGCACCAATTTTAACGTATTTGCTGCCATCTTTTATGGTATTTTCCTTTTGTGGGAGAAAATGTCAATGTTTTAAACATATTTGAGGGGAAAAAACAGAAACTCAGAGTTAAGCTCTCTCTCAGCAACCGGGGCTCTTTCCTTTTCTGGATGGTCTACACATGCTTCATTGCTGTTAATAGTTTTATTCTGAATAAAATTAAATTGAGACCCCTACTTGCCAGGGCCTGAGGCAAGTAATTCATGGCTTGAATTGGCCAGCATATGTCAGACATTGCTCATAATGCTGATTCTTCTTTGCCAGCACTGTTTGATTGGATGCAGGAGGGAGATGCTCCAATTCATGATGGCAAATGCTGTATGAAAAGGCATATTTCAGAAAGGGAAACAAAGGACAGCTCTTCCAAGTGGGGACCGGGTAAAGTAAGGTTGCAGAGCTCCGCCTCAGTGGTCACTTCCCTCCTGTTTCCATCTGCAGGCTCTTTGGCCAACACAGGGGGTGATTCACAACTTGGAACTTGATCCCCCTCACCCCCTGTCTCTTTTTCATCACTGGGCTGGCAGGGGAAAGGCTTCCCACATGATGCTTGAGCCAAATCCTGCTGGAACTGTAGTTGTCTCGTGGTGGTTGCATCCCAAATATCTTAGCTGCTATGCTGCCTTCTGTAGTTAGGAATTGTTCAAATTTTCTTTTTTCTTTTTTTTTCCTTTTTTTTTTAATAGAATGCATCTCTTGCTAGGCATAGTTAATCTGGGACTGGCAGCAGGACTATGGCCTGCAGAACAAAAAGTCCAGTATTGCACAATTGAATTCACATCTCTTCTAAAGATTGCATTTGTAATGCTCTCTTGGAGTTAAAGCAAATTCACTGCCAAGTACAGTAACTGAAGTATTCAGTAAGTGTAATTTGTTGTACTTGATACTTCTGACCACAAATGGATAACTTTTTTTACAGTCTCCTCTTATAACCATGTGGTGAAGTGGTTCAGTAAAATCATTTTTTTGCCTGTGGGTTGCTGAATGGTACCAATATCTCCAAGCATTTTTGTTCAGGATTCAAATATGCTGTGTGACTGGTAACCGGTGTTAAACAAGTTTCTATTCCCTACCCAGATTCTTATAGAGGCCAGGACTATCTGGAAAATTTAAAAAGACTCTGAAGGGAGATAATAGGGAGAGAGTCAGTTTTAGAAATTTCACCAGTCTTCCCTCCTCTTGCAAAAGAAAGTACCTCATATAACACTGGACATGCGCAACTTGAAAATACCCACGTTCTTTCTGTGCTTTCAAGATGATGTTTTACTCAAGACATCTACTCCAAGTCCTTCCTTCTACATGTATACCTCAGAATTTTATTGCAAAAGGTGCAAACAGGTGAATTTACTGCTTTGAAATATAAATGCCAACTTGGAGGTTCACAGGGGTGCTTACTTTCACATGGCACATACTTCAAACTGCTTTATATATTTACTGGTTCTGTGAATGGGGTTGTCTGCTTTATATCATGGTGTGGCTGGCTAAGTACAGCACCTCAGGTGTGTGAGGGGCATAGGAGGGTCCAGGAGCCCAAGGGCCTCCTTGGTTGCTAGGAACTTCAGACCTCACCTAGCTCAAAGTTCTCTTTTCTCATTGACTTCTTGCCACCACAAAGAACAACAATGAGCTGGAAGCAATTGAGGCACTTTGAGGTGGTGTCCAGAAAAGTCTCCAAACTGGTGAGAATGTCAAACAGGAAGACTGTTGTCTCCTGAGATTTTTGTCTTCTGTGTTTTTCTGCTAAAGAATGTGTTAAATGCTCGAAGGCAGAGGACAGTGTGCTTGTAGGCAGAGGATCTCTCTTTCTCCTCTACCTCCCTTCTCTTTATGCTGCTTTTGTGCACCCTGGTACTCAGGCTAACAAGATTTAAAACACATCCTAAGACGTATCCATTTGATAACAAGATTAACACCCAAATTCAAGCAAGACCAAAGTCAATGAGCTAAACTGTCAGCCTATCCCAAAAACCTTATCAAAACAAATTGTTTGCTGTCTGTGGCTGGAAGCAACTTTATATTTCATCTGGTAATGCAAGCTGTGTGCCTTCTCCTTCTAGAGACTGCCTAGGATACTAAAACTCCAGCTTCCATTAGGATGTTATTTCTAAATTTACCAGTCAACTTAACAAAAGCAAAACAAAACAAAACAAAA
>VXBU01003693.1:2364416-2414090 GCA_013400315.1 Bombycilla garrulus
AAACCAAACCAAACCAAAAAGATACCTATCTTTTCATTGTTAAGGCCTGTAGTCTGCATTTATGACTGGTGAATATGTTGTTTATTGACCTCAAGGAAGTAACTACTTTGCCTTCAAGCAATTTCATAGAATCATTACAGTTGGAAAATATCTACAAGATCATAAAGTCCAACTGAACACCACATGCCCCCTAAACTATATCACAAAGTTACATATCTCCTTGTTTAGTGAACACTTCCAGGGATTCCACCATTTCCCTGGCGAGCCTGTTCCAATACTTAACCACTCTTTCAGTGAGGAAATCTTTTCCAACCAGAACATTGCCTGGTGTAAAAAGATTTGAAAATTTCTGCAGTGTATATGCAAGCAGCCAGTATTGTTTTATAGGCTAGCTTTCTGTAGCTTCACAGAACAGATAAGGAGCAGTTTATTTTGGTAAAACCTCTAGAAATACAGTATTGTTGTTATTGGTCTTCAAATGGTAGGTGGCTCTGAGTGCTGACTATTGATAGTAACATTGCTCAGTGAATATGGATAAAGTTTAAAATTCCGTGTTTTATTTATTTAAACTTGCCTTAGCATAGTTAAAATATAAGCCACCCCTAGCTTTGTATTTTTTATCATGAAAACATATTTATGCTTCAAATAAATATTTTCCTCAAAATACACAGGCTGCTGCAGAACTTCAGCTGTAAGGATGATACATACAAGCCCTCAAAAAGCAAGGCAAATAACAAATGAGAAAAATGCAGTGCTGAGAGTCAAGAACTGAAAAATACAACCTTGATAAACCTTGCTTTACATAACCAGCTGTTGGAAAAGCATTTCATATGTTGAAAAGAGATTGAATAACAAAAGCTGAATCCTGTCTGCCTTTGCTACTTATACAGGTAATCTTCTGGGGACTCAGACGACTTAAATACTGTGTTATATAAATGAAACTGGAAGTTTGAACACCCTACATGGGTTTCAAAATCTCTACAGTATTCTAAATGCTTTCTCAGATAAATAATCTTCAGGTTGACCAAATGATATCATCAAAAATTACACATTTCATATAAGGATTTGGTTAAAAACCCAAACAAAATCTCTTCTGCATATCAGGTAATTGAATACATAAATTTAAGACTTTGAAAATTGTGAAAGGAGGAGAAACTAGTAAGCATGCACATTATCTGTGCCATAAATTCAGTGACAATACAACGTGTGGTATGAATGGAATCTATTACCAAAATGCATTTCCTGGGCACCAAAGCAGAAAATATGTTATCATTTGCTGGAACCAGTGTAAATAAGTATCTTTCAAAGATTAAAACAATCTACAAAGGGACCTTTCTGTGTCTAATGGGACTATGTGTTTAACAATTTTTCTTTCTTCATATTGGTGTTTGAACTGGGTCACATACATTCCTCTTAAGCTGAGAGTTTAGAGCCTATTTATAGACATTCATCCTGTCTACAACAACTTGTTTCAATTAAAATTTGATCTTGAAACAGACAGAAGGATGGAAGTGGGGGGACACTGTTGTACCAGCTACTGATGGTCTATTAAAATTTTTTTCTGCCCTTTGAATAGAAGGGAAGGCTTACAGGAAAACACCAGCACAGAAACACTGCCCTGAAAACCTGCAAAGCTTCCCTCTGTGGCAGGAGAAGGAGAGTCTCAGAGGCCTACTCACCCTCCACTGGCACCACATTCTGCCCTGAACCTTTTTTGAAGTAAGTTTTTGCTCTGCAGGCTCTGTTGTTCACATGCCTTTTGCATTTTTATGCAATGCTTTTTGCCCCACTTCTCTGGGTCTTTCAGAGTGTGAGACTACTGTCTAGTTTAGAACAGGCTTTTGCATTTCAGACTTTTATTTATCAAACATCTTTGTGGATTTCTGTTTCAAATGTATGCTTTTGGGAGACAGAAGGTAGGCTCTTCTGAGTGTCACTAATCTTGGGAATCCTAGCTAGTTTGGGATATTTAATCTACTCCTGCATCCCTCCATTCTACCCCAGCAACTCCAGTTCACATCTCCCAGTCACAGTGAACTCAACGTTCCCAATAATACTGCCACTTTTCCTTTCCAAGGGTCTCCTCCCTGATGTGTTACCTCTGGCTGACTCCCAAGTGCCCTGGGTCCCCCTTCAGGAGGACTGAGATCTCCACATTTCTGTTTGGCTGAGACTGACACATGTGGACGTGAGCAGGGTCAGAGATGAGCTAACACAGGAGGAGGAGAAATTGATAGAAACATCAAAAGGCCTAAAAAGATAATCTGTACATTTACAGCTATGGCACCCCCTTTGCAAGAGAAAACACCTTACTTCAGGCTGCATATGGTGCAGTTCACGCTTTAAAATAGTTGTGCTCTTTTGAAAAAAGGCAGAGAGATCTGCCTTGGGGCATCTGGAAACTCCCTCTGATCAAACTCCATTTCCACACAAGCAGACAGTACTTTAATATCAGTGACCCTCTGCCCTCTCAAGTGAGGCTGAAATCAGCCAGCTGGTTCAAAACCCACTGCAGAAATGGTGGAGAAAACTGGCACAGTACAAGTGTAAAATAAAACCCCCAACACTGCTGCCATCAGTGCCTTCATCAAGCATTGTCAGTGGGAAGCAAGCGGATTTGGGAGCACTGCCCTGAGCTGCCGAGCACAAGGCTGGTCTCAAAGCCACAGCTGCACCTCATGACAGCAGAGCTACCAGAACACATAATAGATATTTCATACCTGGCCTGAAGAATAGAGAGATGCTTGGGCATCTCTACCCTCACTCCTGGGACTCCTGCTGCCCCAGGCCCCTCACCTCTCCTTGCTTTGTTCAAGGTCACAGCAGCCTCCAGCTGACCTCACAGCTCCTGCATCCCACACATGTGGGGTCTCACCATCCCAACCCTCCTTGGCAGTTGCACCCATCCCATGCTGACCCAAGGGCTCTTGTCTCCTCCTTCTGCCTCTTACATTACCCCAGACTGTGGTATTCCCTCCTGCATGCACACACACGCACACACTCTCACATTTCCTTACTGCATTTTTCTGTTTCTGAAGTTAGACAATTTTAATGTTTCTATGTTAATTGCTTTTGAATAACAGCCTTTCTGGAAAACAAAAGGTTTCCCAGAGTACTGGTTTCTTTGGAAATGTTCCAGTGGCCAACTATGAGCTTAAATAATAGCAGTAATAGGAAAATTTCCACATAAGTATATAAGACTTGTTTTCAACAACTAGTGAAAAAAGTTGTGGAGTTCTTTTTGGTTGTTTGGAGTTTGGGATTTATTTTTTTTTTTTATTTTGACATTTTCAAGTCAGGTTCCCCCTCTAGCCTCCCAATCCCCCCCTCCTGCCAGGACAAGGGCACAAAGCAGAGTCTTGTTGCAGTTTACTTCAAGAGAGGGAGAGGCAGGGACTTTGTTTACTGAGAGCAACCTCAGTGTGTATGAGCAGAGCGCTGTGTGGAGAGGCAGCCTGCCTTGGCTGGCATTCCCCTCTTGTTAAAGACCACAGGAAATGATGGACATTTCTAAACCGGAAAAATTTGCAAGCAAGCTTGGGCTAACCACAAGAAAATAAAGCACACGGCAAGAATCACAAGGCTCATGGCAGAAGAGGTAAAGCTGACAACTTTTGATTCATGTGCTGTTAAAGGTTATGATGCTGCCATCTAACATTATGGAAATAAAGACACTGTTTTGAACACTAAGCAGGTAGCTGCTTCAGCAAAAAAATGCAGGGTTTGCTCTTTTTCATGTATTTGTGTGTGAGTTGGTGGTTGGGCTGGTCTCAAAGAGACAGTGAGACAGGGTTGGAGAGGGCCAACTCGTATGCAGAGCGCTACAAGCTCTTGCTTGCTTTCCTGGAGCCAAACCATTTGGAGTACAGGCCTGCTAAATTCTGCCTTAGTCTGGCCTCCATCTCCCTGAACTTCTGGAGTCTTCTAATGTCCCCTTCCACCTTTAGAAAGTGAGGGTCCAACAGGCAGGGGCACAGAGCCAGCAGTCCCGTTACGGTCAATGCAAGTGGGTGAAAGATGAATAACCACACGGATGCCATCCTACCTTGTTGTATTTTGCTCTGATAGCCGCAAACTTGAAGGTTTTCCTTTCAGTTGGTTCTTCTCAGCTTGTCCTGTTTTCCTCTGTTATTCTCCACAGATGTCTTAAAAATAAAAAAAAAATGAAAAAATCATTTAAAAGATGTTGTAAAGGGAGGCATACATTACACACCATCTCATTTTCATGTAGGATTTTTCTTACAGCATGCACACATTTGTTAACTACTAGAATATCACAAAGAGTACAACCATCTCATACATTAGCAAAAAGAGAGGAAAAGCATTTCAAGTCTTAGCTTCCACCAGTGACTGGCACACTTTGAGGCTTGGCAAGGAAAGGAGCTACTGAACAACCTTCTGCCAGTGCAGAGATTTCCCCTGAGACATTGGCACAGCTGTGCTGGGGATTGTCTACATATAGCGCTGCCAGGAAAGAGGGGAAAATGCATAGAAGGAAAGGGCCCTTAAGATTATCTAGTTCAGCTCCCCTGCCATGGGCAGAGACACCTTCCACTAGACCAGGTTGCTCAGAGGGAAAAAGGTTTTGCTCATGGACTTTGTACCAGTGATCCTGTGGCACGCACAGAGTAGAGGAAGATAAAGCAGAGAAGCACAGTGGTACTTGGTGCTTTACAAATCCTTACCTTCTGGCAGGGCTGAAGGGCTTCACAAAAGTTTCCCAGCCTACTGCCACATATGAATGCTGGAAAGAGAGTTTCTGTGTCCTCCACCAAACTTATCTCATTACCAATTCTCTTAAATCACAGAGGGCATTAGAATGAAAGAAGAAAGGAGTCCAAAGGGGAAAAAAGGACAGGAATACTTGCAAGATGAGAGAGAGGGCACACTGGCAAGCAACAGCTGTTACCAAATAAGCCCAAAAGGCTGCAGCTGCTTGTTTTTCTCCAGGTTTAAAGCAACAGCTTGCAGGAAGGCTGCTGGAGCTTTGCAGGAGGCCAAAGAGCCAGGCAGAGACCATCAGCTATTTTCAGTGTGGAATATTAGCACAAGCACAAAAACCAGAAGATATCATAGAATGGTTTGAGTTAAAAAGGACCCTAAATATCATCTAGTTCCAACTCCCTAACCATGGGCCTTCCACTAGATTAGGCTGTTCAGGGCTTCATCAGCCTGGCCTTGAGCATTTCCAGAGATGGCGCATCTACAGCTTCCCTGGGCAACCTGCTCCAGTGCTTCACCTCACAGTGTTTTTCCTCCTTTCCAGAAGTATATTCTGTGTTCAGTGATAGCTTTGGTCTGCCTGCTAAGTAAAACTTTCATGAGGTTTGATTCCATCTACAGTGAAAATGCAGCAGACTTCTCTGTGAGTCAGGTGAAAATATGGTTTCTAAGATGGGGATCCATACCAACTAAGCCAGTTGCTAGAGAGGAGTTTCCATTTCCTTAGACATCCAGTGTTTACACCACGTTTAAAAAGAGACAACTTGCCGTGAGGCTGCAATGCTTCTTTGACACCCACTGCCTTGGGTGTGCAGCCAGACTTGAGTGCTGACAGAATGGTAAGGCACAGGAGGATCACCTGTGTCTTACCATCACCTGCTGCTGGGAGCTGTGTTAGAACAGCATCCAAAAAGCCCTCAGTAAAAAATTCCTCTCCCATAACTCCTGACCTATGTTGTCTGTGCTTGTTCCGGTAGAAACTGGATATGGACAGACAGACAGAGATGCTGCAGACCCTGGTACTGTTTTTACAGCAGACTATTTACATAGACATCAGGGGCTGTATTCCCAAACGTACTTGGGCATCTTGTATTGTACACACTTTCAGTCACAGGAGTCAGCTTCGCATTTGCTACATGTCCCTATTGCCATAGTGGCTTTCTCCTTTCAGATCCCAAAAACCAAGGGATTGATATCAATGTGTATCTTATATTTTATGTCTCTGAGTATCATTTACAATAAAGGTATATCCTCATGAAATAGGTAGGTGAAAGTTGGAGGGAAGAGTCAACTGAAATGACAAATATTTGGGAGCCTGAGGTTATGAGCATGCAGCTGCTGAGTAAAAAAAGCTTTATTCATTCGGAGATGGAAAAAATAAACAGAAAAATCAATACACTGTCCCTCTATGCTGCACATACCCAGATTAAAATAATTAAAATGCATCCCTCTGCCTTCTGTGCAAATCTAACAAAGCATAAATGGACTGTGCTCTTCTACTGCTCTGGAAGCATGGAGGAGGAATGAATTAGTGTCAGACACCAAAATAGGTCAAGTAGCCACTTCAGCTCTGCAAACTATCATGAAGCAGTGGGAGACAGCCACCAGCCATGTGTGGTTGCCTCCTGGCTGAGTCAAATTCCAACATCCAGGGAGCACAGAGGGGCAGGCTGCTGCTGCTGCAGATGGATCTGCACAACAAAGGTGCACACTCACTTCAGGGAAATGCTGGTCAAGCCTGGAGACATGGAGAGATCGAGAGCAGAGAGGGACTTCAGTGCAAAGATCTTTGTCATTGTAGGAGTTTGCCCTTAATCTCCCCCACTTGCCAAGAAAGCTACAGCCAACTCAAGTTAAGTTGGGTCTGTCTACATGCTGCCAGAAAACTGTTTGAAGTTCTTGCTCTTGAGGGATAAGCAGCTTTTATACAGAAAAACCTGGCACTTCAAAAATTTTAAAAATTCAGACACCACACAAGGAAGTCTTTAAAAGCTGCCACTGATAGAGATTTTGTGTAAAGAACAGCTGCTTTTCCCTCAAACAGCAGGGAGGTAAATAAAAGGCACTCTCCTCTCCTAGTGTGCTGAAAGCAGCTATGGGCTAAACCTGTCAATTTAAACCAGAAACCGAACGTAAATGCAAAAATACAAAAATGTGTTGCATGGCACACATATAAAAAATAAAGGTTTTCCATAATTTCTACTAATTATTATTCTATACAGAATATAATGAGTGCTCAGCCCTTAGAGACTTAGTTACTGAGTTGTCTCAGCTTTGGACATCCACAAAACTGTGTGTTATTAACTACTGGTTACAGGCAGCTTGAAGAGTGCCACAGTACAGATAACCCAGACCAGCTCTCCTGCACACTCTCCAACACGTGGGGAGTAAGCAGTGTCTGTTCTCTGTCCTTACCTTACTAGAAATCAGTCCTTTATTAGTCTGGGGAATGCCCAAATCTTTTCAAGGACACACATGAATCATGTTCCACCTGTGTGCTGTAGATCTATTCTGCTGTTTAATTTACTGCACTTTCACTTAGTATCAACAGTATTCACATACTGCAAGCAGGAAAACTGAGTCAGGAAGTTTGGGAACTTCTTTTATGCCATGGATTAAACAAATACTTAAAACAGCACATCAGTTACTGTACTGAACAATAGACTAATAAATTCTAGTATTGCATATGCTATATAGTAAAATTTAACAATCCCTTATTCTTTAGATTAAGTGTCTCCTCACACAAAGTACACCCTGAAGCCCTCAGCAACAATATTTTTATCATCTATCCAGCTTCTTATATGGCTCCCATCACAGCAGCACCTGCTTTTATGGTAGCTGTGAAATACAGAGCCATAGAATCTAATATGGAATCAGAACCAGGAAACATTGTTTGTCCAACTACTATATAAGCCAACAAAGGAAACTAAACTAGAATTCCAATGAGCTCCAAGCTCTTTTTATGATGCTGGATCAGTTGACTTTTACTTCATTGATCACAAATTGCTCTTGTTAAGATCAAGTATAAGAATCATCTGGGAGACGAAACCATCTCATTTCATGAGAGACTTCATTTTGCAGAGAAGGAGGGAAGAATGTGATTCCCATTTCTTCTCTTACAAACCCCTCAAAACTGAGAATATTTGTCTTGCTGTCAGCCATCAATTGGTATGAGTCATTCCTAACTTTGCTTCTGAAAAAAAACAGGAAGGGAGAAATGAGAAGTGCACACAAGAAAGTAAGTGCACGTACATCCCATCTGTTATGACCTGTCTCTCAGAACAAAATGGTATTATCTCCTCAGGGAAGGACCACTTCATTTTGCTCCCACAGTCATTAACATCTTCAGAAAGTAAATACAAGAGACAGCATTGGACATTGTTTTGTACTCTGCAGGGATATGATTGATGGTACAAGACTGTGGAAGAATCAAGACTGTGAGAACGTAAAGCTTTCATGTGCCCCTTTTTCTTGTGAATGTGGTGCACTTTAGTAATGAACATGCTCAGGTATTCTAATCTCAGACAAAAAAAAAGGAGTTTTACTTCTGAGGAATCACTCATATGAATAGGATAAAGGCATCCAATATGTGGGACTGAGGCACAGCTCTGCCTGTAGCTGCAGCATAGCAGACAGGGACCTGCTAGAGAGAGTGGAGGCACACAGGGATCATGTGGAAAGTACCCTCAGAGCTGAGAACAAAGTGGATGAGAGGTAAAGTGGGCTGGTGGCATCTCTTTGGCAACAGGGAGGTGTAGGGAGCAGTATGTGCAAGAGGGAAGAGGGGTTGGGAGTAAAATGGACATGGTGTAAAATCAGCCTGGGAACACTGACTGCCTAGAGAAGAACAGCTGCCCTGCATATGGAGATGCATTAAGACTTCCCCTAGGAAAGGTTCCCCAGGAATCTCCACAGCAGATAGGCTGCAGCAGGCAGCCACCTGACCAGCAGGACAATGGAAACACAGAAAGTTTTCCCTCCCAGATTCACCTCACTCGGCCACGGACTATTCTCACAAGCAACATTACTTTGTCAAGGATTAGTCTTGGCTTTCATGAGTGTCTCAGACAAACTCTTAGTCTGCAAAACATGGGAAGTCTAGACAGCAAGACAGAGAAAGAGCCACCCACCAGAGCAAATGGGAGATCTGGGCAGGAAGTGTTTAGCAGGGACCATTATGACTGGTCAGAAAACATGCAGAAGCAAACATGGGGCTTGAGGCAGAAAGAGTGTGCTGTAAGTGCTGGATTTAGACTTGAATTTCAGAGAAAACATCTCTCATATACTGTAGTGAGCTCTAGGTTGATCAGCCTGTACATGAAATCTGTCTTTCTTGATTAAAATAGAGGCCAGAATCTTCTTAGTTTATCCATTAAAATGTCAAGGAGCGAGTGGAAAAAGAGATGTTCCTTCATAAGAAAGATATCTCTCTGACAGTGTCACTTCACAAAGATGTCAAAATGAGATGGGGAGAACACCTGCACTGGTGTCTGTTCTCTGTTTCTGAGGCAGGGGAAAGAGGAGGAGAAAGGGCTGACAGATACCATTTCAAAAGAAGCTTTTCTGAGTTACCAGGCCACCTGTGGGTGTAGGTGATGCCCATGCTGACAGACATTGCTGAAGGGTGATCAAGCACTCAGGGTGGGAGAGCATAACAGAAAGTCCAGACCTGTCGCCCAGATTTTTGTAAGACTTTCTAAGCCTTCTGATATTTACATATTTGTGAAGAACTTTCTCACACACTTTCTGTACACACCTCAGTGTTTTTGCATTCCTTCATAGAGGAGGAAAAAAATTAATAGACTGTTTGTCTGTCCAGTGTTTTTGGAGAGGTGGCACTGCCCCCGTCCAATCCACTGTCACTTTTGGAAAACTATAAATACTGGAGTCAGAAAAAAAAAATTTTTCTTCTTCTCTCTTCTGATCACCTGAGCTACAGTGTATGTCTGTGTTCTTTCGTGTCCTATAGCGACACAGACCTACTGTGGCTGTCAGAGTTCCCTTGTCCAGGGAATTAGGTCCCACCTCTGCTCCAGGGCTGTGGAGGGATACACTTAGAAACAGCCCTGCACAGGCAGGGGGCAATCCACACGGTTTACATAGGCCCAAAATTTAACACTTGCTACTTCTTAGCTTGTTTCTGAGGATTTATTGTGGCATCCTAAGCGCTGTAGGGGTGATTTCTTCTAAGGCCTTGGTGCTTGCCCTGTTTACCCCCAGTTCTGACAGCAGCTTCTGGGTGGGTGCTTTGGGGAGGGAGAAGCTGGGGAATTCCATCTGCACTGCAAGGTGACTGCATGGTGGGGAGGAGGAAGCACATGGGGGTGAGGTCATGGGACTTCATGGTCACTGATACTTGTATGATTTGGGTCACTGCTTCTAGACAAGAGCCTGTCTCAGAAGCAGTGACATGACCTCTCTCCTGCCCTGCACTGGGTCTGGTCAGTCTCTCAGCCACACCAACTGAGAACAGTCTTTTCCTGAGCTCAGGTCTCAGCCTATGAGACAAAGGGGACATCAAGTGATAGAAGTTCCCACTTCTTCCAGAGCTCAGCACAGAAGGTAAAAAATTAGAATCCATGGGTCTCCCTCCTGCCCTCTGATGCTGGCACTTCTCCTCCCTGGAGAATTCAGAAAGGGAAAAAAAAGACCAAATAGTCTGGCTAAGCCTGTGTGTCTTTTTACCGCAAACACCTTCTGTTCTGGCCTATGCAGTTGCTTTCACAGCTGGAAAGGGAATATTTTTTTAACTTAAATAAAAAGAAAAAATAGCTGGACTGTTTTCAGTGTGCTCTAGGGAGCTTCAGGAAGCCACATGAAACTAAAATGCTCTCCATCACACCTCTGGCACCTCTCCACATCTCCCTGGGTGTCATTGTGAATTAAGCTATGTTGGCTACACTTACAATTTTTTGCAGGACATAACTCATTGAGGGTAAACACATGGAAAACCTCTGGCTTTAGTAGTAATTAACAGAGACATCTTGATGGCAAAACCACATGTTCTTCCCTCAGGCCTGGCCCAAGGCATTCTGCCATAGTGTGCCTGCAGCACACTCCAAATTTTGAGGTGACCCTCTAAAGATACTTTCTACTGCATGTCTCAAAGGCTGGACAAGAAGGTCTGAGGGGAAGCTGGAACCTGTTACAGCAGAGATTCTGCTTTCAGTGCAGATGTCAGGTTGAGAGTCCTACAAGGACACAGGCAGGAGGGAACAGAAAGCGTGTGCCCACTCTCTCTAAAACACTCCTCAGCTATCAAGCATTTCATGTGATGTTCTCTCTCCAGTAAGCTGAGTGAGCAGTGTGGTCCTTCCAGCCAGTTTCTCCTCACTGGCTCTTCCCATGAAGAGCCCAGCACCTTCGTCTGACCTCCTTCAGAGGCACCGTGCAGTGTCCAGAGATGTTCTTTGGGCTTTGTTTTCTTTCCTTGCTGGCGTCCCCAGAGGGCAGTGACTCGGGCTGTAAGCCATCCCAGCCCCCGGAGCAGCCTGCATGGGAGCACAGACAAGACTCTTCTGCAAGGACTAAACACTTCAGCCAAGGCCTCTGAAGAATTCACGTGGCTTATTCCTGGGGAAAGGTGATGCAGGGAGAGATGTGGCCATGGCTGCTCTCATTCCATGTGGATATTCAAATAGAGAAAGTTTCCTTCCCCATGCAGATGTGTGGACAGGGTAGTTAACATGGCCTTCATTAAGAAAGGGCTGGAGAACTGAGCATTTTACATTTTCTCCCTCTTTTCATGGCATTAGTTTTAAGAGACAAGAGTTTAAAATACTGGGACTGACCCTGACCTTATACCAGTACAACTTGGACTTCACTGACATGTATTTATATTTATACTGGAAGAAGAAAAAACAGAATCACTTTCTACTTGTAGCAGCACTATGAAGATGAGAAGAAAAAGGACTGTGAGTTTCTCTAAGACTAAGTTGTCATAGCAGCATAATTACATTTGAGTCTACTTTGTACAAAAGCAGACTGCCAGAACCTCATTTAGGATGGAGAATTGCTGTCAGGAGAAAAGGGGAGGGCTGTGCTGCTCTGACTAAATTGTGTTAGACAGCAAACAGCAAACTGGATCTGCATCTCCCTACAAATGAACCTCCTTGTATGAAACCTAGCAGGCCATTTTCATCTGCTGTGAATTCAGAAAGAGATCATATGAAACATTTCTTCATGGACTTTGAGGGAAGTATATAAAATTTTAAACTTCAGAGCATAACAATCTATTAATTATAGATGCAAGCAGTGTTTTCCAGAAGTTACATTGTCACTGAATTAAAATTTAAACAATGATGAATTGGTGAGATAAGTAACTGTTGAATAAATAAGTTCAGTAACCACGTTAAAGATGGCTTCCTTGACGATCAGCATACCATCCCTTTTTTAGATGCTCTGATTGTGTAAAAAAATCCCTGACAGAATATCCAGAAAAAGACAAATCAAACCAAAATGCACCTTAATTGCTATTCTCTAGTATGCAGATAGGCTGGCTGCTCAGTGCAGGTTTTAATGGCATCCCTCACAGCGAGATTTCTCATGGATGCCAGCTCTGGCAGTTTTGTGCACCTCTTTTCATCTTGGCAGACTATCCTACGGAGAGGCGTTTTCCCACTATTATATGGCCATATTCACACCACATGTACTGTGTTCCTTGGTGGTTAGGAGAATATCTTTACTGCACACACCTAAAATGAGCACCTCAAAACCCTCTGGCAGTGGCTGCTGGGGTGGAGGACGTTGCAGGCAGCGCGTCTCCTTTTCTCCTGAGAGCCTCACACCCTCCTGCCCTGGTAACCCTGACTCAGCAGGGCAGGACAATGCATACTTAGTGCTGTCAGGGCAATTTATTTCAACAACTTTGATATCACAGAGTCACTGAATGAGAATCATAGAATGGTAGGAAGGACCTTAAAGATGAACCAGTTCCAACCCTCTGCCTAGGGTAGGGATGCCACCCACTAGACCAGGTTGCTCAAAGTCCCATCCAGCTGGGCCTTGAACACTTTTAGGGATGGTGCATCGACAGCTTCTCTAGAAACCTGTTCCAGTGTCTAACCATGCTCACAGTAAAGAACTTCTTCCTAATATCCAATCAAATCCAACTCTCTTTCAGTTTGAAGCCATTCCCCCTTGTCCTAACACTTCATGACCTTGCTAAAAATTCCTCTCCATCTCTCCTTACACCCCTTTGAGGTACTGGAAGATGCTATAGGGTCTTGACAGAACCTTCTTTTTCTCCAGACAGAACAACCGCAATTCTCTCAGCCTGTCTGCACAGGAGAGGTGCTTCTGCCCTATGTTGATCATCTCAGCCCCGCTCTGGACTCACTCAGAGTATAAACTTTGTATACTCAAAGTATATATACTCTGTTTTGTATGATTAACTTGCAAATTGTATATTTTATAAATAAACAGACAATAAAAGACATAAAACAAAAAACAAAACATGCTTCAGATGACACAGGATTACTGACCAGAAATAAGCAGACACACAATTTCTGCAACAACTTGGAGCAGAAAAAAGCAAAACTGTACAAAGTCTGAAGCTGAAGGTCAGAGAAGTAAAATAGCGAAGGCAGTGTCAGCAGTAAAGCAGAAAGAATATATCTCCTAGCAGAGAAATTATTATAGCTAACCAAAACTTTCATCCAGAGTAAAATAAAATTTCTCAGTAATTTTTTTTTTTTCATTTGACACCATTATTTCTTTTTCAGAATATAAAGACTTTTTTTTGGTTGATGGTTTGTATAACCTTTCTGCTTTGCTTGTGAGGAAAATCTTTATTGTGGAAAAAGATGTAATTGATGTGGTGTCTGAAAACAGCACCTATCATATGCTGAAATAATATTTCTGAATCATAAGCAGCTTCATTCATCTCCAGAAGACATTTGTGCTGAAGCTTCACTGTGACCATCTGAATGTCAACATCATTAAAAATTTTGCAGCCACCTAAAGTTTACTTTCAAGAGAGAAGTGTCCTACCAATCTTTCTTCCTATATTGATGGCTGCATTTATATTTCTGAACAGTAAATATTGTCTGTGCTATATTTTATTTTTGTAGTAAACACTAGATAAAATGAAAATGCTATCAGTTTTCTCTTGAATTTACCAGTCTGGGAAAGTACCCTGACTCACTTTCCAGATAAATATTCACAATAAAATATATCTTATGGGCTCCTACATTTTTATTCTTGTCATTTTACAGTCATTAACATTATCTACCTCTGTGTAAAACTTCTTCTTTTTCTTAGGAGTGACATTAGAAAAAAAACTTTAAAAGTTTTGGTGGGTTGGTTGGTTTGGTTTTTTACAAAACATGGAGCTGGAGCCTCCTGATTGTTAGGCTGGATGATGTGCTGGGGTGGAGTAGGCTGATATTAAAAGAACACCACCAGCACCCAGCACAACTGTCAAAAGAAGGCAAGACCTAATTTTCAGCCATTTGGTTCCTTTTTCAAAAATGCTGCAAGCCCAAGTTCCTTGCAAGGGCTGATGGAAAATTTGGGATGTCCTTGGGGAACCAAGACTGTGAGAAGACCCACGCCTGCTGCCCAGTGCTGCCCCACAGAGCCCTGGGGGCAGAAGGGAGGTTGTGAAACCACATCAGACCTTAATGCCAGATATAAACTCTTCTTTCAGTCAAAGCAATCGCTCCCATCTGTTGTAAAGATTGTTCCTATGCCTCCCTTATATTTTCTAAACCTTTATCTGATCACCTTCTCCCTCTCTCCCATATGTTTCGCAGCATAAGGAAACACGCTGAAAGCAACAGCTGTGTGCCCTAGCAAGAAACAGCAGCTCCCCACGACATCCTGGGGACAGCAGAAAAGCCACTGTCTGAACACAGCTGGGAGCCATGGCATGGCCACCCCCCCTTGCAGGAGTCCTAATACACCCAATTCCTTCCTCAGTCCCACAGCTGCGGTTCCCAGGCCGTGACAGGGAGACAAGGAGATGTTATTTAGAGCTCTTAACTGATATCAGCACCTCCCTGTTTGTATGCAGAGTTGTTCTGAAGACCTGGTGTCTGAGCATGTAACTAGTTGGGTCTCTCAAGGAGATGTGTGTCTGCTCACAGAGCTGCTGCAGGGGAGTCCCCTCTGGTCCTGGGATGAGCCGCAGCTCTCGCAATGCCCTACTTTCGCCTGCAGCCTAGATCTGCCTGTAGCTCCAAGGACACAGCGCAACCCTCATGTCCTCAGGTTCACTTTGTCCTCTTCTCTGATGATCTCATTCTTGCCCCTGTCCTGTGTTCTGCCTCTAACTGTACTTTCTCAGCAGCTCAGCATATCAAATTAGAAATCTGGTTCACCTGGGAGAAAAAAGCATTATGTTTCCCTGTTTATTCTTCAGCTGGATCCGTTTCCCAATGCGGTCCACTGGATGGACACAAATACTTCTGCTAGCCTGAGCATGGGGCTATTCTGGGGGCGTCAGGAACAAACAATTGGGAGCCAGGAATATGTTTTGAGAAGGATCAGCTCCTTGAACCAGATCTCAAGATGAATATCCCTGCCCAGTGGAAGAAGCAGGAATAAAGGGCAGGGGAAGAGGGGTCTAGCCAGCAGTTTGGTCTTGGATTGACTTAATTAAACTAACTTCTATAACTGAGAGAAAAGAAAGAGAAGAGTTTTACCAGTTGCTTACATTTATTCTATTTTCCAGGAAAATCACTTAAAAAGATTGGGTAGCTGGACACCCTCCAATGATCATGACCTTGTAAATCTTTGGTTGTTTTTTTTTTTTTTTTACTGTTGCTTTGTCAGACCTGATAAACATCCCAAGACTTGTCTATCTTTCCCTTTTATATTACCAGATGTAACAGAAGAGGCTATAGCTTTTTGCAAAGTTGGTCTCTGTGTTACTAGTCACACTGATCAAGAGCACAGTGAGCCCACTTATTCCTGTGGGCAGAGGGGCCGTTCCTGGCTTAAGGAATTCAGGACCTAAATAGACTCTGAGGGAGGAGATCAAGAAAATTATTTTGAATATTAAATTCCAGAGAACAGCAACAGCAATTGAAGTCATAGCTCTACAATGGCCAGAGTATCATCTGAAATTGTAATTTCTCAGCTTTGGACCAATTTAATGTCAGGGGTTTGACAGACAGATTGCTATGTCAGAGCTACCTAAGGTAGGTACTGCTGCAGGAACCAATGGCATGGGACTGGCAGAGAGAAAGCACCCGGAACCTAATCGTAACCCAAACAAAGCAGCCTGCCTAACATCGACCATTAATGGGTCTCAAACAGGGACAAATGAATGGAGTAATGGCCAGAGCTTTCTTAGAGACTCATAGAAAACTGATCCTTGTTCATTGCAACCTTGAATTGGATCTTGAAGCAGCTAAAATGCACCCAGTTTACCAAATTAAACAATTACTGTAGCTAATTCTGAGCCTCATGGTTTTTTCCAAGTCAAGCACACTCCAACATCTGCTTGCAATAAAATCAGATGACAGTGCTTCTACACGTACAGCGGAAGCTGCCTCCCCCTTAAAATAGGAGCCCTCCCATCCATTAAATAGAGTGTAACTTCTGACTTGCTTCCTCCAGATATCAGTGGATGCAACTTAGAGGGTTTAAGATCTGAAACAAAGGAGGCTAAAAATGATCTTTTAATATCCTATTCTATTAAAGTGGGGATCTTGGCTACAGTGTCTGAGTACTCAGGTGGGTAAAATGTGAAATGTGGGTAAAAGTGCATGGGAAAACGTGCCCTGCTCCACAGCAGACAAACCCACCCACACAGCTGTGAGAAAGGGTTTGAGTGCCGTGAGCGGAGCATGGTTATTACCAGCCAGCTTCAGCCTGCCTGATGCTGAGTTAACATGCCATTTTCCCTGTGCTGTCAAAGCCTTTGTCACAGTAATAGTCTGTTTCCTCTTTTTGTTAATATCTCTGTCAAGAGAATGAAGCAGCAGAATTGAAAGTGCCATGGTGTGCGATAGCACCGTTCTGCTCAGGCTGCGCTGGCAGCCTGCTGTGTTTTGATTAACTGGATGTTCCTCTAAAATTTGTATGAAATTATTTTTCCATGGAAGTGCAGAGTGATGAAAGGAAGAAGTGGAGGGAGCTGGAGGCTGATTGTCTGGTCACTCAGGAGCAGATGCAGGACTGATCAGGCTGTGCCTGCCTGCATCTGCTCCTGTGCCTTGCCCGTGACCTGAGGTCTGGTGAGGAGACACTACTCTTGTCCTCAGAAGTCACCTCCAGTTTCTACTCAGCTCTCCCAAGAAGAGTCTGTCAATAAATGCAAATTGTGACCTGAGATGCATGGATGGTAATTTGGAATGAAATCCTTGAAGTACAAAATCTTTAGATATCTGTCAAGCATACTCAGTATATCAGCCTGTATGTATGGACACTGTCATCCCCACCACACATAAACACCACAGCACAGGAGGAGGATGTGCTAACTTTCAGCTCTGCAAATTTCTCAGTGACTCCAGATCTTGCTGAGGCTCTACAGCAAAATGCTGCTGGCATGGCATGCTTCTCCTCTGCCTCTCCTGCCAGTAAATCCAGCAAGGATTTTGCTAGTGCAGGGCTTCGACTTCCTTGTACGTCTGGTTGGGGTTTGCAGCACACACCAAAAGAAACCCACTTCACTTTGCCTTCTCTTGGCCTCTATAACTGAATGGGACAAAACTGATGAACAGAGAGACCTAATTTTTATTTCCTAGGGCACCTCACCATTCTGGAAACAGGGATCCAGAATCCAGGATCCCATTTCTAAGATTACAGGCAACTTTACAGGCAAGATGCATTGAATCTGAAAGTCTGGTGTAGAAACTGCTGGTGTGTAAGACCTTGTGTTACTTGCTGCAGCTCGGAGAAGTGGACAGGATAATCCAAACTGACACATTTTCATTCTGATTTAGCACCAGTGTGAATGACACAGGATGTAAGATAGCCAGAACTCAGGCATTCCTGTCGTTGATCTCTGGTTTTACTGCCTAACTGAAGTTGTGGAGAGCTTTTATGTTACAGTCTGATCTGTTTTCTTCTCAGAATTTATGAGTAAAACAGTTCTGACCGGTGCAACGTCCATATAATTTTATTTTTTTTACTTGCATCTACAGACTTTGTAACATCATTGCTCTGCAATCAACTGAAAATTGGTATGAAATTAACTTTCCCACCACTTACAAACTCAATCTCATGTTTCACAAAATACTTCAGTTTTTTTAATGAGCTGTTTTGACTTTTCAATCTGCATGCTTATTATAAATTTTTCAGAATATTTTATATATTATATGAATTAATAAAGATATTATTCCAAATGCAAATTTGGAACATATTTGTGATTACGCTTCTCTCACTCTTTTTCCCCCTCTCCCCTTACTTATTACACATGCTTGATATACTCTCTACTCCAGCAGCTTTGTAAAACATAAGAAGTTTGAGACACGGGTTTTGTTCTGGTAACTTAAAGAACTATATAAAAAATTAAAATTGAGAGGACTGGGGAAACACCAGCAAAACCTAATGTCTGACTACTTCAAGAAATTGTGCCACTCCAGACAGGCAACTTCCAGCTCTTCTGTCTAAGGCCAGTCCTCCCACACCCCTCCCCATGCAGAGGACTGAACATGTCTTAGACCTCTAAAACTCACCATGATAGGACAAATTATTTTAGCCACCAATTTCCATTCCATTGCCTAACTCAATTCAAAGGAGAGCATGTCTGCAAAAAACTTCATATCTTACCTATAACACAAATTGCAAGTTGTTGCTCTGTATGAGGTTTGACTAGTATTGTCTTGCAATATGCAAGCACTGACAGCTGGTTTTGATGTTCTTTGGGGTTTTTTGTGTTGTTATTTTGGTTTTGTGTTTTTTTGTTTTGTTTTGTTTTTTGGGTTTTTTTTTATAATGGACAACAAATATTGGCATGGGATGGAAAAGCAGAATGCCATTTATATGACACGTTGTACTGTAAGGACTTTTACCAGAATATTGAGACATACATCCTGATGAAAGAACATGCCTGGAAATTCAACCATTTCCAAGTCCAGTAATACTGTGTATTTCAGCACAATCATTACTGTAATGCTTGCAAACCACTGTTTCTTACTAAAGATTAAGTGGGCAAAGATAGAAATGAAAAAGATATTGAAAAAGGCTGCAATGCAACAATAGCACAAATAGCTCATGGCTCTGGAAGACAGAAGAACTACAGGTGTGTCAGAAATTAAGTATGACAAATAAAATGTAAGGAAAAAGGACTTACAAATCCAACAGAGGTGCATCAGAAGAGAAAAAGGAAGAAACGTTTATAAGCAACTGTTGGTTTTGCATTTCAAAACATCAGATAATTGTGCTGGATAAGAGGAAACAAAAAAAAAACTATGGGAAAGATGCAGGAAAAATGACAAAGGAAGTTTTGCAAGAGGAACTGCCTTGGCAAGGGATATGGAAAGGATAATGTGCATCCATGGAATATAATAGTTAACTGCCATAAAGAATTCACCACTCACAGCCAAAACCAGCAAACCTGCATGGCTGGGCTAGAGCACGAGTGGGTATTTTGGGTCACAGCAGGAAACACCACACACTGTATTTTGTCAGGCTGCTGCAGTGTTTTGCAAACATGGAGAGGAGGGGGGATTGTAGATATGAAAAGGCAAGGCAGGTTGTTTCATTTGTTTATATTAAAAATAAATAGCTTTTGAAAATATGACCGAGTCAGTGAAGAGTATGAAACACAATCCTCTATTTGTTATGATTTAGCAAGTAGGAGGAGGAGAGAGGTAAAATCCATGCAACAAATGCACACAATAGCTTTCAAAATTCCCCTCAGTCCACAGAAATTCTTTCAAGAGATCATGCCAGTATTGTTCTAACACCATTTTGCCTCAAAGTCCAGTAAAAATAGGCAGGTTTTCATAAAAGAAACAACAGCTCCTGTCCAAGACCAAGCAGAACATACCTCAGGAAGAAACACTGTGTAGCATGATGCCAAAGGAGTTCACTGGTAGAAAGCCTCTGGCAGTGCACTGTGTCACTAAATGAAACCAGAGCACCCTGAGGGACTGCAAAGCCCTGAAAACTATCCACTCCCTGGCCCAAAGCTTTGTGTTGGTTTAAGGACATAATTCTCAGGTTATTTCTTCTGATATCACTGTAGTTTTGCCTAATCTCAAAAGCTACTCTGTCTGACCTCCAAGTGGCAGAGCTGTGATAATCTCAGGATATAAGTGAGGTAAAACTCATAGAGAGAGATAATATCTTTTATTAGTCTAACCAGCAGAGCTGAAGAAACCTGCCAAGTGTGGACAGAGCCTACATTCATTAGAAGCAGATACAGTGATTTCCAGCTTTGTGTGCTTCAGGGATGCTGAGACTGCAGTTTATATGGGTCACAGGCAAGCAGGCCAGCTCAAGCATCACACCCAACCTAGCTAATTCCTTGTGGAGCCTCTGCAGCCGAAGTTTGAATGGCTAGATTGCTGCAGATCCTAGGCTGGGTAGGTTAAGCCTAAGCTGTGTGCTCTGCATTCTGTGAATGGATACTTGGAGCACTTTTGTCACAGAAGAGCAGCAATGCAGCGATGGAGTCTTGCCTGGCCCAGACTCCCCCTGCTCCTGACTCAACTATCAGCAGCACTGAATGAAGACTGGGGCAGGGGTTTATTTTAGCTGGATTGTTTGTCTGAACTCATTCAGCTACTTCATTTATATCTTCATTTCATTTGCACACGCTTCAAAAGCACTGTAAACATACTCATCGCATTTCACAACCCTCAGCATATGGGAACAGGATGAGGCTGGAAGCTCAGGTTGCAGTGATCTCTTTTCCCGGAGGATAAGCATGGTAGAGGCTCTCTAATAGTTACCTCTTAAGAAAAACCATGAATAAATTAGAACTTACTAGATGAATAAAAAGCTATAACCAGTTTTTATTAATAGAAGCCTTTGAAAACCTCCAGAGCTAGGTCTTAGGTCAAGACCAAGAGATATTAGCAACATTTTGCTTTGTTTTCTTCTAAATATTTTTAACTTTGAGATGATGATAATATGACCACTGAGTGACCTGTTCTCTTTAAAGTTTCATTATCTGAAATCCATAGACTTTCATCCTTATCCTTTTCAACATCTTTTGTTGCAAGTATATATTTATACTTGCATATATTTATACATATAAAGTAAAGCATATTTCAAGAATAAACACATAATATCACACAAAGGGATGAGACCTGGGAGACTTTTGACACTAAAGGTTTCACCCTGTCCTTTGAAGTACCAGCTTTAAGGGATGAATTGCCATCAACTGCCTTCTTTCTTTATTTGTAAATTAGAAAGTGCAGGTAAGCTTTAAGGTATGGCTGCCTAGAACCGCCTCTGGTACTCCTAGGAAAATTATTTCCTTCAGGCACACAAATTATATAGCTGAAATCATACCTCTCATATATTAACTTCATGATAGACCAGGATCTTTGTACTATGATCACATAAAAAGGGATGAAGAATTTCCCACAAAAAATACCCCACTTGAACAATAATCATACATTTGAAAGCAGAAGATGAAAGTACTCAGTATTACCAAGCTTCAAGAAAAGACTGAATCCTCTGTTTAAGATCCATTACACCAAAAATGATTAAATTGTCCTCAGACTATGGGAAGCATAGTAGCTGCAGTTTACAGTAGATAAGTCTCACCCACATAATTGCAATGGAGTAGAAGCAAAAGAGGGGCACACTGTATTCAGAACGATGCGATTGCTTTAACTTTCCTGTATAAAAACCTAGTTTTACAGAGGTCAGCCTAAGGAGTAGATGTGTTGGCTATGGCTCTCATTCTGAAATTGAGAGCACCCTCCAGACTGTGAGAGCAAAAAAAGACACTGTAGGGCCTCCTCCCAGCTCATGGAGTTTTTTGTGTAGCAGGTACATGGAGCTTGTAGGTGTTTTGCTATTGATTACTTTTGCTCCTCAATGCAGGCAGAGTCTGCTGCAGTCAGTCATAAAACTGTAGCTTTAACTTTTTGGAAATCCTGGCCTTTGGGGGATATCAGGATGAGCAAATTTTAAAATAAAAAATAGAATTAAGGTCAACTCACTGCAAACATATATATGCACACACACATACGTGTATAACCCCAGGACAGACAAGGCTGACACGACTCTTTTAATTACTTTCCTGCTTTATTGTTACTAACACTGTAACTCTACCCATGAACTTTAACGAAAGCTAACACTGAAATAAAAATAATTATGAGCCTCTCTCCTCCCTTTTAATATTCTTCTTTTAATACCTGGGGTTTAGAATAAATAATGCAAAATGTTTATTGGAACAAGGCCATAAATTATAAATTGCAGACCACACTTACTTTTAAGATCAAAGAATTGTGGAAGGTAAAATGTGTAGTTTTACATCCACATAGGGATGAGTTCTTACTTTAAACACAAGAATATTATATTAATTCTCTCACCAATCCACTAACCAGTGATGAAGGTAGCTGCTTCTATCAACACTTCATCTTTCAGGGAGCAACACATCACCATTTGTGTTGTTTTGCAAAAAAAGAAACCAAACAGTTTTGTCTTATACAGCAATGCTGTGGTTATCACTGAGGGCCACGAAGTTCACAAATGAGGTCAATTCTTCCCCTGAAAACTTTTTCAGAACAACACACTGAATAGTTTGCAACCCAAGGGCTAACCAAAACAACTGTGGACCTGCTTTTTCCTGTCTTATCATCCCTCTTGTTCCTTTCCTGACATTTTAATGAACTATCAGATGTTCCCTGATTCCCAGTGTGTAGGCTTAGTGGCAGCAATCAGAAGCACCTCATGTGCATGCTTATTTTTTTTTTAATTTAAACAAGTTTATTCCTTGATAATTTGAATGAATTACAGCGTTCTTACAACAGAGATTTGGTGCCATACCTATCTGAACAGAAAATGACCTGCAGTCAAGAGGAGGTTGTTCACAATATACTCCACTCCCTAACATTCAATAGATTTAATTATTATTCAGATCCAGCTGAGAAATGGCTTACCTAGTGTCCAGGTACAAGCATGTACACACATGCTTCTTCTAGCCACCATGTTTCTCAGCCTAAAAAATTCTAGAAAGTCAATTCCATTGCATTCTTCTCTTCCGTTACATAGGCACAGGAGAAACAGGTTGGAAAAAAAAACCAAAAAAACACAAAAAAAACCCCCCAAAAAACAACAACAACAAAAACCCAAACAAAAAACCCCCACAAACAAACAACAACAAAAAAAACCAACTAAATCAAGTCTCACAGAACAGCTGTTAATTGATAATGCCTGGTTTTGAATTAAGTTAAAGTCCTCATTCCACCAAACCCTTACTAAATACCTAGTGTAACAGGCTTAGAAAGAAGTCCTACTGTTTCTGATCACCATTCTGGAGCAACCCTTCTGGGTTTATGATCAGATTAATCTGCTTTCCTTCACCACAGTGGCATCATACATGTCACTTAAAGTATTTGCTGCCATCTGGAATTGTCAGTAATATGGTGTCTGAAAAGAGTTAAAACTCCATCCAGGACTTCCCACCCTTGTTGCCTGCTACCATGTCTTTGCAATGAGATTCTGCGGCTGACAGAAAATTCTGCAGCTGCTATTCTCTCCACGCTCCCAACTCTTTAAGATGAGTTTGTGCTAGAAGAACCCTTAACAAACAGAAGAGTTTTTAAGTTGTCAAGATGATGTCATCCTGATAGCCACCCTAATAAAAGCATAGTTTTTACCTTCAGGAAGCATTGTTAAAAGTAATTGCAACACTAATCTGTTAGGAATATAAAATTGAAAGAAAATTTCAAGAAGGTGCCAAAACCAAAGAGGTTCCAGAACAGTGTTATTTATAACACCCAGACAGAAATAGCACAAAAAGTGCCATTGAGGTTCTAGAGGATCCTGAAGCAGAAGTTGTGAGAATGCAGACAGGCACCCCAAAATCTAGTTAAGCTGTGTTTGAGTACTGTGCCATAAGATGAGGGCAAGCTTCACTTCAATCCATCTGTATCATTTATCATTTATGCTGCTTATAACTCCAGCTGTGCACAGACCCAACACACCATGCCTTTTTTCTAGCCATGGTCTGTTTGCAGGAGACAGGAGCTGAAACTCAGCTTCCCAAGTTGCTGTATCTGTTGAAGGGACTTCACCTGCATGGAAGCCATCAGCACAGACTGATGCAAGAGGGACTGTTTGTGGCAAAGTGACTGAGCATAGACACTGAGAGACCAACACCCACTTCTCAGTTTTATATCATGGGCAACACCATAATGTATTGCAGAAAAACAATATGGATCCATGGGATCAATAACTCATGACCAGATCTAGGATTGTTTGTTGGACACTTTTAAAAGGAACAGGTCGTTCTGAAGTAAGGACCATGGCATAAGCTGCCCAGCACACTGAGAGGAAGTGCAGAAGGTAGGACCTCTGGCAGGTGAGTGTTACTACTCAGGAAGACTAAGTGTCTCTGTGAGATAGCTTCCTTAGGGAATTCTAATGGAAAAGCTTTGAAATTTTGAGGATAAAATCCACTAGGAAGACTCGGCTCTAGGACAAAGAATTTCAATGAAAGCCACTATTCTTGATCAAACAATCCCACCTTGCCACCACCTTTATGCTCAACTGCATCCTCCCTCTACCACCATCACAAAACACACTGCTTTTCCCTTTCAGTCCATTCACTACTCTCCCTCATAAAAAGCCAAAATTCATGGCACTGACCACTGCTCTCTCATGTCTTCATGCCGTTTGTTCTGGTAGCACATGGGCTACCCGGCCAGAACCTCTCTCCCCACAGCAATCCTCCTCCTTTGTGCTCCTTCAGGTCATGGAAGTGATTTGGCCTTCCCCAGGATGAGGTGATTTGGTGCCTGTGAGCATTACTTTCCTCTGTCCTCTCAAAACAAACCAAAGGAAGCTAAGACGATTAGGAAAAAGTAAGAAAATAAGCAAGAGCTCTCACTCAGACAACTGCTGACAGCTCTCCAGCATTAACAGCAAGATTGGATCAGAAGTGTTTCCAAAAAACAGCAATTACTGGAGTCTAGTTTAGGTGGGGTTATAATCTTGTGAGGTACATGGGACAAAGAGGTGGCTCCAGAGGAACCCATTTGCAGATATTGGTTAGCCAATGCTAGCTGCTCCACTGAGCCAGGGTCAGGCAAAGCGTCAGTGTCTGCTCTTGGGTTTCAGTCCTTCCTTCTCCAAGGCTCAGTGTAATACCCTTTTGGGATATGAAGGACTGGAAAAGCTCAACACAGCTTTGTTGAGTGACTGGGCTGAAAATGAAAAGCTTTATTTTCAGATCCAGCACATCACACACCTGCTTCCAAAGCTGTCTGAAAAGAATTTATATTCTTTTGATTGGCAAAAGAAATATTCAAATATTGTCTTTGAAGGCTGTTAATGTACAACTGGAATCATCATGCTTTAAATGCTGTGGGATTAGCTGTTACTGTGATCACTGTCAGCAAAATACACAGACAAAAATATCCCCTTTCACCTCTCAAAAGTGCATTTTGGAGAACAGGTGGAAGCAGCAAGGTTGGGAACAGTGGAGAAAAAACACTAGTAGACCTAGCAGCCTTGGAGGGCTGCCTAGGAAGTAATTTCCCCTCATTTCAAATTTCCCATCATTTGAAAAGGATGATTTCACTGAGACCCTCTCACTAACTGTGAAATCAACCTTACTAGGAAATGTGCCCCAGAAAAGGCTTGAAACTGTCAAGGACACCTGATCTCCAGAAGGCATCCAGAAAAGTCAGCTAGCTTGCACAGACACCTCCATAAATGGGGGGAAATCTCAAAGTAAATAAAAATGTGAACTTCTATTGCCTCTAACGATAAACTAAATTGTTTATCCCCACTTCTCCACCCCTTTTTGTGTGTGTGTGGGGGGTGAATGATTGACCTTTCAGCCTTCCCTATTCAGGAAGAGGTTTTTCTAACACACTTCTGTGCTCTGTCTTCCTCCAACAGACTGTAAAAACACAGAAAAACAGGTTGGGAAGACATATCTTTTAAAGGGTTTATGTAGGTTACAGGAAGAGGCACTTAATTGTTGGCAGGTGGAAAACCTTACTGTGGGTGATCAAGCCCTGATGACAGCTCAGGATAATACAAGGGGATAGGTGGTTTGCTTCATAGCACATTTCTGTTTGCCATTTCTTTAAGGATAAATGAATAGGATTTAAATGAAATAAGTCAAATCAATATTTCTTCACAAGATAAAGATACTATGACCCATGTTGCTTTTATCTCATATAAACTAAACAGATGCAATTGCTTCTTTCCAGTAAGCTTTGTGAATCTATCCACATCTCATAGTTCCTACCAACTCACTCGGTATGATTTAAGCTAAAAAGCAAACCTCTTCTAGCCAAATCCTATTCTTCAAATGGAAATATTTCTCTTTTCTGCCTTTAATGGGTTTATTTTCTAACCAGCTCTTAATTGGTCCAAAACACCTTAAAACACATGCTGTGAATTCCCATTTGGGAAAGTATGCCACTGTCCATGTTTGAAACTGAACTTAAAAATACTTTAAGACTCTACAAGAGTGCACAGCAGTTTCATTGATTCCAGCCACATTAATAGTTGCAGAAATCTGTGGTGCTTTACTAGGGAAGTAATGGGTTGTGAATAATTTATTTTTTATTCCTCACTCACAGGTGATGGGGATTAACCTGGGTATTTCAAATGAGTTTTAGATTATTTTAGAGTGCTGAATAATATCCTGTTTGAAGGCAGCTATTATACGTCAACAAGCCAATGTTTGTGCAGCAGGTCATTCAGAAGTGAGAGGAAATTCTGACCACATACTCAGAGTTCAAGTGCTGAAAATTTCATGAACTTTCCCTGTAATACAGGGAATAAACTCAAAGTGCTTGTCTTCATTCCCATTCTTTCTTCTCCTAATTCCCCTTTCTTCTATGCCTTTTAACACTCTTGTGTCACACTAGGCGGTCCTCTCTGGAAACATAATGCTTTATCACCTCTGTTCTAGTAAGCACCACAGAACTTCCAGCTCTGAAGGAATCCTACGTAAAATTAAACATTGCTGTCACTAAGTGCATTTCAGTGCCTTTTGCTCTACAAAATTGCTCACTAATGACCAGGTGTGGCTTATTGCAGGAGCTGCTGTCCTTGCTCACAGAGGAGAAGCGCTGCTTCCATGTCCCAGCTGGACCCATGCCATGGAGCTGATGCAAGCAGCTGTGCCTCTGATATAGCATCTAACAAGGTAAACAAATGCAACAGAGCATGGGTATGGGAAACTTCTCAAAACTCTAAATAGTCATGAAAACAATATTCCTGGCGTTTTTCATATATCTGCCAGTGTTGCTCATCATCCTGATTAGCTCTGGTCAGGAATCACCATTTCTAAGCTTGCCTCCTTCCAAAGAGTTGTTGAATGTCAAATCAGCTTGGGCAGCAAGGAATGAGACAAGTTTCTGCCGTGCAGTCTGGCCAGAAAAAATTTGCTGGCCACAGTGGCATTAGTAATCTCAGCCATCTCTCCCCCGTTTGCTAAAACAAAGACTCTACAAGGGTTTCTGCAGAGATTTTGAGGCAGATTTCATCACATTAAGTTCAGTTTTTATTTGATCAGAGGGCCTAGAGCAGCTCAGATCTCCATTCAACACAGTGTTCTAATTAACATTAGGTTTGGGTTTGCTTTTGGTGTGCATGTATGTATTAAGACCATCCAGATATGGCCTATTCCACTTCATTACTACAGACCAGGAACGTTGTACACACTACCCTTGTAGGAAACTGCTATTAAAAGAGGAAGTGATTCTTTTTGTTGGGTGCAAAAGCAGATAGAAAAGCAACAATCCAGCCTCTCTGAGCGCTCCTGACTGTGTCTGGGCAAGGGCAAAAATGCTGCTTCACCCAGATTGATTTTCTCACGAAGGAACACTGTTCAGACAGATCCAAATTCTCTTTTTGGCCATTTGAAAGTGGTAACATAGAGCCTGATGCCCCTGAAGTGGTTAATATCTATGCAACCTTGAATTCCTCCAGGCTCCCCTAGCCCATACATGAGGCAAGACATTTCTGCCTGAGGGAAGATGCTGTCCCACAGGGACAATAATAGGAGCATTTGCTCCCATTTTTTCAGCATTGGGTTGATGCCTGAGCAAAGGCAGAAGGTAAGGCCTGTCATCTTCTTTCCTCAGCACAGAGTCACACAGAGAATTGGGAGTGGAGGCAGGAATAGACTCAACATGCCATGAGCCACATGTTGACTCAATATGCACCACAATGTGTGTGTTCCCGAAAGGCACCGGGGAGCCTGATGAAGCACTGCTTTCCGTGAGGAATGGCTCCTGGAGCCCAGCCAGTCAACAAACACACTGCTGCCTGCCCATGCCTGTCTTCAGTGGCTTAATCCAGGCCATAGGTGGCGAGTGCTGGGAAGAACACGTGTGAGTTAAGGTGAGCCACTGTGCACGTGTGAGCTCACCTAGCACAGGACAGCGGTGGAAGATGAGCTGTTTGAACCACACACAGCCAATTGTTGGAGGCAAAAATTGTCTCTTTGCAACTGATTTGGCATAAAGTGTGATACACACACAAGTTCTTGTTGAAACAGAGGCAGATGCTAGACTTCCTGGCCCTTATCCCACTGTTTGTAGACCACTACTCCCATGCCCTGAACACTGAGAGGATTTAAAGACCCCTGGGAAGCAATGAGAAAGTAGTTTCAAAAACACTGGCTTGTCTGAAGAAGGCTTTATGAGTCGAAAAACTGTTGTTTTTTTTTTTTTACCAAATACTACAAATGTTTCATTTTTCTAAAATTATTGCTGAAATTTGTATTTGTATGTAGCTGTTATATATATTTATACACACATGTTTAACCTGTCCTTAGAAAACCTGTCTGTGGGTGTGGCCATGACAAATCAAAAGGAACCTGTTACTTTTCATAAGTTATTAAATGTACTGTGAACTGTTATGTTTTAAATAGTCATTAGAGTTATTAGGGACTATTTTTAGGATGACATTTTTGAAAAGCTTGGTATGAGATTAGGCCCTTCTAAAGGCTATCAAATGAAGGAAATAAACTATAATCTATAGTCATATGCAAATGAAAATTAGTAGGGAATATTTCAGACATTGCTATTACAGGAACCAAAGACATATTTAGAACATTTACTCACAGGCACAAAAAAGCCAAACCTTATGATAACATAGAAGCAAACAAAAATAAATGTTATGCAGCAGCCCATCCCTTCAAACTTGGGATTCAAACAACCTCGTCATTCCACAGGGGAGATGGTCATTTTGCAAACAGACGTGGTTGCAAGCAGTGCCAATGGCAGAGGAAAGGAGACATATTTCCTCCTGAGGAGGGAAAGACAAACACACACACACCCTCGTCTGCCTGCCCCCCTTCCCTGGCAGAGGCCCAGCTGTGTCAGTGAACAACAACTTTCCTGGTCTTCAGGAACCTCTGGAAGGAATCCAGAGCCATACATATATGACTTGGCTCTCTCCCTTTTCCTGCTATAAACCTGGTTATGTATTAAATACCTGACTTGTTCTTTGCATTCTGCTTATCCTTTCTCATTCTTTTTCTCTGCCCCCAAACTGATGGAGATCAAGAGGTAAGGGTAAAGTTGAGTAATAATACCCCACTCTTCCCAGAGCAAATCTTAGTAGAAATCCCCAGTGATGCCATTTTTATTTATAGCAAGCAAGGTCTTCTTGACTCTGGCTGCACCCTTGGCACCAAAAAACTAGCCAAAATAATTTACCAGTTCATGGATACCCAGGATTCCAAAAAAACTTTTCCTTGAGAACTTTGCAATTGTTCTTCCCAAGCCCTGGAGAACCACACCCAGTTTGTATGAGCTCATTTGTCAGCTACGCTCAGCACTTCAGAGTGGATTTCAGAACAAAACAAGGACCTCGGAGCAAGTGCTTCACACAGACTATTCCTCAAATCCTGCAAATCAGCCTTGTGGAGTCACGACTACGTCAGGGCTTGCATTTGTACTGGTCACATCAGGTCTTGTGTCTGCTGATGCTCCCAGTGATTACAGAGAGTGAAGAGGAGTAATCCATTACCTTTATCACAACACTTTTGATCATGACAGACAGAAGTGCTCTAAACATAGTACATGATTTATTCTCAGAGCTTTCTAATTTAGCCACTGAGACAGGTTAGTTGCTTAGACTGAATATTAAGGATTTCTTACTGTGTTAGGTTGGAATACAGAAGGCGATTTTCATTTCTGGAAGGTAAAGCTTTTGGGGGAAAAAAAACATCTGGCTCAATTATGTCTCTGTTCACTACTTAGCTATTCTTCCCAGACATCAAGAGACTGGCTAATGCACGATCACATTAGGGACTCCTGCTGCTTCAGACCACTGTGTTCCTACCTATCCAGCCAGAACAATCCAGGAGCTGTTCACATATAAGCACCTCACTTGTAACTAATGGTTTTTAAGCTGTTGGTGGACTTTTTGCCCTCAACTTCTTTTTGTGAGTAATGGAACTTCTTGAGAGAGAGAACAGACTGCATGTATAAGTTCAGAATATACAGGTCACTGATGCAAAGAATTTTGCTTGAATTTCTCCTTCAAAATGTGACTTTTCCAGTCCTAAAATCTCAAAGGTAAGCCTCCCTGTTAGTCCCTTCTTCGAACCATGTGTGGTTATAACGTATTTACATCATACATATACATATGTCTATAAAGACACACAGAGATGTTGCTGAGTTCTCAAAGGTGACTTTAAACTAAGACTAAATACCAAATAATAATAAAACATCACGTGTTTATAAATCTCCTAAGTGCTTTCAGCAATTATATCTGCTGTTTAAAGATTTGGTTTCAGTGGGTGTTTATCAGATCTCAGTAGTGATAATTCAATAACAGAAAAATTATAGTAATTGTTACATGTCTGTTACCATGTGTTAACTAAGCACTACATGTGTTACTACATCAATAGTTTATTCTGGTATGAAATGTCATATAATTCTCTCTCAAGAAATAAAGGAAAAAGAAAATCTATTTATTGAAGTCTAGTGGGAAGTGGGACTACCCTGAGTAAAAAGGGCAATCAGACTCCCAATAGCAAATAGCAGTTACATTGGTGACTTTTGTGTTTGAAATAAATTATTCCCTTTTTTCAGCTTCATTTTAAAAAGCAATTTCTTAACTTTTACATTTTCTATTACATATTAAAATAGAATTCTGTGTCTTGGGATATTATGAAGCTGAAATTGACCTTCAGACTCTGAAGTAACTACAGCTTACTTTTGGGATCCCAATGACAACACTTAGCAGAGTGGGCTACATTTACTTTGTAAATCATTCCCATAAAGCATAAAATGCAATTACTTTTTTTTAAACTATACATAATATAAAAAGGGCAAAGAAGGCAAACCACATTTCAAATTGCTATCAATTTCATTTTACTTTATTTGAAGTTCCATTCTCCATAAAATACCAGTGTCTAACGAGGAAACACATGCAAGCAATGCAAGTCACAGACAGGCACTGCCTTCCTCAGAAATATAAAAGTCTGTAATGGGTCATCAGAATTCAACAGCAACATTGCATATTAACTCACCAGTTCAGGTCAGTCTTCTGTATCAGAGGAAGATAACCTCTGTCCAACTAAAATTATGCCTCTCTTTTTGTACAATTTTATGGAAGGTATTTTTCTTCATTTCACTTCACGGAAGTGCAGTTTATAACCCAGGATCTGATGTCTGACATTGGTCATATAGTTTGTCTGCTGCAAAACTGTTAATGGTACCAGAATGATCTAATCCTTTAGGTCTTGCAGATTTTAATTTTTATGATATGCTGTTAGCACTGAATTCTGCAGAATTATTTCCTTTCATTAGTTTTAGGGATATCCAAATTGCTGCTACTTGTGACTATAGCTTTCATTTCCTGGGGACCTGAAGCAAGACTTTCTCATTGCTCTTTCTTGCCTGGCTGTAGCAGACTGAACCGCTGTCAATAACCACTCCTGAATCTCTGCTTTTGAAGAAAAGCTTTCTTGTTTTTCATTGCCATTTCTATTAAAAAAAAATAAAATCTTCCTATTTTATGTGATTATTTATGTGTATAAGTTAAAATTTACCTATGATTTTTTTCACTGAAATGAAAAAATGTAGTAGGAATGAAGTAAGACTTTCTACATTTTGTAAGCTACTCTGGTTTTTCCTAACATGGATAGAGATATGTAATGACCACACCTTCAACTCAGCCTTAAAATCACCAACAAAATTGGTCAAGAGCAATCCCAGCACAGATCTTTGCATGCTGCTGCTAGGTGACCTACATTTCAAAAAACATCCAGAACTTAAAACATTTGATGCCTAGCCAATACTTAATTCAGAACAAAATTACCTGTCCAACAAGAGAAAAGGATTTTATGTTAAAAACATCACCAAAACCTCCTAGAAAGCTGGATGATATATGCCAGATTTTTCTTCACAATATTTTAAATAAAACCTTCAAATAACTTCAAAGACCAGCTGAGGACTTTCACCAGAAACCATATTGTTGGTCAGATGATGTAATTCTGCTTTTCTAAGCATATGTTTCCGTTTTGACTGGCCTGAAATGCTTCTCCTCTATGTAGGTTATTGCACATTCACCTGCAGCTCCTGAGGTCACTCTTCAGTGCATTTCAAAAGTGATGCTCCCCGGTGACACTTTCACAGCAATCAGGAAGAACTTCTATTTTAAGGAATATATTGCATGTGTTTGTCAGAAGCTTTCCAGTTTTGGAGCTGAGATCCCTCACAGCTTGAGATGAACACCATCTGGTCTTGGCAGTTCACTAGAATTAAGATTCCCAAATTGTTCTGAGAATTCCTCCCTGGAGGTTTCTCCCCTTCTTAAAAACATACTAAGGACTAAGGTTTCCCTGGGGTGAAATTTCCTTGGGATGAAAGATTCAACAATGGACATCTTAGGCCTATAGTTTAATTGCTTCAGGCAATTTGCTTTTTTCAGTCTTGTCATGTCTTTAAACTTCTTTTTCCCATTGATCCCTCAAGGTCCATAGAAAAAGTGCAATCCTTCAGCCTCAGACACACATTCATATTTCTTGCTTGGTAGCAGTAGCCATCTCTTTACTAAGGAAGAAATCTTTACTTAGGAGCTTAGAAGAGTGGAATTTTTCACCATGTTTGGAGATAGATGTTTTGCAACTGGAAAAGCACATTGGTGCAGCTTGTACAGATAAAAAAAATCCAAGAGCCTAAAGGAACTTAAAAGGGTCACTGTGATCAGCTGATTTAACTCACAGCACAAGCTGAGCTGCTTTCTGCTACCTTAGTTTCTAAATCCATGTTTTTGTTGGGATAACAATGTCCAGAAAACTGCCCCAAAGTTTGCTCCCTTTTATCCCACAGACTTTGCACCCTAGAATGAAGGGGTGGTTTGCAGCAATGTAAGCAGTAATACAGAAGATAAATACACCTGATCTACATACAGTAGCACAGCAAAATGGAAAAGGCAAGAAGGAAGGAGGCAGAATCTGAAGGAGAAGAACATGGATGACCAATGCATACATTTAAAAAGTTCCTTAAGGTTAAAGACAAAAATGTTGGTGACCAAACCAGAAGGAAAGGAACTGGTGTGGTGGAGGTTAATTGAAGCAGGGTTAGGATTTGGAGTTGGCCTTAGGACATGCTAAGTGGGCAAGAAAGACAGAAATTTCTTTTGGCCGGATAGATCAGAAGGAGAGAGAACCAGCCACGAGCAGTGGTTAGCCACCTTCACATAGAATACACTACATCTTCTTCAAACATGAGAAAATCTTAATTTTGCTCTAGCAAAAGGAAATTTGGAGTAGTCTGGATTATCTTCTCTCAGGAATATGAGCATGAATACTCATAGCTTGGCCCTACTGGGCTCCCAGTTTTTGGAACACTGCTGTTGTGGAAACTTGCGAGCAAGACTTGCTGACTATTGGTGAATCTTTCTTCCTTTTCTTGAAAATTATGTCATGCATCATGCTATGCATTCTTTAATGACAAGAAGACTGCTGCCACATCCAGATGCTCCCATAAACAATCTTGTTAGACACAGATGTGAGAAAGCACACTCTGCTGACCTCTGTCTTTGCAGACCCCTGAGCACTCTGCCAGGAGAAGCCCCTGGGTTGCTGCATGTATATCGGTACATCTGTCTCCCTTTTCACATTTAACAGCTCCTTTTTTCTCCACACTTATTCCTTTTCATCCTCTTCCCTTCAGTACAGTGACTCATACACAATATTCAAAATTGTTTTCCAAGTTGTTGAATTAAATGAGCAGTCAACAGTTTACCAAACCCTGACAGAGAAATTAGACACAAGCTGATAAAATCAAAGACATGCAACAAAGGTGTAATGGAAACAGAACTCCCGTTGTGAAAGTACTTTTGAATAAAGAAAGTATTTTAGGAGAAAGATAAACTGCTCTTCTAATGGTAGATAGTCTTTTCTACTCTTCAGCTTTTTCTCCAATATACCTGAATTAAATCCACTCAGAGCACAGAGCTTCCCTCTTGCTTGAACACCAGTGGAACAAAGCTACAGGCAGCTCTGAATTGCAGCGCACATGTGGCACTGACAGAGCCATGTCCTTCCCAGAAAACCCTATTAAAACTCGTATGGCACACACCACTAAGGTTATTAATGGACTCTAACTAGCAGCTATTAATTTGATCTCATAATCTCATTTAAGATCAAGATTAGCTGCCTCCTATAAAATGTGCATTACTGTTTGACTCCTGATCCCCAGAAGGCAGTTTTCAGAGACATCTAGTGCTTGTAAAGTTGGGACAGGTCACTTTAGAGTTGATGTCCCAAGAGATAAACAGCACAGAAAAATATGTTGTACACTTCTAGAGGCTGGAGCTGAAATCAATGGATGCTTTGTTTTCTTGTTTTTGTTTTTAACTTAGTGTGCAAAGCAAAATAAAAGGCAGGTTCATAGAGTCAGTCAGTCTTGTGCCCTTCCCTCTGTGTACTGCATAACGTGTTCTGCTTCACACCCACAGTCTAGGGGCCAAGGCAGTTGTTTTGCTTACGTGCCACTAAAATCATACTGTTCCAAAGTGACCTGCCAGAGGATAAAATTACAGTCTCTAGAAGCCAAGGACAAGGATCCTCATTTCAGGTTAAACCACAAGACCATTTTCTAAGTGTGACTGAATTTCATTTGAAGGATGCCTCCTCTCGAAGATGCTAGACTCATCCAAAGCAGTGGTTTCACAGCTGAGATGGGCCTGAATGCTCTTTAAGCAAGAGGGTTTCAATTAAAGTAGCAAGAGAGTTTTTGGCTCTTGGAGCAGCACCACGTCAGTAAGCCCAAGGACTCCAGATGTTTATCCAAAGAAACGTCATGGCAACAGCCTCTCTGACAGCTCCTCTCTGCTGCAGCAGGCTTCAGGGGTTGTCATCATGACCTGCTTATTGCTGCCACTCCTCTCCACTCTAATCCATAGAGATTTGCTACTCTGGCTGATTTAGCCTCTTCTCAGTACTTAGGAGACTTTCAGTATTGCTGCAGTCCAGTTCCAGGACTCTGGATTATTGCAGATTACAGGTAACAAACTGCCTCCTGATGAATGATCTCAACACCTCACTATAAGCTTCCTAGAAACTGGATGTTTTCAGCCGGAAAGTTGGGTTGCCAAAGATTTTCATCAGCTCAGAAAACCCTTTTCTCACTGGATAAATGGTACTGCTTGTCTACAGGCTTAGGTAGGTAGCAAAAAGGATGATCCCTTATTCTGGGTGATAGAGTTTCTCACAACCTTGACTACTCTTGAATAGGTCACAAAGTCCAGATTGAAGGCCTGCACCAACTTTTGCATTAGAGTGCTTAGAGCCAAAGGGACTTGATGCCCTCACTACTGGGATAAGCAGAGGAGTGTTTTCCACATCTCTTTTGAATGATCTAATGACCCACTGTGTCAATGAATGTAATGAACAATACAGACATCTAAAATTCTGCTTTGTGCCCATTTCCACATAAAACTGTGTTACTGCTAACTGCTAAGGAATAGAACAGACTAGACTAGACTAGACTAGACTGTTTCAGTTGGAAGTGACCTAAAATGATCATCTTGTTAAATTGTCTGTCAGCTTCAGGGGTGACCAGAGTTAAAGGTCATTATTAAGTCTGACTGTCTCTTAAACACGGACAGGCTTGAGATATTGACCACCTCTCTCAGAAGACTGCTCCAGTGCTTGGACACTTTAAGTAAAGAAATGCTTCCTAATGTCCAGTCTACATCTCCCCTTGTCACAGCCTTGATCCATTCCCACGTGACCTGTCATTCTCACGTGCTGGAGAGAAGAGCTCAGCACCTCCCTCTCCATGCCCCCCCTGTCAGGAAGTTGTAGAGAGCAAAAGGATCATATTAAGGGCAAGCTACCATGAATGGCAGCTGAAGCAACTTTCTAGGAGTGTCTGAATAGTCTGAGGCATACCCCTTATTCTGGTAGTTTGGTCTCACATTTTGTTTTCAGGGTGGCCTATTTGATCTATAAGCAGTTCATTTTCTCTAAATGGGTCAAAGTTTTTCAATTGCATGATCTTCTACTGTTGCTAAGGCATCAGTGCTTTTCCATCTGATTGCCCAGTGAGACCTCAGAAGTGCAAATATATGATTCAGACTGGAAAGTGTAACTGCCAGTAACAGAAATTGATTCATCCTGTGAGAGACTCAGGATAAAAAACCTGCAGCAGCTACAGAAATGGATGTGGACTGGGTGTGTGTGGTCAGGTTTTGGTAGCAGGGGGCTACAGGGGTGACTTCTGCGAGAAGCTGCCAGAAGCTCCCTCCATGTCAAGCAGAGCCAATCCCTGGTGGCTCCAAGATGGACCCACCACTGGCCCCAGGCTGGGCCAGTCAGAGATAGTGGTAACACCTCTGTGGTAACAGATTTAAGAAGAGGGAAAAAATTATTGCAGAGTTATGAGTGCAGCCAAAGAAGAGGAAGGTGAGAATATGTGAGAGACAACTCTGCAGATACCAAGGCCACTCAGAAGGAGGCGGAGAAGGTGCTTTCAGCAAGAGCAAAAACAAACTGTAACAAACTGGTTGTAGCCCCATTCCCTGTCTCCCTGCACTACTGGGGGGGAGGAAATAGAGTTCAGGAAGGAGGGAGGGATGGGGGCAAGGTGTTTTAAGATTTATTTCTCATCCTGTTCTGGTTTTGGTAGTAATAAATTCAGCTGATATCCCTAAGTTCAGTCTGTTTTGCTTGTGATGGTATTTGATGCGTGATTTCTCCCTGCCCTTAACTCATGAACCTTGCACTATATTTTCTCTTCCCTGTCCAGTCTGAGGGAGAGTGATAGAGTAGCTTTGGTGGGCACCTGGCATCCAGCCAGGGTCAACCCACCAAAGGATGCCATGTCCTTGGGTACTGTTGATGAGGTACTGTTTTTCTTTCACAGTCTCAGAATACATTATTCTTTCCAAATAAAACATTTTTGGTAGCTTTTTACAGTCACAGAAATCTCCCCTGGGTCAAACTGGTATCAAACTGGGAGAAGGAAGTCAGAAATGGGATAAGGAAAGGAGTCAACCCACTGATGGTGTCTTGTGTCTTTCTGGCATCAAACTAAACATTGCTCTGCCCATCTAGTGAGCCTGCAGCAGGACCTCTCTGGCTCTTCTCTCCAGAGCATTTTCAGTATCATGAAGCTAAGCACACCTAAAAGCTTAACATGCTGCTGGGGCATGTTTCTGTGGACTTCTCACAGACCAGCTGTGAAACAACCATGTAGAAAGGAGGAAAGAAAATCCCTGACCCCAAGACCACCTCATCAGCAATTATCACATAGAAAATGGGCACAATCATTTTATCTGTAAGGTCTCCCATAGCCATTCCAGGCAGACTTTTTCAAATAACTAGGAAATTGCTTCTTAGCCACAAAGTGCCTGTTCCTCAGCAAGTCTGCTCCCTCCTGTTCTTTTATTCCACTGAAAGCTTAAAATAAACTCTACAAAGGCCATATTGCAAAACCAAAAGTTAAACCGGCATCCAGCAAAACACACATGAAGACAAATGGCTAAAACTGATAACTTGAAACTTTGGCAGTGTCAAATTACTTCAGTCCCTACCTGAATTCTTGCTGATGGAGAAGTTGCAGCTCAGAAATTAGGGACTCAGAAAGACTAGCAGAACAGGCCAAATGCGGTGTTGAATTGCCAGGGAAGCTGGTGGGATAACAGTGATGGGGATGAGATGGGCTGTCAGCCTTCTGGACGAGCTGAAGGAAAGGAGTGTCAGTGTCAGAAAATAAGCTGTTTTTTTCAATTACTTGTGCTAATACATAGTCTTTAAATCCAGGGCATCTTCTTAGGGAATAGACAGAAAAGTACGGTTAGTGGCTCCAAGGACAATTCGTACTATTAGTTCTTGTTGTAGTTAGCTCCTATCCGTAAAATGGAACGGCTTAAAATGAAGAGATATACTAAAATTTTTGGATAACAACACTCCATTTTTATAAGAAGCTTGTTAGGAAAATTGGTTTAAATTAATTCATTAATTTCCTGGTTGCCCTGTAAACACTCTTCTCACCTCCTCTGAACTCACTCACCCCACTTATCTACCCAAATACAGGAGAAGTATATCAGCTTTACATTATACTTGGTGAAAATACAATATTTTCATGTTTACTCTTAAAGGATATCTCTTCCAATTCAGTCTCCTGGAAGATATGCTAATTCCTTCGGGCTTCTTAAGATATGCTAGTACTATCATCCTTTTATCTTAATTGCTACAGCTGGAGCCACCAAGTTGCTATCTTTGATTTCGTCGTTTCTGCAAATACAAATAAAACCATACTTCATTGGTTCTTTACTAGAGACCAGACAGTGTGTGCCTCTAGCTCTTACACAAAGAATTAGCAGACACAGTATTCAGCAAGTAGTACTTTCCCAGCAACCAGAGTGCTGGGGCAGAAGGGGCAATGATATACAGGACTGTACCTACACTCCTGGGATTGTACAAAATATGCTGGAATATGGGAAAAGTTAAGGTCACTGTGTGGAACAAGTTGACTCACTCCATATTAATGTGAGTGACAGGAACATTTTAGTAAGTGCTCTTTGAAATTTATATAAATTTCCAAATTTATCTCAATTTGGCTTCATAAAAAGTGAAACTTACAAAGCTTAAAAAAGTTGTCATTTCTCCCTTTGATATGAAAAAGCTTAAAGACTACATAAAAACATGGGACTTCTTGGAAGTGTGGCTCCATTTTTTACCTTGTCTAATATGTAATACTTATTTGGCATGCCAAACTGTCACACCCAGTGCATAATAAAGTCTTATAAATGTTGGAGGGGTTTTTTCTGGGTTTTTTTTTTTTTTTTGGGTTTTGTTTTTTTTTTTCTGTGAGTTTTATGGTTCTTCCTCAAGAAGGATGAAACAAATACTTTTTTGTTGTGATGGACATCAAAATCAACGGGCCTCACCCCCTCTAGAGGCTTGCTGGCAGGAAATACGTATGTCTCAAGAAATTTTCCTAGCTTTTGTGGTATCCCTACATCCATTCCTAAGAGTGGGAAATTCTTTCAGGAGAACAGATTATTAATTCGTTCTGTGATTGTAGCTGAGACTTGACTGCCTTGAAAGGATTGACTTTTCTGTCTTTGCTCCTTTCCTCTTCATTCTCAAGCTTAAACTCAAAACATAAGCTCATGGGAGTGGAAAAAGAAGCCTCAATGCCAATATTCCACTGTTCCCTACTCTCAGGTCCATCAATCTACAAAAGCATATAACCCTATATTTTTAAGATCCAGGTTGTAGCTGATACTATTTGAATCACACAGGTGCAGTCAGGGCGGCAGGGCCTTACTAGCACTCCCTGATCACAAAACTGACAGGTAAACCGAAAAGGAGAATGTTTTCTAATATTTTTTTTTCACATTTATTTCATATGTTTATTTTCGATAGTTGGTGATATCTGTTAGGTGGTCCTTATGCTTTTTTTGATGTCTATCTCAGAATGCTGTGTGCATATTTGTTATTCACAAGCCTTCTCAAAGCCTTTTGTATATCCGATTTTTAGCCTGCTTTCTTGAGGGAAAAAAAAGTGTTTCTTCAACCACATTGTTTGTAAGACCCTTCTTCTGATACTTTTTATACCACTGGTTACTCTCAATAAAATTGGGAAGACAAGTGAGCTCAGGAAGATTTGAAATTCTGTAAATTCTGTGAAATCCAGATTTATTTTTGTCCCCAATAGGACAGATAAAATTCAGAACTTTACAGAATTAATACATGTTTGCACACGTACCTGCACAGAACATCTGGAGAAAAACGAGAGATTAATGGGTAGAGATGAAAAAATCAGATCTTGAGGAAAGAGGCATTCAGGACTCTGGAAAGTTACAAATTTTAGAAATAAGAGAAGGCCGTGAAGCCCCAACAGAGCAGGATTTATCCCAGAGGGCACAGGGTTACATATTACCCAGGACCCAAATCTATAGAACGCCAAGCTTTGTGGGGATGACAGAAAGAGGGATTACTGCTATTTCTGACTTTCCCCTGTTATGAGAACATAGCTGAGTGTCAGTAAGGGACCAAACATCTGGGTTGTGCTGTCTGTAGCATTACAACCTATGCACTTCAGTCACAGACCACGTATTGGGTCAGCCAATGTCCCTGTGGCCTGAGCAGGCATCCATACAGGACTGACACTATGTTAGTAGCTGTTCCCTAGTGCCAGGGGCACATGTGAAAACTTCCCACTTTGTTTCCTGGTAGGGTCTGAGGAAAATCAGTAAGGCAAATCTCTGGGAAAAGAGGCTTCCTTAAGGCGAGAACTTGCAAAAGTGTAAAATTGGTATGAAACACCATGAAAGCAGAATGGTGAGTCACTATGACCAAATGTCAGTGACTGCAAAAGGTTCTTTTGTTTTCAAGGGCCCAGGAAATCACAGAATCACAGGTTGGAAAAGACCTCCAAAATCATCAAGTTAAGTCTTTGACCAGTTACCACCTTGTGAACTAGACCATGGCACTGAATGTGATGTCCAGTCGTTTCTTGAACACTTCCAGGGACAGTGATACCTCCCTGGGAAGTCAGTTCCAGTGTTTAATTGCCTTTTGGGGAAGAAATTCTTCCTGATGTCCAGCCTGTCTTCTTTACTTCAAGCTAAACAACTCCAGATCTCTCAGCCACAACTCACATGACCTACTCCTTAAACCCTTTCCCAGCTCCATTATCCTTCTCTAGACACAGTCCAGAACCTCAGTGACCTTTCTGAAGTGAGAGGCTCAGAATGGAGACAGTGTTTGAGGTGTGGCCTCACCAGTGCCACGTACAGGGGGATGATCACTTCCCTATTCCTTTTGGCCACACTGTATTTGATACCAGCCAAGATGCCCTTGGCCTTCTTGGCCACCTGGGCACACACTGGTTCATCTTCAGCTGCTGTTGACCAGCACCCACAGGTCCTTTTCTGCTGACCTGCTTACAAGAGAAAGCTTACAGGCTTTCTCTTGCCCCTAGCTTGTAGCATTGCATGGGGTTGTTGTGACCCAAGGATAGGACCTGGCACTTGGCCTTGTTGAATCTCATATAGTTGCCCTTGTCCCATTGATCCAAAATGGTCCTTTTCTGATAGCTTTGTACTGAGACCCTAGTACACATTGTGTGTACTGTCATTTTTCAGGTCATCTAAAATTCTACAAATGCAATCCATTTCCCCACCTATTAATGGTACTAATCTTTCCAGACAGGGGAATTTATGGTTTTGTTTGGTAGAATGTGAAATGTTAATCACTTTCAGTATTATTCTGTCACAAAAGTTGACTGGAATTATTACAGAATGATAAATTGGAGGTATTTTTCTTTCCATTGGAAAAAAATTTACTTCAAATACTCTTCCCAGGACCAGTTTAAGGAATCCACAAATTTCAAAGGAGACTTGCCCAAATCAGAATCTGTATCTTTCTGATAATTTGCTCACTGGAGCATTTCTCCCTTCAGTAATTATTAGGATAATGACTATGACCTGGATTTCACAGAAGGAAGGTTTACAAGGAGAGTTAGTACCTTACTAGAGAGTGATATGTTTGAAGACAGGAGGTGAGATTTCAAGGGTACAACCTTAATATCAAACCAAATTTCACAATGCTGCTTCTGCAATCTGAGGGCAAACTCTCCTGCCACCGAGAGGCAGAGATGTGGGACAGATGCACAGGTTTTCTTAAGGAGACAAAAGAAGTTGCAAACTCCACCGTTTTAGCTACTGGTACCTAAACAAACTTTCTTTCTCATAAAGGGGAAGATCTGAGCTCCTAAAAATAGTCTTGGGTCTTCCACTTGGAATCCAGCTGTGTTTGTGTTTCAACTTCCCTGTAAAGGAGCCACAAAACTACAAGACATCTTTCCTTCCAGTAGCTTTGCATAGACCTACAAGCCTGCACCAGTAGTGCTTGGTCATGCTCCTTGTATCCTAACCATCCACTTCCTACAGAAATCCATGGAAGAAGTCTTTCATGAGCCACCACGTCTGATGATTTGCATGGTGGCCTGTCTCTAGCCTGATGCACTGTAAACTTACAGCTCTCACATCCCGAGCCTGTTGTTATTGACTCAACTGTAACGCCACTGGTTCTCCCAGTCATTAGTGTGCGGTTCCTTAATGAGCAAGTAAACAATTTTGTCACATTAACAACATGTTTTTGGCATACACAGCTTGTAAAAGCACCAGCAGTGAGGAAAACAGCCTTCTATCAACCCAATACCTTCAACAAAAAACAAGCTCTGTGGCTTTATTAGAAAGATTTGCAGTACATTATCTGACGACTGCTAATTGCAAGCCAAGCTTGGGACATGAATCAAAGCTTCAAGGTACAATTTTCAATGAAATGCATTCGGCTTTTCAACAAAGCTTAGCTGCTGCAGCAAGGCAGGAGATGATATTTCCTTACCAAATTTAACTCAGGTTCTTTAATTATGGGTGAGTATTAACAATTCAGCTTCTGACCTTTGCTATAAATATACATGTCTGTAGCTTCAATTAATTGAGACTTGTCTGAAGCTCAAGGTGAAGGTGCACTCATGCTTCCATTTCAATCAAGAGGGGAGAATGCAGGCTGACTTCCACCTTGATAAGTTTAAGCTTTGAGTTATGTGGAGAGAAAGACAGAAGGAAATTTAATGGTTCAAGGAGATTTTCATGCCTCTGTAAAACTTGAGCAATGTTTTTTCATGGTATAAAGAAATCTATAATTTTGGGAGAATTTGTTTTGGTCCACTGCAAGAGCTATGTTTTTCCTCCTACCTAGAGAATTCTAAGCTAGTCAAGCTCTGTCTCATCAGGTGTCTGCCCAGTTCTTCACTCAGAAAGACAAATTTTTGGTTCTGTTGTGGCTTTGTTATGGCAGATACATCCATGATAATGACTACTCTGATACCTTTGTATATTCCTAATTTTGAGACCTTGAGAAGATGTGGGAAATAAAAGCTGTAACTTAAAAATTCAAAATTAAAAATACCTAAATAAAGACTAATTGTTTAAGAGCTTGTGACAGATAAAGGAAGGACAACTCCAAAATTCAATCTGTATGTTTTCTTGCAAAGATCTTTCAACAGTGTTTTAATTTGTAATCAGAAAGATTGAGGATTATCACTCAATGCTCCCGTTTATGGCAAAAATCTGATTTAATGATTTTAATTTGATACTCATAGTGATCAAGACTCAATTAAAATACCACCTTTACTACACTATGGGTTTGAGGTGTGTTTTCCTTTTCTGGTTTCCACAGGTTTGGATGTTCGATTTCAGGAAAAAGTCTCAGTGACCTTAAAGTTCATATTTAGACTCAGTTAAGTCTCTTTCAGACTGCAGGATTTCTTTTTTCTTTCCTTTCTAAGCAATTCTTTCCCTCTAGCTACAGCAGCTATTTATTTGTGAGTTACTTTAAATCTCTTCCATTTTATAAGGCACTTCACTCTTGACAGCACTGGAAAAAAATGCAGCTTTGCCTTCTAAATTTAGTAGAAGAAGAAAAAAACCCCACCAGATTGTTTACTGGTCTCTCTGCCTCTATTCTTTGGTTCCAAACTATTCTCCATAAGTTCCTGTCTATCGCTTTTTTGTAAATAACATCTGCTTTTCAAACTCTCTGTCTGCTAATTAGTCTGAATCGTTTGTAAGAGCAGAGGACTTATTTAGAAACGTACAAATCAAGTGCTAATGGATAGTAACAAGAATTTCCCACTCACTCAGCACTTACATCAATTTCCACATTAGAACTATGAAAAAAGAAACAAACCTAGAAAATTTGCTGAGGGAAAAAAACTCCGCTGTTTTGAAGTTTTGTATTTGGGTTGACACTGCCAAATGCTTTCAGCCTTGAAAAGATTTTTCTGGCAATATAAATGTATTAGTTGTCTTTAACTTTTTTTTGAAATACCAACTAGTTTGGGAATATCTCCCCTTTGCTGTGAAGAGCTTCAACCCACGTCCTTTCTTTCTCAGGGGAATATCTTAACTCCAGCCTATAAAATAATCTCTGCTCAGTTGCTTTCTGTCTCCATGACTATTCAGAAATTCCATACAAAACAGAAGAGTACAAACCAGCTCCATCAATAAAGATTGTAGGAAGGAAGTCCTGAAGAGCTTATTTCCAGGTTATTAAGGACTTGTTATTAGGACATAGGAGACAAATATAGATCTACTTTGCCAGTGGCAAAATATGGCTTTGATCCAAAAATGTCTGCCTTCACCATTCTTCATTCCCGAGCTCCAGGATCTCAGTGACAAACCCTAAAACTGGATCAATTCAACCCTAATGGTCATTCCTCAGGAAGTTCCTCAGCTGAATTAAGTGCACTGAAGGACAAAGCAGAAACATTAACACACTGATTAAAGCTCAACTAAGCAAAGTTCTCAAGAGCCAGATGGAAACACAACCATGAGCCAGGACTGTGTCAGAAGGGATCCTGCACAACTTCACTCTTGGATGCATGGCTTTTAGTGCATTTTGTGAATGATCTGGAGAAACACATGAATGTTATCTGTAGGGAAAAAAAAATCCAAACAAAACCCCAAATCTGGCTGTACACCACCTGTTAACAGCCACTAAATCATTTCCAGAAAAACCAGCTACTGGATCCCTATCCCTCTAAAATCTTAAGGAGACAATCAGTACTCTAGTCAAATTCTTGAAAGCTGGAACCAAAACTTACACTCATCTCAATTCTGGTCCATCAGGTGCACCACTGCATCTCCTAAAAATAAATCTTTCTGAATCCCACTGCTATGCATTACAGTTTATTTGTTCAAGAGACACGTAAGCAATGGTGCCAGACATGTACAGAAGCCAGCAATAGGCAAAGGCATTACAAACTGTTTGTAAGCAGCCTCTCTAATGCTCTTTCGGAGGGGACTTTTTGGGGAATAAAGGTTGCTGTGTTTGGAGAGACAGAGAGTTGTCATTTTTCACCTCTGGCAAGTGAGAATGGCTGAGAAGTCCCCAGTAGCTCAGTTGCTGTTGCCTGAGGACTAGCCAGGCTCTCACAGGTAATTTCACTGTTAGGGGGAAACCTTAACACCAAAACAAAAGAATGGGAGACGAAGGGTTCCATGTAAATTAGCATCCTAACTCTGACTCTTATGGCCATGACTGACCATCAAGGGAAAGAAAAGAACAGAGCTGGCATACACATTCCTTTTCCTGGGTATTTTCCCGAATTTCTGCTCTTGCCAGTTCACAAGATTTCTGGTGGTCTGTCTACTTCTTAAACCCCGAAAGGTTTACGGTGGAATACTCTTCCAAATATTCACCAAGTTCACTTGAAACACATGGAAACTGTGCATTTACAGCCTTCATCAAGTTCTCCAGGTCTACCATGAATCACTTCCCTGAGAGAGAAATGCAATGCAAAGCAAACACGTCAAAGACAGCTCTAAACCCCCTAGGGTAGCTGCTGACAGAAGTTCAGCCACAGCTTGAGCTGACCATTTGATTATTCACAGTTTCCCCAGTCAGTTTTGCAACTCCTTTGAAGTTCTACAGATGCCACAGTGACACTGCTTCCCGATCACAGCTCCGGTCTGTGGGCATCACTCTACAGTTCTACTGATTGTGAACACAGCTTATGTCTCCCACCGTTTACCCCTGCATAAAACTGGTAAAGAATCCCAGATTTCCTAATGGGGCACAGTTCACAGTGGTGGAAGTCCCACACTGACTTAACAAGGAGCATGAGTGATCTGCTAGCACGGAATGAGCAAGAAGCAAGAGCTAAATTTCTGTCCTGTCCTCTCCAGCTACCACTAGCATACCTAGGAGCAAAGTCTGGCACTGAATTAGAAACCACCCAGCTGCAGAGAAGCAGTCTGCTATTTTTTATGGATCCTATATTGCATATCTCTCAGTCAGTGCAACTTGAGCTTGGATATCTCTCTGATCACGAAAGTTTCTAGCTGAGTCACTTATCAATTTCACCCAAGCTATGCTATTTCCATCTCCATTTGTCATGTTTATGGCAACATCTTTACTACTTAATGTTCACGTGAAGTTTGGAAGGTAAAAAGTGCTGTCTAACTACTAAATGTTGTCATTTATACTGTTCCTAAAGTCTCCAAGGTGGGAGGCATGCGTACAGGAAGAAGCTTGCAGTGCCTGTTTTCCAGCACATGAAACTGAGGGGCATTTGCAGGGGGGCATTTCCCGAAGGCAGGGGCAACACCCCACACCTGATGCATTTTTATGGCTGCACAGGCTTTGCTGAAAGCCATGGCACAGAAAAGGCTGCCCAGAGCCCCAGTGCCACGCTGCCTGTGCCAGCTCCCAGGGACTGCTGGGTCCCTGAACGCTCCCATTGCCTCCCGGGGAGCACAGCTCTGGCACCACAGGCAGCGCCATTTGGCACACGCAGCGCATAGTTATGGTGCCATTCAAATGATTTATAAGAACACACACCTTATTAGCTCAAGAAAGAATGAAAGATTTCTGTGCGCTGTGGTCTGTTAAGTAATAGTAATGGATCTCAATTACTTGAAAGACCTCTAATTAATTTCTATATTGGCAATGCCTGAGTTAAGAGGTCAGTCAAGAGATTAACTCCTGCTCTCTCATTGTTGCTCAGCTTGTCAGCACCAATTTCCATGAGCCAGGCAAAGCTGTAGGAGTCAAACACTAAATAGAAAAAAGAAATCTAAAATAGCTATTTTATGTCTTCCTCCTTCCCTTGCTAGCTGACAAGAGGTACTGTAATGCAGAAGACTAATCGAGGGGAAAAAAAATATTTTGCTGTCTGAAAGATACCTTCCTCACGCTGGCATAATCTTCCTGATCTATTTAAATTGCTTCCCTCCTTAGCCTCCCTCTCCATTTTGGCAGCTCATTCATTTTGAATTTCCTTCTGAACTGTTCTCCTTCTTTGCTGCTGGCTGAAGTGTTCTAAGTCATACTCATGAGTTAGATATTTCCTGATGTTCCTGTACCTAAACCCCAACTTTTCCTCTAGTTTTCTGAAAAATATAATCTGTTGTCAGCTGCCAAGCTTGGACTACAGGGCAAGCAGTATGCTGAACCTCTTTGTATGCACTTTCTATCACAGAAGCGTACATCAGCCCAGGGACGACAAGTGAAGCAATTTCAAATGGCACATTTTCATTCTACTTTACTGAAGTACTTATATCCTTCTTCTAAGTATATATTACTCTATGCACACACACTCTATAATACACACTTAAAGTGTAAGCACCAGGACTATAATTTTTAAACAGTGGTTGAAATCCTCAGTCACCAATATGGTTTTGGCAGCATACTGCCTTTCATTTCTCATATCACAATGTATCACATTTTTCATATCACTAACTCTGTTTGCCTTAAATTATTTCAATTTTAAAATTGTTTTCTTATGAGTTCAACAGTTACATCTCAGACATCTCCTGCATCATCTAAATTGAAGAATGAAATCTTATAAAGAGCCAGGAAATCTGTCTAGATGCTCAGTGTAATAATGAGAGTTAAGAACTGTTCAGCTAATAGAAATAGACAGACTGAGCGTTAGCTTAAACTCAGACTTCCCCATTCCTAGCCGATCCTCTGACCACAGTGAAATTCTGATACCTGTTGTTAAAAGATATTCTTCCTTGGAGGACCTCTCAGGACTGTGGCAAAAAATAAATAGCTAAATTTTCCAAACTAAGGCTGCCATTACCAGGTTTCTGAGTCTGTGCTGACCTTATAAGATACAGACTGGTAACCCCATGGCTTCCAACAGATCATTTGGTTGGAACAGTCTTTGATTTTCCAAATGCTTCTTAAGATGAGCTCAGCCTAGGCCACAGATCAAAGGCTGTGAACAGCCTCAAGGGACACAGGCCTTGCTGGGCACAAAGCACTGGCACACTTTGTTCAGCAGTTCAGGAGATTAGCCACCTTCCTTTTTCACATCCCAGGTGCTGTGTTAAGATCTCCATTCTCTCTGACAGAGAGCTTAGCCTCACCTCCTGCATCTTTGCTTCACAAAAGCAATGCACTGAAAACAAATGACCCAAAACAGTGAACTACTTCATAATCTCTTGACTGGTGCACGTGAACAAGTCAGTGCTGGGCACCTCCAGTAGATTTCTGAACCTTGCACAGGTACCAGTGCATCAAATTTCCACAACACAACAAAAGCACTTCTCAGACTAGCAGGATAGAGGCGAAAGGGCACAGAACGGTGGTAATTTGGTGTTTGAGTTTATTTACATACTTTTAAACTTCTAAAAATAGTTTTTGAAGAACAGCTTTATTACAAGGTCTACTCTAGCTTTGTATATATATGTATATATGTATACATATGCATGTGTGTGTATATATGTATCTATATCTTAAGGAGAGGAAAAAAGGATACCTTTATCTTTCTTTCGGCTGAGTTTGGAGATTTGGCCTTTTTGTAAAGTCAGTACAGTACAGTACAGAGCTTGACTGTGAAGATAGAATTTAGGAAAAACAGCCTCTGAGAAGGATTTGTAAGGCAGAATTAAGAAGAAGAAAAATCCATTCAATCGTTGTTGTCAATGGGGTGTCCGGTGAGTCAGCCCATTTAGAAGTTGTTCTAGGTTATGGCAGCCTGTCTACTTTTATGTTGTGATCTTACTTTGATTCAGGTTCTTTAGATATAAATATTGTAAACTTGAAAGTCAACCTGAGGTCAGGCCCTGATGCCAGCTGTATATAGGCTGTGGAAGAATAACAAAGTCATGTGTTACAATGCTGGAAGACATAAGCTGAGGGTTTAGAGGGTCATGCTACTGCTCCTTGTGCCTCATTGAAGGTTAAAAAAAGGGCAAGACCCTGCCAAACAGAAGTCACAGCTTCAAACTGAGAGCTGATAAAAGCAGAGTGTGGAATGTAGAATAAAATTCTATTACCCCTACTAGAAAGTTCAGTAAGGATTTGTAACTTAAGGAATGAGAAACACTGCTTTTGGAATGACTAAACTTAATAAACTTCAACAGAAGGCAAGACCAACTGAACAGTCATTTCTTGCTCTGCAAATATTAGAAAGGAAATCAGTTCCATTCATTTGGAAGCAGCTACTACTGTAAAGGAGCTGGGGTTCTGCCTGTTTAGTTGGAATTTTTTTGAAAACACAAGTCACACTAATCAATCCCAGTTAAGATACAGAAAAAAAAAGTGTGAAACTCTTTCCATATGGTTCTGTCTGTAAACAGCAATATTTTTGAAACAAATTTTGTATAAAGAATTCCAGAGAGTAAGCAGAATACTCTGAAGTTAGTTTTTAAAAAGCAGCTTTCAGAATTATTTAAAACATATGGGAGAATTGGTGTTATGGTTAAAACAAGATTCTTGAATCTGAGATTCAGTTTTATGCCTGACTTGGGTCTTGGTAGATTTTCAAATAATTTTATTTTGCCTACTTCACCATTTCTGACTCTGAGTTACAGACTCTTAAAACACCTTTTTTTTTTTTT